>CM048930.1:36919787-37367287 GCA_026686955.1 Epinephelus cyanopodus
CATGACGTATGATGAAGTATCACAGTTTGTAAGTACATGAACTTCGGTCCGAGATCCACACAATTCCGTGAGTTGACATCAAGAGCTCGTCAGATGTGTCTTTTCATGACCAGTGTCTGTCTGTGCAGATTCTCAGGCCGAATCACTAAGTCAAAGGCAACTGGACTGAACAGCAGGCCCAGCTGCCTTTGACTTAGTTGTTTCAGACGTGTGTTTGTGTCTTTATCTGATGTTGCTCTCCCTACAGAACCTGTCCCTCTCTCAGCTCCAGGAGGACCGCCGGAGAGATCTGCTCTGTCTGCCTCTGTCCTCCAGGGGGCGATACCCAGGACCCCCAGCTCTCCTATACCAGGAGTCGGTAGGTTTTAAAGCCTTTGAATTAAGTCTTGGCACAAATGCTTCTGTGTGTGCATTGAAATAGAAATATCTTCTGTTGCTGGTTTCTGCAATCTAAAGCTGGGCTCAGACTCCAGGAGAAATCTGGTCTCGGACCTTGGCTGGTACCAATGTTCAGCTCAGATTATCTGATCATTTGAGAGGTTTAAAGATAAAGTATTAACCCTCCCAAACTGCTGAAAGGCTCATATTTCGGATTTCAGATCTGAATGATTGTGGTTATGATTCCATCAGCACGGAGCAGCTGATGGTATTGCCAAGTAATGGTTAAAGTTACAGCCCTTGAGGCTAACGGTAGCTAGCATACTACTGTTGACAGATAATAAAGATGGCAGTTAAAATATCACCTCCAAATCTTACTGAAGAATAGACAACCTGCGTTGAGGTGGTGCATCCATGCTCTCTGTGGCACGATAGTCTTAATATCTTGCACTGTGTCATGCGCCATTATTTTCAGATTTTGTATTGCGTGCATGTTCATGTTTGAGAAAGAAGAACCTCTCTGAAGTTTCTCTTCATGCCGTGATGCAACCTGATTTCGAACTCCTGTAGTCTGAGCCCAGCTTCAGGCTCTGCCTCTGCACATTATAATGAGGCTGACAGAGCCCAGGATGCCTGAACACAACGTTTTAAAACCCTGAATCTGTATGAAATACACAAATTTTTTGCTGAATTTTAAAAGATCAGTGCATTAGTCTGTGTGTTTGTGTATTAACTTCCATATGTGTGGACTGTTTTTAAAGGCCTGCACCCACCAGGTCCTCCATTAGCAAGACCCATCCTGCCCAAAGACAGGGGAGCCATGGACCGAGTCATTGAGTACCTGGTAGGGGACGGACCACAGAACAGGTGAAGACCCTTTGTGTTTTTTTTTAAAGATGTAAAACACCTCTGTGGGAGCTAAGGCTACTCCTTGCAGCGACTGAGATGTTTAACCCAGCTTGACCTGGCTGCTTTGGTTGATGGTACAGCTTCCCGTGGTTGTGTTGTGTTCAGAAAATGACCTGCAGGCTCCAGTTGCAAAGCAATCATCATATTTATTCATACCAGCAAACATAAGGTTAAATACATTTTTTCTTTTCATCCAAAAACAGAACACACAACCTTCAGCATGCCGAACAAATCTTAGGCACCACAGCTGTCAAAAACCATTTGCCCCTCTGGGATCAAACACCTGACAGCAACAATGTCCTCCTTACTTTTATTCAATAAGCACAAAATACCAACACAGCGCCACCCAGTGTGCACACATGGTTAATACAATTAATGTCTAGACACTGAAAGGACATATTTGGCTCTTACAACCTTGTGGAAGTGGCTTATAACGTAATGCCATACTAAAATCCCTTTAAGTAGTCTGCAGATTCTCCACAAGGGAGTGGTGTTCAGTCATCGTCAAAACACCAACCAACCGTAGCAGCCTGCATTATCTGTAGGACGTAATGGGAAGTAATAGCTGCAGCAGTGTCACCCAATAAATGAAGACATGTTGATGCAGCTGCAAGAGAGACTTGCAGACTCCAGACGTTGGTGGAGCCCTTGATCACGAACATGCCCCCGGTTTATTTTAAGCTACCTGCCCTTTTTGGGCTGCATGTTTACCTTTAATTTTAAAATGAAGTCCATGCCTTTAGGTACACATGTCCTCGGGTTATCAAACATACTCTGGAAAAACGATAATCACTGACGACAGCAGATAAAGCAGATTAATGGGAGTCAGCTTTTACAAAATAACTCCTGGAATGCACTGAACATCACAAAGTGTTATATCAAACAGTCTCTGCCTCCCTCTGTCCCTCCTTTCTTTCTATAGATACGCTTTGATCTGCCAGCACTGTTTTTCTCATAACGGCATGGCTCTGAAGGAAGAGTTTGAATATCTAGGTAAGAACAAAAACACACCTCCGCATATAATGAGAGGATCCATCTTACTGACAGAACACTGTAAATAGAGCTTTTGAGATTATAAACTCCAGGAAGTTATTGTAAAGCTAACAGGAAATGTTATCCAGTGTCACTGTAACACTTGGGCTTTGCCATTGTTTATAAAATGAAAGTCTCCCTGTAATTCTTAATCTCTATCTTTCTATCCAATGCCACAGCGTTCCGTTGTGCGTATTGCTACTTCCTGAATCCGGCCAGGAAGACACGCCCTCAGGCTCCCAGGCTTCCAGAGTTCAGCTACGAGAGGAGGCTGCGAGCAGAGTCTCGTTCTCCTGGACCAATGCGGCGTTCAGGAACAGACACAGAGGAGAGTGCACCCCCTTCTGGAGGTACTGAAAAACACACAGACACGCAGCAAGCAAGACCAACCACGACGAGGTCTCCTCAGGTCTGAACTGAGAAAACATGCTGATGGTAGCAAATCCTAAATTGGACCAGTGCTAAAACAAAACACAACACCTGTCGTGATTCATAAACATTTTAAGAGCAGTCAGATGGTGTTTGACCAGATAAACATCTGAGATCAAACAAAAAGTAAACTGCGTCTGAATCTGAGACGAGAAGGAAATTAAGAAAAGTGGTTCAGACTTGCGACCAAGAAGCTGAACGTGTGTGACACTTCTGAGAGAGAGACACACACACACACACACACACACACGTTCACACACACTGTCAAACTCACACCGTTCTGTGCATCTTTATGTGACTGACTCCATGTCCTAACCCCCTGTGTTAAATGCTTTGTAGTCTAGTGTTCCAGTCGACGTTTTCATTTGTTTGTGTTTGATTCTTCTCTCAACGTTAATGATGTCAACTTTTACCCTTTAGTAGTTGTTTGTGAGCACGGAGTCAGCGGAGGTGAGACACCACCACTTTAAAATATCACCATGCTTTTAGCTCCAGTAGGAAGAATGTTTGAGAAATTTAATTTCTTTCTCAATATCTTTTTTCATCATTTTTACCAGATGAAATCAGTTGTAAATTCAGTCCCTCCAGGATGTTGCGATCTCAACAGTTCATGCAAATTCAGCCAATCTCCATTAATTCTGCGTGACCTTGCAGTTTTGTCCAGTCACCGCAACTTTAAAGCAAAATCTCATTTCATTGTAGAGCTGCATGCAGCGTATTGATTCGCTCAGCTCCTCCGTGACCCTCTTGCTCACTCTGTTTATTGTGAGACTACTGCTGCGGGATCGGAGCTCTTTGCCTGGGACAGTCACATACAGTGTGACATAGAGTTGAGCATTTTTGGTGTGTGATATCGGGTCATTGTCAGATGTTAAATGCGGCTACTTGCCTTCTGCTCAAGCGGTAAAATATAAAGGATGAGATCACGTTGTGCTGTGTTAGCTCATGCAACAGCAGCAACAGCCGATTGTTGATGATCAGCTGTTGCCGCCTCCACACCCCCTACCATTACAAATACATTCTTATTCCATGGGAAACACTGAATGTTCATAATTATAAGCTCTGAATGTGAGACAGGGTCACAGCTTTTTTTGCACTCTTAACTTACTCTTAACCCACAATTTTAATGCAAAACTCGTCTGTAAACATTGCAACATGCTTCGCATTTTTTTTTAGAAAAGCTGCCATGAAATCCAAGCACAAAATGAAGCGGTAGAATTCTGGAGGGACTGAAAAATGTAATCCTGGCATGGCTCTTTCATGGTGAAAAGGAACCTTCGGGTTTGTCGTCAGGGTGGTGCAACACTATCCAACTTCTAACCAGAGAAAAAAACTTTTGTCTTGCTCTGGTTTGAACTACTGCAGGGTGACATTGCTTTTAGAGAGTGTACATCTTACCTAAAATGCAGGTTATTATAATTCTTACAAATGAATTCTGTGCGAGCAGAACAGTACAACGTACTGTGAGCACAATAGATGTTCCTCTGCACATTTTCTCTGTCAGACCTGTGAACACGCTAACCGTGTTGCGTTCTAGTGACGAGTGGGTTTAACAGTGTGATCTTGCCTCTAGCCAAGGCTCCAGCTCCGTGGAATTTGGTCCACAGTTTCCAGATCCAGCAGAGTCCAAAGAACCCCCAGAACCGACCCCTGCAGAGTCCAGGTTCCCCTACTCTATCTGCACTGTGTCTGATCTGGCTTAATTGAAACTGATTACACCAGAATGGATCAATTTTCTTCGCTGTAGAATCCTTAACATCGTAGAGCACAGCCAAATGCTGATCCCAAATTTGCTCTAATCACACTAAAGCAACCAAAGTGGGTCGAAGCAGGTACTGGATGTCTTCAGCAGACCTGGGTCAAATACATGTGTTTCCAAATAAGTTAAAGCCCATTCAGAGAATTCAGAATCATCTGGCAGAGTTTAGAAAATCAGAAAAATGAACAACTAATTGAGTTTTGTCTGAACTGTCCTGATGGATGAATCCTAAACATTTCTTTAAGTTGAAATTTAAAAAAAAATACACTTGTTTGGTCCAGATCTGCTCTTAACTGATTGTACAAAATATTTACACACATTTCCTAATTTGTTAATTTGCTCTCCAATCTATAGAAGCTAATAATTGTCTCAAAACTCCTCACATTATCTGAACTTGTGTCACGTACGCTGGCATTAGACATAAAGAGATCAGAGATTGTGCCTGGTCAGATCACTTCATGCGGACAAGATACAAGAGTGTCAAATATTTTGTGCATTAAGTGTGATTTTTTTTTTTGTCTGATAATTTAACCCCCATTCGGACAAGATTCATTTCTTTAGGGCAGCTTGGGAGATTTTAATTCAAGAGCTCTGATAAGTGGTTTTAATCCCAATGTCAGTTGTAGTCAGAGTGCTTATGTCTCCTTTTTATGTACATGTCGTTCATCCCATAATTTAGGTCCCATCTGCACAGGCACCTCACATTTTGAAGTTTATATCTGAGTTTCCAGTTGTTTTCAGTTGAGCAGGTGATCCATGACGTGATCTTAGCACAGATTATTCTCACCTATTATAAAAACCATTTCCTGTGATTGGACAGTGAGTTTAGTAACCAAAGAACAGGGCAGCTATTTAATTTCTCATCTCCTTCTGGAATATTAATCTTGTCCAAATGGGGCTCCAGACTTTATGGACTTGTGATTATTTTCTGTGTAATGGAATGAATCTTAAAGTGTGCAAATAATGGTGCATTTAGACTGTGAATCCTTTTGATTTTTAGATCCACAATGAAAGATACTAAGCATCACATTAAGAAGCAGTGATTCTAATAATGTGATTAAAGGGTAATGTCATGCAAACTCACCCAGAATTAAGAACTTTTCACAGTTCATGTCATGGATTTTCTCAAAAAATCAAAAAACGTCATCCGTTTTTCATCCGCTCATCCAAGGCTGGAATGTGGGGGCAGCAGGCTGAGCAAATTACCCCAAACGTCCCTCTCCACAGCAACATTTTCCAGCTCCTATGAGTTGGCGTTGCCTGAGAAACCTCTGACAGGAGGCACCCTAGTAGGCGTTCTGGTCAGGTGCCCGAACCATCTCACATGGCCTGTTTCAAAGTGAATGAACAGCAGCTCTACTCTGAGCTCCCTCCTCACCCTATCTCTAAGGCTGCACCCAGCCACCCGACAGAAAAAGCTTATTTAGACCATTTTTTATCCGCGATCTTATTCTGTCGGTCACCACCTAGAGCTCTTGACCACAGGTGAGGGTAGGAATGTTGAGGGTAAATCGAGAGCTTTGCCTGTTAAGCCTCGTCTCCACCAAACCCTTTCAGTCCAGCACCTTTTTTTTTTCTCTTACATAATCCTCAAAACCAGCTACAACTCAGCCCTGAGCAGAGTGACCAACACCCTCATCACGGCTGACGTTGCACCATCCATCTCACTCTATTGTACCCCGAGATACTCAAACTCCTAAGCGAAGGAGGAGCACAGTTTATGGTACCTGGGAAAATCCTGCAGCGCTCACTTGAATACATTTTGAGTACTGAAGGATTATACTGGGTCCGATTTATTTATAAGAAGTTTTCAAATTATTATTGTCGTTTTTTTCAAGGAAATCCATGACATGAACTGAGAGGTGTTAAGTAAGTTGTTTTGGACTGACCCTATATTGTATTCTTGACATATGTTTATCTGTAACACCACAGCAGCTGCTGTTGGTTTTTGAACAGAGACATTTTGTAGTTTTAATTATCCTCTTGTAGCTGTTTTGTTGGATGGGAGGAGGGAGATTTTAAGGGATGTGAGTAAAGCCTCCCTGCCTCTCCCAACTTTTGTTTAACTCATGATAACTCTAACAAAGGGAATGCTGCTAATTTTCTTTGATTTACCACCAATTTTAACTCCCAACAACCAATCATTTGTTCTGTTGCAAACTATTCACATTAACCAAGGGGCTCCCACTGTCTCTCACTGTTTCCTGTTGTTTACTGGTCATATACACGTGTTACTCACATACACTGTCTTCTCCTCAGATGAGAGAGAGGTGGGGGAAGACGAAGGACCCACTAAAGGAGCAGAGAGTGACAGCCAATCAGAGGAGCTGCAGCAGCACGTAGAAGAAGAAAGAGAAGAGGAAGTGGTTCAGGAGGAGGCGGAGGAGGAGGAGGAAGAGGTGGAATCAGAGCAGAGTCACAGCGCCCCCTGTGAGTCAAAGTCTCAGCCGTCATAGTCGCAGAGAGTCCAGAGGACGACCAGGAATGTCGGATCATTCGATTGGAACAAAAGGTGTTGGTAGTGGCCATGATAGACAGGTTGCATTTTAAAGCAATATAGGTGGACAAGGATTGTCACTAGCAGCAGCATAATGATATTGTACTTCCTTGCAACCAAAAACTAGATCAATCACTGTCATACTGACACAAAGCAGGTAGAGGAGATTATGTAGGTAATGTGGTAAATGTTGTGTATTCTCAATGAGCAACATAAGTTTGGACATACGTTCATCGTATTTAATGGTAAAACTGTCCAAAAATATTGCCTAAATGATGCCAACATATCATGGCCTTAACAGGCTGAGTGGTTCACTTGGAAGATGTCAGATTGATGACTGTAGTTTTAATTTTAAGGCTGTTTCTCAGTAAAGCAGTTTGCTGACGATGACGCTCTATTCGTGGTGATTGACTGTTAATTTTTCAGTATTCTATAATTTACAGGATAAGGTTGTTTTTAGGTTTGACGTAGTCGCCTGCCGTAGGATTTGAACATGGAGAGTTTGTTTTTAGATGAAACTGCTGGTTCACTACGTTTGTCTTCAGATGAAACGAGAACATGCTGAAATCTTACCTCCTTCGCTGACTCTGACACCACTCAGTGTAGTGTCTGTATATTTAGCTAAATATCACACGTTATCATGATGCAAATTGAAGTGTAGGACATACATGTTATTTATTGTATTGTCGGGTTGTGAGAGAACATGAAATCAAACAACTGCATCTGAAGACGAACCTGTTGTGAATCAGGACATAATCTGTTGCGTTAGCGGTATGCCATTAAGTTTCAAGACACTGCTGCAGCTTTCTTCATCTCCTGGTATTAATCCCACACACACGCTCGTAGCCTGTTAAAGGAATACTTTACTGGCAAAATGACCACTTGTGTAACAACGACTCACCACGTGTCACCTTGAGTTTGTTAAGAAAACTGTTTTTTTCTCGAATGCCTCCACTGTGAACGGAGAATCCAAAAAGGTGGATTTTCTTTATGATTGAAGAAAAAATAACAACAGTAGAAGAAAAATAACCAGTGACATAGACAATAGATTTTTAAACAGGCAACAAAAACTAACATTTCATGTCTGAAAAGGAGTTGGAAGAGGCAAATTGCTTCTGTCCTAACCCTGTTCTGCTCTAATCCATCAGTATACAGTCAATCGCATGAACCAACTCTGTGTCCCAGTGTCCATCCCAACAACTAAACCACTTTGTTCATGCTCCTCATACTGTATAATTAGCAACACACCCAAAAAAGGAAAAGGAAAACCAGTTATGACAATGTCACCATCAGCATGCTTTACATTCCCCTTCCTCATTTCTGTACCTTGCAAACATTACTTTTTTGTTCATATTTTTAAACGGTCTGATATTCTTACTTGGTTTAATGTCTCCCTGTAGTCCATTGCACACATTCACTTCACATATACATACACACATACGTTTATTTCAGGGACATTGCATGTGTGGGCAGTACTGAGCATACGACTAGATAAATGAGACTTTTGTTGTACTGCACGAGTTGTGTGACAGTTTGTGAACAGATTTTTTACTGTTGTTAAACACGGACCCCAGTGACTTCACTTCATGAAGAATTTTTGTCTTTTTTGGATTCTTCGTTCACTGTGGAGGTGTGAGAGAAAAGTTTTCTTTACAAATTCAACTAACTTATAAACAAGTGATCATTTTGCAGGTGAAGTATTCTTTAAGTACAAATACTTGGACGATTTGTTATGCTGACATTTCATCAAACTCTGATGCATGTACTCATTTTATCCTGCTGAATTTTAAAGTTTTTATAAAATAATGTTTTAGCATGCAGCTTGTTCTAGACGAGCGTTAAGATGAAGTCTGTGCGTTTAAATGCAGCTGATGTTTCTCTGGCAAGCTGCACTCTGATCTGCAAGAAGTTCTAAGTGCAGATCAAAACGAAAGAATAGATCTGGGCGTATATAAATATGTATATCTCCAGAATAGCCTTGTTTCCACCGAGCAGTACGGTATGGTTCAGTCCGATACGCATTTTTTTTCCATTTCCACTGTAAAAAGTTGTTGATAGTACCAATGTTCGCCAACCAATCAGGTTTTATTTGACTCTTGGGGGGTGGGGGTGAACCTCTAAAATTAAACTTTTATCGTTGATTTTTCTAAAGATCTTTCTTCAAGGTTGTGCCTGAAGCTAATTTATGTGCTTGAGGGTAGCATCAGTGTTGATGAGCAATGCTAACAATCATTAGTTTCTGAATGAACTGAACCTTTAAACGTTTGGTAGGTGAACGAAATTAGCAGACTGGAGCTTAAACTGCCAATTCATCTGTCTGTTTTCTGCCAACTGTAGTTCTCAGTCAGATTATCATTTGCCAAATGTGCTGTAGTTTTATCTGTATTACCTGACTTCATTTGCACTGAGTTCTCTTTATTTATTTGGCCATAATGTGTTTTAATCTGTGTTCAGGATTTGATGCACTGTTTCGTTTGAAACATTTAGACGTGTAATCTTAAAATGACACGGTACTTAAATAACTGTTTAAAAGTAAAGGCCTGGTTTGGGTTCTGTTGCCTTCTGGTTGCTTTTTAGCATTTGTTGAAATGTTTTTTATGGTGTTTTCTGTTTTTGCTTTTATTCATTTGATGTATTTTAAATGTGTGCACTCACAGTAGGTACTTGGTGCTTTGGTTGCTACTGTTTACAGTGTAATCTGCTCCACGCTGATCAGCCATAATATTTGAACCACCGACAGGTGAAGTGAAGGACATTGATCATTTTGTTATAATGCGATGTGCTGCTGGGAAACCTTGGGTTGTAACACACCACCCACTCAAACACCGTTACAGACCCAGTACATCCCCTCATGGCGGCAATGTGCTGGGCCACGCCACAAAAACTGCTAAAAAAAAAAAGACCTGAAGAACGTGACAGAGAGCTCAAAGTGTCAGCCTGGCCTCCAAATTTCTCAGATCCCAATCTGTTTGAGGATTTGTGGGACGTGCCCCAGAAGTACCACCTAATCCTGGTGGTTTACTTTGGCCCGGACTTGGCCCTGACCTTTCGAGGCATGGACACTGGACATCTGGGGGTGTCCTGTGGTGTTTTGGCACCAAGGCGTTGGCAGCGGATCCTTTGAGTCCTGTGGGTTGTGAGATGGGGCACCAGCATATCTTTAAACTGCTTAATCAGATTGGGATCTGGGAATTTTGGAGGCCAGATTGATGCCTTGAGCTAATTGTCACAGTTTTCGGGCCATCACATTATCACAAGATGATCAATGTTACTCACCTCACCTGTCAGTGGTTTTAATATTGTGGCTGATCGCTGTATGTCCAACTACTGTAGCAACATATTAAGGAGGTTCGTGGCTCGTCTGGCCAGCACTAGCACCCACTGCTTTTGACAGTTTCTTAGAACCAGGAGAAATAGTGAGTGTCTATGCAAATGTAAATATGTGGTGGTATCACCTGTGGTGTTCACGTCTGGTCCTAGAAACACACCCAGGCTACCTGGGCAAAATATTCTTGGGGGATAAACTGACGACACATTGAATTCCCTTTAATGTGTATACCTTAATGTGTTAATTTCAGATTTTCACACTAATTTCTAGTTATTTGTTGACCTCAAACCCTCAACAACCCAGGATCATTTAGAAAAGTTGGCCTTGAAGGTTTGGGCAGCAGAAGTGCTGCTAGACGAACCTTTACTATTGAGGAGAGACCATGTAATGTATTTAAAGCTGCCTGACTCTGCACCTTGACCACTGCTTATCATTTCCATTTTGTCCTGTTATTTCCCTGCAAAATGTTGCATCAGTGTACCTGTATCAGCTGACTGACTCGTGGTCTGCTGAGTGGTGCCAGCGTTTACAAGCTTTTTATCCTCCATGATACCTGCTGGTGATGAAGAGTGGTAAAAACTATAAATATAAAGCTGTCGTTAAGATATTTAAAAACCTGTCAACAAGTTGTCTCACGCACTGACTCATGTAACACCTGTTTACTTTGTATTTGTAGCTTTGTTTTTCTCTGCTAGATTTATCAGTTACCTTTCTGCCAGTGCTGGTTGTCATTAAGTGGGCGCATGGCACGCCTAATAAAAGTTTTTCAGCAACAAAGGAAGGCAGTCGTCTGGTTCTTGCATGCGTTCAGTGTTTGCTTCACAGATTAATTTAGTAATGGCCCAGATTAAACCAGCCACAAAGTCAGAGACCACAAAGGGTCAGTGAGTGTTTGCTTATTGTGATTTTGATGAACTTTTGAATTGCTTCATTTAATCGTGTCCACTTGGTATCCACAGAAGACAACTTTCACCCATGTAGGCAATCACTACAGAAGCCCTCAGATGCAAGGTGACAAAAGAAATTTGGCAGGCAACGTTGGCTAAAAGTTCATCTCCTGGAACATCCTGTACGTAGGAGATAATATCCATTACACTTTTTTTTCATCTTGCCTTTCAGGGCTTCCGTACCGTCCCTTGTGTCCTAATTAAGCAACAGTAACTTTTCAGGTTTGTCGTGGAAATGTGACCAAAGTGCACAATCGTGTCAAGATATTTAGCCTGCTGTGAAGAATAAATCATAAACCACTTACGTACATTATAATACAACAATAAAGACAGATATTAAGTCTTAAAATAAACAAATGATGACTTTTATTTTTCACTCTATTTCACATCTCCACAACTGCAAATATAAAAAACACAATAAATGATCAGAGAAATACGACAGCAGAACTTCGCTGTGTTAAACCAAACTAAATGGATAAACGTTTATAAGGAATCACAGCTGCAAAATAAATCAAGTTGCCTTCAGTCGGTTTCTGTGAACACAGGCGACACTGCAGCTGTGACGTCGCTCAACAATCTGCGTTTGCTACAACACGATTAAAGGTTCAGTGTGTCGAGTTTAGTGGCATCTAGCAGTGAGGAAACTTCTGGGAGAGCTATGGTGGCCGATGCAAACATGCGAATGGCCCCATCTAGAGCCGGTACTTGATTAGTCCCTTCTAGGCTACTGTAGAGACAACATGGTGGACTCCATGGGAGAGGACCTGCTGCCCATGTCGATAAAAATGTCTCATTCTAAACATTAGAGAACATTTCTGAATATTCTAAACCATTTCTGCTGATAGATGCCCCTAAATCCTACACACTGGACCCAAACCACACAGTTATTATCAGCTTTAAGTCTATGTTCCCTAAATGAGAATTCTTTGACCATATTTATCCAAATCATGATGTTGATGTCAGGTTTTATGACTTAATCAGTAACTCTACCTGAAACTGCTCTGTTGTTTGTCAGATTTTCACATTTTGCTAAAGACATGGATGAAAATCATTTGTCACATAATTCATTGAAGAATAGTATTCAAAACAATTGAGCCCCTAACAAACTGTACAACAGAGTTAAGAGGACTTCACATGCGTCAGTGACAAAGCAAACCTTTCCACTAACTATGAATATTTACACAACTCACAACCTTAACCCATAAATATAAATGAGACGTTTAGAAGTCAAGTGAGTGTCGGGCAAAACAAAACAATAAAACTTCCAGGCAGGAAAACGTCTTGCCTGCACTCCAAGACCATCAACCAGACGCCGTCTGTACAACTGGCAATAAAGTTGGACTGAAATACAATCAAAGATATTCATTCTAATTTGAAGCCTCCTCTGACCTACAGCGATGGGATGGACACGGAGTTCATTTCTTTTATCACTCAAAATGTTAATAGACAGTACAAGTACAACTCGGATTCCAAAAGTGTTGGGACGCTGCGTAAAATATAAATGACAACAGAATGGATTTGTCTTTGGACTGTTGGAGGAAACCAGAGCACCCGGAGAAAACCCACGATTTGCATATCCTTTGTGACCTATTGCCAGTTTTTTTTGTAAATATACACTCGTTCTGAATTTGATGCCTGCAACATATTCTAAAAAAAGTTAGGACAACAAAGTGTTGCAGGCGTCAAATTCAGACTGTGTGTCAGTTTGAACATTAAATGTCTTGTCTTTGTACTGTATTCAGTTGAATATAGGAACAAGGATTTACAAATCATTGCATCTGGTTTTTATTTATGTCACACAGCGTCCCAACTTTTCTGGAATCAGGGTTGTATGTGCTAATGATATTAGCATCCATTCCCAGTCGATCCTCAGCACGGTGGACATGAAAACTCTCATGTTAAAGGTGTGAGAAAATCCTCTGACTTAAACCTCAAATCAAGCTGCCAACAACAAGACAAAACACATCAGTTATTACTGTTATGGAGTTAACATTACAGTAACAACACACACTCCACCAGAGTGAATCGCAGCAAGTAGAAAAACAACGAAAACAAAAGGCAAGAAAAGCTTCAAGTATGCCCCATCTAGATCACGAGACTCGTGCCTTTAAGATGCCGGGATTTGCCTTGAACTGCAGTCTCCTCGATTTCAGTAAATACACAAACGTGCACATTGGAAAGTGACTCAAACTGTGTGTGTGTGTGTGTGTGAGTGAGTGTGTGAGAGAGAGAGAGAGAGAATGATAAACATGATTCTCCAATGGTGACCTCTGCTGTGACAACACACATCCTCCTTCGTGGGTCAGGCCTCTACAGCATGTTGAGCTCGATGAGTCTCCCAGCAAAGACGGCGAGCGTCCCGATGAGGCACACGGCCATGAACACGCAGAGCAGGATGTGGTCCAAAACCATGGCAACGAACTTCCACTCCTCTGCTGCCTGGAACAAGAAGAGACGAGGAGGAGCGAGAGAGTCATGTCTGAGGACGTCTGAATTTGGAGGTTTGTCATTTGGATATTTAATAATCAGTGAGACGCTGATGTTCTTTCACCAGTCATATAAAGAGTTTAGCTGCCTTTTGTTCGGAAGTTCATTTTACATACACATATTGGAAGAAAAACATTGTTGGCTGGATTGGTTAGGATTAGGCAAGAGGAGTGAGATTGGTTAAGGTTTTCATGATACAAATCAGTGTTTCTCTGGGTTAGGGTTACTGTAAAAATGTCAGGAATGAAGCTTTTTGCTAACTGTTTTTGCATGTGCCTGACGTTTCTGCGCTCTCGGCACCTTGTGTTTTTGCTGGATCGGTTTGAACTCCTTGAGTTGAGAAAAACTTCAACTTAGAGCGGAAAAGCGCCCCATATCATCTCCGCTTTTTTCCCATTGTCCAAGCGGATGATTTGAGAGGCGGAAACTGCCCTGGAGTCATCCTAAATTATGCTTGGTCCATTTCAGTAACTAGCTTCGAATCACTGTGAAATAAAAAAATAAAATAAAAAAAGGCAGATTTATTTCACGCAAAGGTTAGGGTTAAAAGTATTAAAAGTTAATAAATCAAATGACGCAAAATTAAGGCCCTTAAAAAGTATTAAAAAAGTCTTAATTGTGGTTTTATGAAGTATTAAATTTTCTTGGCATTCAAGCTTTGACAAAAAGTATCCATGAATGTATAATTTATTTTCCTCCTCGCGACTATTACAAACAACGATGTGTAGGTAGCCACACTCGGACTGCCACTTGGCGGCCGTGCGCGTACCTGTGTGACATCACGCGACAACGCACGTTCAGGTGCCAAACAGAGGAGCAACAGACAATAAAAAATCCATCTCATCTTATCTGAGATCTGTTGTATGTTTGTGCTCCATAGATTTAATTTCAAACTGCAACTTTTTAGTAAGTTAAAGATGCGTTGCTGCTAACGCCAGCTTGAAGTGGCGATGAGGTCTTAAGGTTTTTTTTGGAAGGTCTTAAAAAAGTCTTAAAAAGGTATTGAAATTAACCTCAGGATTCCTGCATATAGCCCGAGCACCAAGACCAAAAATGGAGGTAAACAAATCTTATAGACTAGGTGCAATTAATACATTACATCTTGTTTGTTTATTAAGTATTAAACTACTTGGACAACGACACGTTTCGGTTTTACAGAAGTGTCTTTTATAACGGTGGTGTTTGGGGAAAATGCTGTGTGGGCTGCAGGAAATTGCTGCAATACCACGAGTGGCCAGTAGGAGAAATTTGCAGGAGCCTTGGTTGGCTGTGCTCGTTAAAAAAGAGCTGACAGCAATCATGGATCTCGACATTCTAGAGAGTAATGTCCATAGGTTTGGACAGGGGATCTCAACGGGTCAATGAATTTTGTGTGGGTCCATACTATATATATTACTGTCCATAATATTCATGCAGGTGTTGTCTCACGTTGTTTGACTCCTCGTCTGACTTCATGGTCTCAGCGATGTACTTCACCCCTTCAATGGCGCTGCGAACATCCGGGTTTTTAGTGATGGGAGACTGGTAGGTGACATTGGTGGGGGTGGGGTTACCTGCAGAGGACAGAGCATGGACAGGTTGTAGTTTATTATTACTGACTTATTAAGCGTCTTTGCTTTTTATTAATAAAGAATATTACAACAGCTTTGATGACTTTCGTTCACGTCTGGGGTCAGTTGGTGTTACATTATCTCAGACCTTCCCACTGACAGTAACACCTGCGTGATACACTCACAGGCTCACAGTATAAACCATCTGGCTTCCTGCCCAGAACATGTTGCACTTGTCCTCTGACTAAATGTTTGTGGGTTCTGTCATTAAGCTGCAGCCTTGCCTGAGATGTCCGAGATGTCCATGTCAGTGGGGAACAGCGTCTTCTGGCGGATCTCCTGACTGGGACGCTTCATTGTTGAGAAGAACATCATGTTGGGAATGGTTTCAATGAAGACCTGAGAGACAGATACAAACATTTGATGATTACAATCTTTTCCAACTGTTTATAAAATTATTCATACATGAAAACATTTCCTAAATAATCACAGGTTGATAACAATAAAGCACAAACCTTGCGGATCCAGCCGGGCATGGTGTGGGTGCTGGGCGAGCGGTGATGCGTGTTGATGACGATGACGGTGATGATGATGGAGGCGATGACAAACACCATGGTGAAGAGCATGTATTTCCCTATGAGGGGGACGGCGCTGGAGGTGGAGGGGATCAGCTCCACAATAACCAGCAGGAAGACAGTGAGAGACAGCAGGACAGAGATGGAGAGAGTCATCTTTTCACCTGCAGACAGAGGGGTGGACACAAAGACAGACATTAGGGCTACTTTGACACTTTTTGATAGCTCTTACAGCAGACAGCTGTGACCAGTTAGAGCTTTACAAACAGATGAACTCATCACTATCTTGCTCTAATGTTACAGAGTCACTCCCGAGAATTAAATTCATGTAGTACGAGCGAATTACTGGAATTTCCACACATGGAAGTGGCCCCAAAGGAGTCTGAAATTATTCGACTTCATGTGCTGTCAAAATGCGTATGTGATATCTGATATTAACCTCTTTACATCTATATGCTTTACATAAATACACATCTCTGGTTCTGTATCTCTGTACATTACATATTCCTTTTATCAGTAATGCTGTGAATCTTTCTACGTCCCCTGAAATATATTTTTTGCACATTTCAGTCAAGCTCTTCCATTTTGAAGGTCCAGTGTGTGAGATTTAGGGGGTTTAGTGGCTAGAATTCCTTTTATGTTCATTGTTCAGGAGCTGAATTATCCAAGGAGGTCTCTGCCTCTCCAAATCAAACAGACCAAGTGATTAAAACACTGAATAACAAAATAGTTTTGTATTACAAATCAGTCAGTATGTTTACATGCACAGTTAAAGGAAATGGCCACTTTAGAATGAAAGTACAGACAGTTTCTTAATCCACAAAACTCGTTCGGAGTATCGGAGGATAACAGCTAGCCGAATTTTTTCATACACTTGAAGAGCACGGAACCCACGTCCAAAATCATTTTGAAAATGTAATAAAACTCTGCTAATGCATTTCAAAAATGTCTCATCCGTTGTAATCCAAGTGCCCTGAAGCTGCGGCATGCAAAATTAACAACTGCAACTCACGCGAGTTGCAGGCTAACTGCCCACAGTGAGAAATGATGCTATAAAAGTGGAGTAAATTATGTATTTTCAAGTCAGTTTTGCATGCCGCAGCTTCAGGGCACTTGGATTACGAAGGACGAGCCGGTTACTGGCTTCTTCTTCTTTGACTTCTGGCTCAAAGCCCGGGGCGGAAACTGGAGCATGCTCAGAGCGCCTCCACCAGTTTGGGTCTGGTTGACCGTACACATGCAGGAGGAATCCAACTCCAAATCATATTATCTGTGTGCGTTAGTGCGACTGTGAGAAACTTGATTTAAGTACGATTTCAGATGGATGAACATGTCTAAATGTATTTTAAAAGTCTGGTTTTAGTCGGACTGACACAATAAATCGATTTTCTCTAATGTCAAGTAAACATACTGAGAGATGGGCTGCTTGCATAGTGCACACCTATTTTCTCTGATAATTTAAGATTCAGATGTTGAGAAAGTTTTTACTGGGAGCAGAATTACCCACAGAGGTCTCGTCCTCTCCAAAACAAATGGATCCTGAGATTTAAAGCAGTAAAAACACTCAAAGCAGTGTTTTTTGGATGGTGCTTGTTGCAGATGGGCTTCTTACTACGGTGGCTGATGCAAAACCACAAATGTCGCTGTCTTGAGCCAGTGTTTGGTTTGTCCATTCTGGGCTACTGTAAAAACATGGCGGTACAACATGGTGATCTGTGTAGATGTGGACGTGCTCTCTATGTAGGTATAAACGACTCAGTCCAACGTAACAAAACCACAACGATTCTTATTTTCCGGTGATTACACACTAAAGAAAATACACTTATTATATTATTTATTATATCAAAGCATTTTTTTTTTTTACATTTTTGGAAAAGTTTGTCGGCGCTCCACAACCCAGCAGGGTCTACGTACCGGAGTCAGTGGGCAGGTAGAAGACCAGTCCGGTGAGAAACGAGAAGAGCATGCAGGGAATGATGACGTTGACGATGAAATAGAGAGGCAGCCGCAGCATCAGGAAATGGTAGGTGATGTCAAGGTAGGGCGTGTCGGGACAGCAGGTGTAATAAACCCAGTGTTTCCAGCCCCTGTAGTCCTTCAGCACCCATTCACCTGACTCCATGAAGTTACTGAGGTCAGGACGGTCATTATCCTGAAACACACAAGAGAAGGAAATCATGCACTGTCATAGAACAGGGTGGCCTATTGCAAAGTGATACAGGGTAGAGTATTCTGGGGTTAATGTTTTAAACTCAGCGATCGATAGGATGGTTAAAAAGACAGTTTGCCCCAAAATAAAAAATACATAATTTTCCTCGTACCTGTAGTGCTATTTATCAGTCTAGACTGTTCTGGAGTGAGTTGCTGAACAGTGTTAATTTTGACAGCTATTTTAGATTTAGTCTCCATCTTGAGATGAAAATATTTATTAGTTTTGTCCTTTAACTGATGAAAAATCTAAACTTTCTAGTCAGTGAGGTTATATAAAAATTTTGCTGAGACAGTGTTTTTTTCTACAACTAAATTTCTACACACTGATTTTCCAGCAGTTTTTGACAGGTCTAAGGGGGAATTTACTGATCATCATTTGAAAAGCTCAACATCTCTCTATTTATGCTCCTTGACACCACAAATAACTAATGTGAGACAACTAGGATTTGACCCCAGGTTCATTATAAGCTCTGACTTATCCAAAAAAACCCGCCTATGTCTTCACCTGGTTTTTGTTGTAAATAGTTGTTATTGTTGTTTATAGTTTGATTTTATCTCAATTTGACATTTATATGTTACTTTTGCACTAGTTAGGAACCCCTCACAGTCTGTGAAAGGCCTGTTATATAGTTCTCTGTCTAACTGTTTACATAAACTATTTTGAAGAGAGGCATGGCCAAAATGAAAACAAAAACAAAAAAAAGCCTATGTCTTCACCTGTTTTATGTTGTAAATAGTTGTATATAGCTTAATTGTATCTCAGTTATACTTCTGTATGTACATATTTACAACTTGTGTTTGCATTTTCTACCTTTGAATTTTTTTCATTGAGCATGTTTGAATTTTGTATAGTAAAGAAATTGATTTATTTTTCAAATCTGATTTTGTGTTTTTGAGTGTTTTTGGGTCTCGTATGTTAATATAGTATGTCAGAGTGGAAAAATAATTTTCTGGTCATATAGCTAAGGTTGTGCTGAAAAACAAGATATCAAACATTGGCATGACAAACATTTTTTTTTATGTGGTATATAAAGGCAAAAATCAAAAGTATACAAAACGGCCAAAATAGCCCAAGACCCTCAAGAAGCAGAAAAATAACTTATGCAACATTTCAGTTGAAGGTTTAAACTCATGTCTCACAGAGTTGGTGATTAAAACTAAACTTTCATCCCTGTCAGAGAAAACTTCAGTGAGCCTCCTACCTGCCTGTCAAACACCATCGAACCATTAACCTTCCTGAGACAGTCCAGATTTAGGTGCAGTCTCACGGATCAACACGTGTGAAATGTGGCGGCCAGTGGCTGCTTGCTCCGCTGCAGTTTAGCGGCGAACAAGCAGAGCTGCTAACAGCCACCGCTGCAACATAAAAACTCCACAAATTCTGCTGGCTAGTAAAACATTGAGGCACAGACTATTTACTGGAATTTACTAACTTGTTGATGAATACAAGCACAGCTAAATGTCCGATAGCCCACCCCTAACATTTTCATCACTTCTTGTTTCGTCAACGAAAATGAAACATAGATTTTATCTTAGTTTTTATTATCAAGACGTATTTTTGGCTCATTATCATCTTGGAAAAAAAGGTCGTTGATGAAAATGTTTTGTCATAGTCTTTGTCAACGGAATAAACACTGTTTCCGAGTGCTGGAGATTTTGGCTGTATTGGCTTGTGGTGCTCAAAGCATCCTGGAAAGAGACATTTCTGTTGAGTTTTCAAATGTATTTTTTTTGCACATCACAATTCAAGTGCTGTCCAGTTCAATTATATTGGAGAGAAGGCAGACATCTCTACGGCTTATATCTCTGACACTCTGCAACTCACACCAAAACTATTTAATCTGATAAACAGAGCTACAGGTAAAAGGAAACATGTTTAGTTTTAATTTGCGGACGAACTGTCCCTTTAAGTTATCTGTGTTTTATGTTGGATAGTAACTGACAGACACTTCTGTTCATTACAACCTTTCAAACTAATCTGTCAGTTTAACTCTGTGGGTGTATAAGAGACACTCACCTGGTTGATGACGACCAGCAGTCCATCATATGTCCATGTCCCCAGTTTCATGCTGCAGTTCTGCAGGTCAAACGGGAAATGGAGGACGATAATCTCACAGTAACTCTTAAAGATGGCCGGAGGGTTCCATGTTATCTTCCCAGTGTGCTCCAGCAGGACTTTGGTTTCGTGGATGATGGCGAAGTCACCATCAGCACTGCAGAGGGAGAGGAGGACGAGGACAGAGGGAAGAAGCAGCCAGATGTTTAAATGCTGGTGTTTGTGTTTAGATTGATGATATACAGACAGAGAATGTGTGTTTACTTGTTGTATAGCACCAGGTCAGGTTTCCAGATGTCGGTTGAAGGGACTCTGATCTTCCTGATGCCTCCGTACTCGTCTGGATTCCACTTCAGGTTCACATCCACCCACGACTGAGGGGAAAATCAGAAATCGTCATATCATTTGGTCTAATGATATACTATAGAGCTGTTTTGTTTCCATTTGATTATGCAAACTTGTGAGTCATGTCACCGCAGAACAAATAAAGATTTTGTCCAGCAGCAGCCATGTCACAAATCCTCACTGTGAGCATTGGAGGTTTCACAGGTGTGTCATTTTAAACAGTATCATTTCTAAGGATTTTAGCTACATGAGCAGAAACACTTTCAGTTAGTACAACCCACTGACAGCTGTGAGCTATGCATAGCTTCAGTTCCCCCCCAAAAAATCACACTAACTTTGAGTAATAAGCAAAAGAAAGAACTTCTCTAACAAATGTAGTGCCTAATTTCCAAACCATATCAAATGTAGCATATCCACTGAAATTGTAAATCTTGTGATTGTTATTTCCAAGTGAAGGGGGAGCATATTTTTTGTTGTCATTAATCCAGCAGTCACATTTACCTGTTTGAGACGGACATTGCTGGTCACAATCTGGTTCACTTCATCCTGAGAGGTGCAGAAAAAGACAGAAAACAGTCAGAAGCAAGAGAGAAGCAAGAACCAGAATCTTCTGTAAAGATTTCAAGACTAAATAAAATGTGTAAGCTTGTAACCATTCATTTTGTGTTTTTATTGACTCTCTGTGTCATTTTGAAAGAAAAAAAGCACACAATGTGAAATCTCCTGGACAAAAAGAGAGTCTCATTTCATTTCATCCTCTTTTCATCACAAAGACAAAGTTTCTGGAGATGGACACAGCTGCCTCACGGTGCCAGAAATTATATATTTGCTTTGATGTACATTAATGTTTGAAAGAATTAAGGCACCACCTACTGGCAGCTGAAAGACAGTGATGTTTTAATGCTACTGAGTGATATAGATTTTTTTTATACTTAATTCTGGTGAAAGGGGCCCATGAAAAGCTCTATGGTTAACCCTTTAAACTGGATCAAGTGCAACAATTTACTTACTGACTTAAATCACAGACAATACAAGTTATATGTATTTACATGATATATAAATGTAGTTTTATAGTTAAAACAGCAACATGCCGCCTGCTGCTAAATTTTGGTGAGGGCAAAAGGAATATTGCCATTTTTACCACAGTTGAACTGATATCTGATTAAAGTAGCCTCAAGATTGAATAAATAAATAAAAACAACCTGTTCACTTCTGATTTGATTTCATGATTTAATAATCATAATAATAATTTCCTCTCTCAGTGTTTGACTGAACTTTTCTCTAATCGCTCATTGAAGGGCAGCTCAGGACACACGTGACTATCTCTGCTTTTCAAATTAAGAAAACAATAGACACTAAATACATGTGGAAAAATAATTGAGATTATATTCGCAGGAAGTATAAGAATTAAAAGGGAATTAATTAAAAATTAAAAGCCATGTTTATTTGTCAGTTAATCCCTTCCAAGTAATTTAGAAATTAATAGGCTATAACTCTGGATTACTGCGTGACATAAAACATCAGTTGTAATTTACCATGACTGTGCGATTTCACATTAACTAGTAGGATATCATTTTATTGTAGCGTGGGAAATGATTAATGCGCATGCTCAAAGCCTCAGCCAATGACAGTGGATGGCACAAATTTGACTCCAGGTGCGCTGATCACCTGCCGCTTAGCTGCAATTTGATTGGCCGATTGCCAAGTCCTGCTGTCGCCATTGGCTGGCAACTGACTTGGTAAAAGTTTGTATTTCTTGGAACGGACACGGTGACACCGGTGATGCAAACAAAACGGATCATCTCCACAGAAGAGATTGAAGAGTCTTGATGATGAAGATGAAACACCTCAGTGTCCTGCAGCTGCGGGATGCTGTCACACACCGCACAGCTGGTGTCAATCAGCAGAGTGAAGGTGGAGTGTCTCCAGGAGTCTGTGTGTGTTATTCAGACTGTACCTGGTGGAGAGCAGACTGTCAGGAGCGTCTGACTGACATTATTACCAAACACAAAGCTGCAGCAGAGCGCGGTAAACTGACTTCTTATGCAAACATTTGTCACCACTGCAAACACTTTTTAATTGTGATCAATATCAATGTGTCATCTTCAGGGGGCAGCGGGACACGGAGGGTCGCTGAGGGGCTCTGCAGGCTGCAGGAGCCAGAGGAGGAGCAGAAGGAGCCAGAGGAGGAGCAGAAGGAGCCAGAGGAGGAGCAGAAGGAGAGCTGCAACAGTAGGACAGCAACTTCTTTTACTGACTTGGTGCTTGTGTTGTTTTGGCCGCTGTGCCATCACTGAGCTGACATGTTGCTGGCTGTGACCGTGTTGGTGGTGACGGGCCTGATTATGGGTGGCAGAGCCCACACAGAGGCGCACTGTGACACAATGAGTTCCTGTGCACTGATACTCAAAGGGCCCTGCCACCTGTCCTACAGAGGGACGAGACGCACAGAGTTTGTGGTGGTTCTGCATCTCTTTGTGGTTCTTCCTGTGCGTGTGTGTGTCTTTATGGTTGTTTTGTGCCTTTTTGTAGTTGTTTGGGTCTCTGAGTTAATTTTGTGTCATGCTGAGACAGTCCTTATCTTTACTTTGGGTGTTTTGTATCTGTATTTTGTGTTTTTTGTCTCTTTTGCTGTTGTAAGGTGTGTCTTTTTGAGATGTTTTTTTCTCCTGTTTAGTTGTTTTGTGTCTCTTTGTGGTTGATTTGGCCTTTTTGGAGCCATTTGGGTCTCCTGGAGGTAATTTCATGCCTTACTGAGGTAATTTTTATATTTAGTTTAGGTGTTTTGTATCTCCTTGTGGTTGTTTTTTGTCTCTTTGCTGCATGTCTTTATGATTGTTGTGTGCCTTTTTGTAGTCGTTTGGGTCTCCTTGAGGTAATTCTTTGTCTTACTGAGGTTGTTTTGTGTCTCTTTGTGGTCGTTTTGTACCTTTTTAACATTGTTTGGGTCCCCTAAAAGTAATTTTGTGTCTCTGAGGTAATTGTTTTCCTCTTTGGTCGGCTTGTGTCACTCATTTAGTATCTCCTTGTGGTTGTTTTGTGCCTTTTTGTAGTCATTTGGTTCTTCTTAAGGTAATTTAGTGTCTTGCTGAAGTAGTTTTGTGTCTCTTTGGGGTAACTTTTTAATTCTTTGGTCATGTTGTCACTTGTTTAGTGTCTCCTTGTGGTTGTTTTTTGTCTCTTTGCAATCGTTTTGTATCTCTGACGTCATCTTGAGTCTGACTGAGACAGTTTTGTGGTTGTGATTCTGGTTTTATATTTTGCGTGTCATCCTCAAAAAGGCATATGGGTGGCATGGCCTGCTGCTGGGGTGAAAACTGGATCATCTGGTCCACAAATGTTGTCATAAAGCTGCACTCAGTTGTTTCATTTGCTGTTCGCTTCATTCATTGCAAAGTGCCATGACTTCGTCCTCACAGCCTGAACGCAGAAGGAGAGCTACAAAAGTAAGTGCAGCTTATTTTTATTTGCTTTGTGCTTGTGTTTTGTGGCCGCCGTGCCATCACTGAGCTGATGATGCTTGTTGTGACCTTGGTTCTATAGTGT
This sequence comes from Epinephelus cyanopodus, assembly GCA_026686955.1. Lineage (NCBI taxonomy): Eukaryota > Metazoa > Chordata > Actinopteri > Perciformes > Serranidae > Epinephelus > Epinephelus cyanopodus. Next base: position 36,943,837 of record CM048930.1, read on the forward strand.
TGATGACAGTGTCTGAAGAAGCTTCTGTGCATTGCTGGGTGATAATTGGAAATGTACTGGTGAAGCGAGGCTTAACTGTTTAATTTCCATAGAAGAATCTACATTGTGCTTATGTTGTGCTGGTTTTGGTTTGTGGCCGCCGTGCCCTCACTGACACTGAGAGGAGATGCTTACACTCCTCTCATCCCAAGCAAACATTTGCACACTGAGAAAAGCATAAATGAGCCGGCCAATCAGGATGAGCCTCCTTGAATACGTGCAGACCCCACAGTATATAGGCAGGTGGATTCTCACCATCGGACGTCCTTTTTCTCTTCAGTGAGCAGTGAGTAGCGCACTGAGCTAGATGCAACATTACATCTGCTCTGCCCAGTTTGTGCATCAGCATGTTATGTTGAATGCACGACTCCCAACACACGTGTTTTGGTGATGGCGTGGCCGGTAAGGCCCCATCCAAGAAACGCCTTGTGCGATGGCTTTGTGAGTGCATCTCCCTTGGCTCCAGGCAGGTGGGCAGGGACCCTCCCACTGTGGTCTGCACACGCTCCACACATGGTGTGGCAGTGTTGGCGGCCTTGTTCAGTGGGATGCGTGTTGAGGACATATGTGGCAGCGTCGTGGTCTTCGCCCTGTCAGGCTCCTCGCCATGGTCTGTGCTCGCTGGAGCGACACAGGACTGGTGCGAAGGGCTGGGTGTATGTCAGCTGTGTGTCACCTGACTCCCCTCTGGCCGTGATACACCAACATGTCTCTGTGTTCCTTGATGAACTGGGAAATGTGGTGGGCAGGGCGTCTATTGCTTGTCTTTGGACCCCTGCAGCGTTAGGCCACACGTCCACCCACTGCGGTTGCTCTGCTGTGGCGGCCTGGGTTATCTGTCAGCAGGCGACTGACCTTCAGTGGGTCAGGATCATTGTGGCTGAGTCGATGTTATGTCGCGGCAGGGCGTTCATTCATCGGGTTGCACCCACTGTACCCACAGACTGCAGTAGAGAGCAGGGCATGTGTGAGGGAACAAAGGTTACGATAATGTAACCCTAGTTCTGTTAGCACAGGTGGAGCCCTCTTCTTAGGGGCCCTGTCGCCCCTACGTCGCTTGCTGAAGAGGGTGTAGGAGGTCATACGGTGGGAATCCACCTCCCTGTACACTGTGGGGTCTGCATGTATTCAGGTAGATGCCATGATCATCGTCTTCACAGCCTGAACGCAGAAGGAGAGCTACAAAAGTAAGTGCAGCTTATTTTTATTTTTATTTGCTTTGTGCTTGTGTTTTGTGGCCGCCGTGCCATCACTGAGCTGATGATGCTTGTTGTGATCTTGGTTCTGTAGTGTTGATGACAGTGTTGGGTTCTTCTTAAGGTAATTTAGTGTCGTACTGAAGTAGTTTTGTGTCTCTTTGAGGTAACTTTTTAATTCTTTGGTCATGTTGTCACTTGTTTAGTGTCTCCTTGCGGTTGTTTTTTGTCTCTTTACAATCGTTTTGTATCTCTGACGTCATCTTGAGTCTGACTGAGACAGTTTTGTTGTTGTGATTCTGGTTTTATATTTTGCGTGTCATCCTCAAAAAGGCATATGGGTGGCATGGCCTGCTGCTGGGGTGAAAACTGGATCATCTGGTCCACAAATACGGTCATAAAGCTGCACTCAGTTGTTTCATTTGCTGTTCACTTCATTCATTGCAAAGTGCCATGACTTAGTCCTCACAGCCTGAACGCAGAAGGAGAGCTACAAAAGTAAGTGCAGCTTATTTTTATTTGCTTTGTGCTTGTGTTTTGTGGCCGCCGTGCCATCACTGAGCTTATGATGCTTGTTGTACTGTTAACGCTGGTTCTGTAACATGGTTGACGTGGCGTGGGTTACACTGGTTGAAGGAACTCTGATCTTCCTGATGCTCCACTTCAGTGGAAACTTGTTTTGTGGCTGTGGTGCCATCACTGAGCTGATGATGCTTGTTGTGACCTTGGTTCTATAGTGTTGATGACAGTGTCTAAAGAAGCTTCTGTGCATTGCTGGGTGATAATTGGAAGACATGAGATCATTTGGTGTAATAATGTACAGCAGTGAAGTGCCATGACTTCCTCCTCACAGCCTGGGCGCAGAAGGAGAGCTACAAAAGTAAGTGCAGCTTATTTTTATTTGCTTTGTGCTTGTGTTTTGTGGCCGCCGTGCCATCACTGAGCTGAGACTATATGCTTGTTGTAACATTAACTCTTGCTGGTCCTGTAGTGTGGGTGACACTCTGCCTTAAAAAGTGTAAGTTACATTGGTTTAAGGGACTTTTAAGGGATCTTGCTGATGGTCCACTTCAGTGGATAGTTGTGTTTTGAGTCTTGCCTATTGTCTTCAGGTCTCTGTCACCTTGTTGCTTGGTTGGATTCATGAGTTGTAGTCTCTGTGTTTACAGTGTGCTTATATTCCTGCTGGTTTTGCATCTTGTTTGCATTGTTCTGGCTGCTGTGCCATCTGAAGGTGTCAAAGCTTGTGACTTTCTGGCGGTTCTTGATTGAAACTTTGCTTCTTGATTGAATTTCAGATGGTCATTAAAAAGCGGTGTGTTGTCGAATATTTCCTCTTATTTTCATACAATTTGACCAGTGACATTCTTTCTCTATTGACTGAAGTTTGCAGACCTGCCTTGTATATTTCAGTACCTCGGACAGCGACACTTACTATAGCTCTGCGTGCTGTGATCCATACAGTGGGTTACTTTTTCTCTGTAGTGTCTGTGTGTGTCTATATTCTGATTTAATTTGCTTTAAAATAATTTCATGAATCCTATATTTAACTGCAAAGAACATTGCAACAGTAATGAAGTGAAACCATGCTGCTAATATGCAACTTCCCTGTCATAGTATGGAGAGCCATGTTTCCAGTCGAGTCAAACATCTTGTCTACTTTTACCCTCTCATTAATGCAATTAGAAATTTTGAAATTACCAACATTCCTCGAAGGTACAGGGGCAATAAAAGAGCTGTTAAGTTACAGTAATGGCAGCCTTTAATTTCTTGCACAAATTGAGTCACGGATGGTTTTCACTATTTAGTATTTGGAGGAAGCCTGAAAGCCTCCAGTGAAAGTGTGAGCATAATGTCATGCCACTTAATTTAAGTAGTTTTTAATTTTACTTGGCTTTTGCCAATACCAGCTCCTGCCTCTCCCCTTACCACACTGATGAGCTGTATGAGCTGCAGTCCCACAGTGACCTCTACGGCTTCACTAAAGTGGTTCACGGGACGAACCACCTTGTTGTAACCAGTAAACAGGGTTTTCACCAGACGGGTCTCATCCTCTGAGCAGGAAACTGGACCTAGGGCACAAAAAAATCAGTCAGACTTCATCTTGTCACACTCTTTACTTGAGCCTCGTCTTCTGGAGGCATCGTACACAGTGATTTAATAAGGAGAGGAAAACATTTTTGGCAGATTAAGATTCAAAACCTTCAAACTTTACTTGCTCCTCATGTCAGTAATGTATGATTTGCACTTTACATAAACTCTGGTGCACACATTTGTCATGCATTCTTATGTTGGCCTCGTTGGCTGAGGCGCACAGTACACAGTATGACATGTTGTCATCCCCAGCTGACGCTATGTCCCCACAAATGTCTCATACTGGAACTGAACTCGCAGCTGAAGCGAGCCGGAGGCCGGCAGATTGCTTTCAACTGTGATTCACACAGCAAACATTTCCCAGGCTCACGGCGAGCAACCTGAAACCCTTATAAAGTGACAGGGTGTGAGAATGTATAGGAAGACAGAGGAAACATCAGATGAGAGCGACAGACAGACGCAGGCACATGCAGACAGATCAACAGCAACAGCAGTGGAGTGACTGGCGTGCCACATCGGTGAAAAGCCTCGGCACTGAGTGTCCCATGAGCTGTCTAATGCTGCCATCAAGTATGTTTCTGTATAAGTCCTCGGAGCGAACCTAAGCTGAGTGTTAAGAGGGTGTTTGGGGAAAACCAGCTCCGGCCAATCCACTTGACATTCAGTCTGGATCAGCTCGAGTTCAGAACAGTTAACCTGCATTTAACACCTCTTCATACAAAAAGTGTTTCAGCTAGCAGACTTATAGTTTTTTTTTTTTTAAACCGTGACTTTATGAGCCCATAAATTAAGCTGTGATTATAGAATATGCAACATAAAAATATTAATGGCCCACTGTGGACGAGTCCAGCTGCGCTTGTTGGTTTCCGATGAGCTTTGTGGATGCTTAAAATACCTTAACTCATGCAGCAGTTGTTTGCTTACTCATAGTTTTAGGAGGCATACCACTGGACGTGTGTTTGTTTCTCTGTCATACCGTGTTCCAGATTTTCTTCAGATTCATTTGGAAAGCATTGATGGTTAGATTCTGGCAGTTTTGGGATATCACACTTAAGTTTTACCATTTTTAAAGAAACCAAAGCTGTGCTGTATGACTGTTTCTAATCTTTGTATCCCTGGAAAATCCCAACATGTTAATATATCTATTAGGGTTGCAGCAGTATGCCGGTTTCAAAGTATACGGTGATATGGAAGTCGCCGGTTATCTTACATTATATATATTTGCTTATTCACAATTAGGGCTGCAACGATTAGTCGACTAATTGATGACTAATTGACTATTAAAATAATTGGTGACTATTTTAGTAGTCGACTAATCAGATTGAGTCATTTTTCATAGAAAAGTACTATAAAAGTACCCAAATACTCTTATCGCAGCTTCTTATGTTCAAATATTGTCAGCTTTACTCTCCCATGATGGTGAACTAAAACCCTTTGGCATGAGTACGAAACAAGACATTAGATGACGTCATTTTGGGGTTTGGGAGAGACAGACCGACATTTTCAACATTTTAACACATTTTTTGATGAAATGATTCGTCGACTAATTGAAGAAATAATCGACAGATTAGTCGACAATGAAAATAATCATTAGTTCGAGCCAATATTGAAGAGACTTTTTACCTCTACTTCCATTAATCAAGTGTGTGTGTGTGTGTGTGTGTGTGTGTGTGTGTGTGTGTGTTATGGTCATAAAATATTTATTTAACCAAAAAACAACAACTCCGTTTTCGTCCTTTTAAGGGTCATTCTAACTGATAATACTCGTATTAATTCTGTTTGGCTGTGTTGTGTGCAAACCAGTTAGAGGTGTTGCGGTACATCGATTTGGATTGATAAACTGATTCAATGAGCAACGATATCATTGATTCACAGTAAAAACATCTTTCCATCTCTCCATCTATCTCTATCTCTACCTCTCTACCTATGGACAGTTTTTTAAGATACACCTTTCTTTTGAACTTCCTACAGTATGACACGTGTCACCATATCTGTCCAAGCGCACCTCAATCACAGGCCCCTGAATTCAGTTGAATTCAAATCTTATTGTGGCAGAGTTTTTAAAAACCAGCAAATATTGTATTGTTTCACCAAAGAATCGCAATGATATGATGATGAAATTTGTGATTTTCACCTCTCATTACAAAGTCCAAACGTTAACCTGTGCCACTTCATTTATTGCTCATAGATATTCACATTCAAGTTTCTTGTATTCACGAAAAAGATCATCAGCCACAGTTATATAGCTGATTTCAGTCACTGCTACCTGCAGACACGATGGCCAAGGTCATAAAAACTGTGCGCCTCACTTTGCATGAAACACACCTGGCAACATTACCATTTCAGTGTGTTACACTAAAACCCCACAATGTTGTTGCAATCAAGATATTTGGTCAAAAACTGTTGTAATATGTGATTATCTCTATGATCCGTTATCAGCTGATCCTGTTTTTAATATCCTGCTCTGGTCTGACCAGAAACAGTGACCGTATCTTTCGGGCATTTGCCCACATGCTTGCACTATGACTGTAGAAGGCTGTTCTTTGTACAGCAAACAGCCTATCACATTACCTTTGTTCAAGTAAACACCTCGTGTAGTTTTGTTATAATATGACTCAGCAGATTATCATAGTGCTGCTCGCCAAGTTGTGACACAAGTTACATCCTTAGCATGTTGTTCCTGGAATGTGCTGGCGATCCACAGTCAGCCTGAACCGAGCAGGCTGGGATCTAGTTTCATTTAGCCAGCAGGAGCAGAGGACGCACACACAGACACACACACCCCGCACACACACACACACACACACACACACACACACACACACACACACACATGCGGTTTGTTTGTTTCAGGGCGTCTTTCTCAGAGACGTGATGTTGTGTACAGTGCTGCTGATGTTTCCAGCATTTCCCTGGCTGTCTACCATTGTCTCTGTGTGTCGCCGGCTGCCTGCTCCCCGTCTGTTGTCCTGCGAGCACGCTTTGATCCGGCCACAGACAAAAATAGACGGGAGGGAAGGCGGGACAGAGGAGCCACTTGGAGCTGTCAATCATTGCCTGCCCTCAACACCACTTTACTGACCTCCCACTGCAAAATCAAATACAACCTAATATTAATGAAAACAAACCCAGCTAACCGGATCTTCATCGTTAGGAGTGCAAATAAAAAAAGATACCACACATTGACTCTAAGAAGAGTGTCATGAAAGGCTGCTGTGTGATTTATTTTTACAGTTGCGTTATCTGAAGACCTTAATTCACTTAACCTGAGACAAAACAATTACGTTTGGAGGCTGTTTGATGCACTGACACACAAGCTCCAGCTAGTAAATAATTCTCAAAGTGGACGTGTAGCATCCGGGGATAAAGACCTTCAAATGATTTACTGAGCCCCGTTTTTATTGCACATCTGCAGTGATGCAGATAATGTCCAACTGGTGGCTTACAGGCCGCATCCATTCATCGTGACATAACACCTCTATCTGGCCATCGCATCAATTTGTCACCACTGTGTTTTGGAAAGTGTGCCAGAACAAATCACTGACTTGGAAAGGATAAATAGAAAGAAACTCCTATTGAAAAGAATCGACTGGTAATCTCACCACTGCAGACACTGAATCCTTGATTATAGAGAGACCTGATAAACGACAGTGAATAGAAATCAGGTGTGATTGCATATGTGTTTATAAAGTGCTGACTGAACACTCTGTGCTGGGGTAAAGTGCATGATACTGTATGTCAGAGAGAGTTTATTCAGTCAGTCCCAGGTCTGTATCCTGATCCACATTTATGCCTTTTCAGAGCTGTTGTTAATGTTGCATTTGAGTCTTTGTGAATATAATATTTGTAGGTTTTAATGGTCATGTGATCGACACAGAGGACACTGCTGTTTACAGTTAATCTTAAATCACATGTCCTCTTTCTCCCAAGACCCTGATGCTCCATGGCAGGTACGAGCGGATCATGTAGTTTGATGTTAAGTAGATGTTTTCAGTAATTAAAGTCAAGGTCTCATTATTTGCGTCGCAGATAAACCAGTCACATTATGTTATAATTACTGTCTTTCTTTTGAAGCAGAGTTTGGGCAATATGTGGGTATGAGCATTTAATTAATGTGCAGTGTATTAATTTTCAGGGATCAGTGGATGGAGATAAGGAGACGATGCACTTTATGGGTGAAACATTTGTTTGAATGATAGAGAAAATCATCAAAGAGAAGATCAAGCACAGGAATACAGACTATTTAAAAGATCTGTAAAGTGATCCACAGTTTGGGGAGGCAGGGACGGCAGTGTTTGAAGGGTCACAGGTTTAATTCCCCCCCAAGAGATGGTGTGTGCATCAGAAAGCATGTGTGCTGTCCAGGTGTCCTTGGACAAAGACACTGAACCCTTTCCTACTGACTGATAAATATAAATCGCTCTTGAGGAGCACAACAGCTACAGTAAATGCCTTAAATATGAATGCAGAGAGGAATGCTAACAATGCAGAGCCGCCTCTTTTAGGGGAGCTGAAGGACAAATGCAAACACACACTCGTTTCTGCTTCGCACAGAAAGTTACAGACACAGTTTCAAACTCAAAGAGTTGTAAACTGCTGCAGCGACGTGTGCAGGCAATACTTTCTCAATCTGACATCGGCACATATCAATGTTTGGTCAAAATGTGATGTGCAAGGTACCCTGGGTGTGTTGGTTGTTGACATCAGTTTGCATACAGTCTCTTTCAAAATAAACACACTATGTCGGTATGACACTGCAAATTGACTTTATTTCCTTCAACAACTAATGCACGTGGTTGCATTTCAGGGTAACCATGGCGTTCTAGAACGTCAGCAACCAACCAGGGTACCATGCACGCCATATGACAACGTGTAAAGTTCATGACCAAACGTCGATACGTGACGAAGTTGGAGTAACCGTGTGTTGCCCTGTTGGATCAGCAAACTTTCTGTTGCTGCTGTGACACAGATCAGACCCAGCTCTCTGTGAGTCTTGGTGCTGAAGCTTCTGTCAAAAAAGTTTTTAATTTTTATTTATTTTATTGTACATGTACATTTTAGTAAATATAAAGTTTATTTAATATAACATCTGTCACAGAGTGAGGTCACAAAGTGCGTCACTGAAGTAAAATTGTTAAATAAGACCATAAAAACATTTGCATGTCATTTACCAATTCTCGATGCAGTAGATGATGCTGCTGATATAGCTGTCAGAAATACTGATATGTTAGGTGCAGTGTTTTATTTTAAATATGTCTCATGATAAACGGCTTTTATAAGTGTATGATTTACCTTCTTCCCATGATCTAGTGCCAAAAAATTGCAATAAATCATCATATCAGAACACAGTACTTTTGGAATTGTAGTATTTAGAAATCACAGTATGAACATACAATATGTGCACAAAACAAACATTTATTTTTAAGAGATACTAGTTTATATAGTGTCATGAAGCACAATGCACATATTTGTATATTTCTACACACTTACAGGCTCAGTACAGTGAACATATTTTTATTCATAATATCTTACGTAGCAGTGTTAAATGCTGTAGCATAATGCACATTTTTATTTCTATTTTATTACTTTATACATTCTTCTATTTCATATTCTTTTTCTTACGTCCTTTAATTCTCTATTCTTCACATCGCAGGGACTGCAGCGAGTCAGTTTCCCCTTGGGGATCAATAAAGTATTTCTGATTCTGTATCAAATTGGCCTCCAAGTATCATGATAGTGTTGAATTGGAAGATAAGATATCGTCTCCGCCCTGATAGCTCTTTAATTTGATGAAACAAGGCTAAAAGCAGTGTCTGTCTGGTTATTTCATCCTGTTGTTTCCCAAAGGTTTACCCAGTAAATGAACTCTAGCACAGGATGTTAACATCCCAATATAAAGAACACACAGTGAGAGAGAGTTCACAGTGCCTTCCCCTGGTGCCGAGCCATGTGTCAGGAAGCTGTCTCCTGTTTCTGAGCAATGCCACCGGACACACGAGCACAGTCTCTGGAGGAATCAGTACTTCATCCACAGAGGACATGAACTGAGCAACATGCATGCTGAAATATGTGGAACATGCGTAAAATGACAGCTGGGAGGCTGTTTTGAAATGTTTGAAGCTGTGGAGATTTATTTTAGACTTGTAGAAACAGCAGGCTTCTTTGAGTTCAAAACATTTTAAAGTGAGTTTAGTTTGTGGTATTGTTTTATAGAGGTTTGGATGCAGCGACCAAAACTGCGTTTACCTCTTCATTTAGACGGTTTTAAGACCTGCGAGCTAAAAAACATAACCAAGAAGGTTGAAATATCAAGGACCCCCTCACACTCACACACAGGAAGACTTACCAGCAAGTACAGCGAGGATCCATGCCAGTAAGACCTGGACCTTAGAGAGGTTCATATCTCCACCGGACGTTTATGAAAACAGAAATCTACAGTATCCACTCAGTAACGTGTTGTTGAGCAGTTAGCAGGTCGCAGGCTAACCTCAGGCTAACTGACTTTACACTGAGACACACACACACACTGAAGCTGCGGCAGGCACGTTGGAGTTAAAGTGAATAGTGGGAAAGTGGTTCGCCCAGTGTGAGAGCTCTGGTTTCTCTGTTCCACCTCCCCCCACCCAACAGCACCCCCACCTCTCAGCACACTTCAAGGCACAGCAGACAGCTGGGACTCTGTGTGTGCGTGTGTGTGTGTGTGTGTGTGTGTGTGTGTGTGTGTGTGTGTGTGTGTGTGTGTGTGTGTGTGTGTGTGTGTGTGTGTGTGTGTTGACTACGCACAAATCAACACCATCATCATTTCCCATACATGTGGAAGTTTTTCTTACAGTAATGACTCAGTGTAGCATCTTATATCAGTGAGACAGAGAGGCAGAGGGGGCAGTGAGAGGCGTGAGGACAGACAGCACCGGCGAGAGGAGGAGAGACAGACGGATGAACAGTGTAGGGGACAGAGACGGAGACAGGAAGGAGGCAGACAGGAGGACAGCTGAGAGCTGTCACTGATGGAATGGGAAGCATGTCCACACATGCTGCCATCCCACAATACACACACACACACACACACACACAGGCAACACACACACACGCAACACACACACTTGCCCACCACCCTGCCAGCATGACGCATGCCATGTCAGGAAACTCACGAGTGTGTGTTTGTGTCCGACTGAACAACTGACCAGTTATATCTCACAGAGACATAAAAGCATCCCGAGGAGCCATTTTGTGTCCTTGAACAATTACACCTCTAAATTGTACTATTACAAATGAAAGTCTTTACGTTACCTTTGGTTCTCATAACTTCTGATGCACATTTGTTTTAATGGCTACAGATATTTTATATTGACTGGTAATTTAAAGGAGCTGTATGCAAGAAATCTAAAGCAAATAGTCGTAAAATCCTCCTAATATGTCACAAAGACTAAGGAATAATGTTTATATAACATACTGATCTCACCGACAACAATAGTACAGCCAGAGTATTCGCATTTAAAAAACATTTTTACAGTCTGCAAATCATGTTTATGTTTTGAATTTGTGTTTTGGCCTGTTGCGCCACTCACCACCGTCTACCAGTCACACAGTCAGAGTCTCAGCATCAGTTTCAGTTATGACTGAGCTACAGCGGCACAGAACGACACGACTCGCGGCAGTATTTTGAATTTGAGTGCAGTAAACGTTTTGGCCACATTCTTACATACAGCGCCTTTAAAGGTCCAGTAAGTAAGATTTAGGGGGATATGTTGGCAGGAATGAAATATGATAGGTATGTTGTCTTTTGAGTATAATCACTGGAAACAGACAGGCAACTCAGCAGCTCTGGAGACACTGGTGTTCCCTCGCTGGCCACTGGCTCTGCTTTCAGGGTTGTCTCCAGGGTCTTTGACTGGCTGTCCCAACAGTCCACAGGATCGTCCACTGGATGGCAGATGAGTTGGTGTCTGTCCTTCCCCAGTTCGTGTACTTCCCTCGCACACGCCATGCCTTCACCAAGGCAGCAGGGGCAATGGATGGCTGCCACATTCATATTAAATGTCCTGAGGGCCCTGATGGTCTCAGCTCCGAAAACAGGAAGCTATTCCCATCAGCAGCGCTCCAGGCAGTCCGTGACCACCAGGGTCGCTTCATCGACATCTTTGTGGGTTACGAAGAACAGCCACCATCATTAGAAGGATTTACCTGCTAATAATGCTACTTTTAAATGCCCAACATTTTTTATATAGTCACATAATAGCACCTTGTATCACACAATATGATTGTTCTGAGTTGTGTTGGAATATAATGATTTTAATGTGTTTGCTATTTGAACTTTAGGTAATGGCTTGATGTTAAATACTGTGATGAGTTCGGCTAATCAAAATGTGCTTGTTTTGCAGAAGTGGAGAAGTACAGGAGAGGAAGAGACACGATAATAAGATCCATATACAGTAAAAAGAACAGAACTGATGTACAGATAGTAGAGTACTGCAGGTGTAGGGAGGTGCTGTTGTTCTCTTGTCTCACAAAACAGGAAGCACGCCCCACCCGTCATCAGGAAGGAGTCAGATTAACACAACGCGGGTCGTGGTGCAGCAGAGAAGGAAATGGAACAACCAATGAGAAGAGGACGACGCCTTGCGTGCACAATGACTCATGTTACGCTTAAACATGCTGGGTCAGGGAGAGATAGTCAGTCAGACTTCGTGAACTGACACATTTGTTGCTTGTCAGGGACCGACAGCGAGACCCAGAGCTTTGTAATTTTGTTCCTTTTACGGCTTAATAAAACTGCATTAACTGAAACCGAATATCTTCTCCTATTGCTTCATTTAAGAACACGCAGGACTGAGCTCACACATACATGAGAGGAAAGTAGGATGAGTTGCCATATATCTAGAGAGATGTCTGTTTGCCCTGTGAAGGACGGGTTGACCACGGCCTCATCCAAGATGGCCGAACTTCCAGTGACACAAATGAAGCTCACTTCCAATTCCAGTTTTCTATTCACAATGATTCAGTAAAACAAGTGCAGCGTCACAAGGGCATGTTCGAGCTCGGCTGGTTTCTGTCTCTGTTAAGAGAAATGAAATCAATACAAAGTAAACAGCTGGTGTTGATCCTGAACTAAACCAATAGGCTAATCATCTTGTGACCCCCAGGCTGGAAACAACTGATGCAATGAGTCCCTTCATCTGTGGTTTACTCATGTTACTCCTGTATTGCTATAATCTACCACATTATCAAGAGTCAGATGTGTTAGCTTACATCATAACTGCAGTGGGAACTGCTCTGACATCTGGGATTCACACACTTTACAAATTCTATCACACAAATATCTCAATTAGCCATTCACAGCAGCGTGTCCTTCACAACTTAACGCAACAGTCTTTTAATTACTTTAGCTGTAGAAATCTGCTGTTATAACTTAATGTGACATCTTCACTTGTTCCACAGGCTCAACCCTGAAACATCAGACCGTCTTAGTTTCGAGACACACCTCAGCTTAATTACCCACACGTTTGTCTGGCGAAACATTATTTTGATTACCTTAAGGTTTTGTTGTTGTGTTTCGGTTTATATTTTTGGGTGTTGTACAATAAAGGAAAGCAGGTATTAGCAGCTACTGCAAAATTGTTTCATGATTTTTAAGAGATGCTGCTGAAGTCAGCAATTTCTTTTGGATCACTGGGATGAACTGTCAGATAGATGAAGTAGCAGCAAGATGAGTTTTGGTTTGCTGCGTTGCATTACTTGTGATACAAAGACAGAAACAGACGTATACATTTACAGGATGTTCCTAAAGAAGTCATTTGTGTTTGTGAACATGTTGTTTTTACTTTGCCAAAGTATACATGGGCCAAATGAGCCTCAGGTGGAGAAACATTTCTGGAAAAGACTTCGTTTGTAATTCAGCAGTCATATTTAGCTGTTTTCTGGCTCATCCTGGTCCCTACACGTCTGTGTGTAGACCTGCTGTACATTTTGTATTAGTATTGTAAGTCTGTTTTGCCTACATCTGTCAGTCACTCTTACTTAAAAGCTGATATCTCTGCCATTTATTCAAAATTTATGTTAATACATTTTTATGTAAGGTTATGTGTCTGGCTTTCCTGAGGTGACTGAATTATTGTGGAGCTGGTTTCTGTCTACAGATGTGAATATATTTGATCAGTCATGTAATAAAGTTTAATTAAAGTGATGTGCTGAACTCTGTGGTATGTCTCTCTCTTTCTTTTTGTTGTACAGTGTTTAGGATCATCGGAGCTTTTACTTAAGTAGCAACACCACAATATCCAAAAAACGGTTTCACATAAGAAGTCGTGCATTTTTAGTTTTACTATATTAAAATACTAAAACTGCTAGCTTGAAAATGTACTGACAGTACCAAAATTGACTAGTCATTTTGTAGAACAGCCCATTTCTGAATAGTATATAATACTGGCTTTTACGTATAGATATATAGTTTCCAATTCGTGATTGTGTCTGCCACACATTTACACTGTCCTACATGTTTTGTCATTGCTGCTCTTCTGACGAATGGTTGAATACTTCTTGATATTGTTGCTATTTTCTTTTCTCTATGAATCCATTTTGCATCTGTTTCAGGGTTCATCTAATTCATTATTGCCAGTAATGTGCACTCCAAAAAATAATTTTGCAGGTTCGGCACACCCAGACCTTCCTCCTATTTTTTCCCTGCAAGATTTTAAATTTAATTCTGTATTTTTTATTATTCCATACAGAATGTACAATAATCTTATTAATATATTAAACTTAAATCTGTGGATTTGAATTGGCAATGCTTGGAATGAGAGTAACGAGGCATACCATCATTTTTGTTGTCTCTGCTTGTTTAATGTCTGGTATTAACCTCCATCTCTTTTAATCCCATTGTATTTTGTTTTCCAAGACACAATATTTGTTGTCATACAAATCTCTTTAGTTTTTACTCATATAAATGCCCAATATTTTTATTTTTTCTGCATCACATTTTAATTTATTCTGTTCCTTGAACCCATCCACATCACTTTTCTTGTGCAGCTTTCAGACGCCTTTTTCAAGTATTTAAAGTAGAACTAACTGCTCTCAGATTATTAGTGATTCAAATGTTCTCATTTAGTTTACATCCTGAGACTGCACAAACATTTTTTCCTCAAGATTCAAGTACATACAGCACCTCAAACACCTGGTGCAAACCCTGCTTTGTGACAAAATACTGTAGTTCAGTGATAACCCTGAACTAACCCAAACCCATATTTCCACCATGGGATGAAAATCAGTGTCTGGCTCATCTTTTCCTTGTTTGCCGTCAAGACTTTTGCAGCTTGTAGCAAAGTGTGACTTGCTCTTTATTAGTTTGCCTCAGCAGTGACATTTTATGATGACATGTGAATGAATCACCTGCTGTCACCACTAGATGGCAGTACAAGACCGAGAAACGGCACCACATGACACAAGGCTTGATGACATTACGGCCTTCACTAGGCTGCAAGTGTAACTATAGTAGTGTGTGTGTATGCGCTCAGTCTGTATCAGACTCTTTGCCTATTTTTCTGTCTGTCTGGCACTCTGAGGTAATGCCTCTCTCCGCCAGTCTACACTGACACACACACACACACTGACCTCCATTTTTCCCTCTTTCCTCCCATACAGGGGGGTTGGAAATGGAGACTGAATTTTGAGGGGGATATGAAAGAACACTTTGAGATGACTAATCTAAGCCGCCTGTCACTGTCTTATAGACACCTCATATCTCCAACTTTAATGACATGCAGAAAATTCATCACTTCCATTCCCATTCTGGCCTAAAATCATTACCCAAAGTTCATCTGTGTATCTATAATATATTGAAGATAATCCAGTGCGCCGGGGTGCTGTCAATCACACTCTTGCATTGCCAGATACCCTTTTAAAAAATCTCCATTTCTTAGATTAGTCAGTTTCCTCACAGTGAGTGTCACCTCTCTGAAATGGCAGATATCAGATTTTAGAATGAAACTTAATTTCCTTGTTGATGAAAAGGTTACTCAGTTGAAGGAGGAAGTGTTCTGCAGGAAGCTGACAACAAATCAGCAACAACTATTTATGCATTCAGGAGGCGTGTTTTTGATTTAGCCGAGGGACAGTTCAGAGGTTACACTCACTGTACTGTGTGTGTTCATCCTAATGAACAACCACAACTTGGTATGGGACTGGAGGCTTATTGAAACATATTGAATTAGAGAGTCTGACACAGACGTGGAGCTCTAATTGGCAAAGACAAGATTTTAAGTTTAAGTTTCAGAGTTAGTAAGTGTAAGTGCATCACAGGGGATTAATTTACTTCGGCTGTGAGAGGAAGTTGTCAGGCAGAATGTGGAGTCTGTGAGAGTCGGAGCAAAGCAGTTTTATGAGCATGACGTGCACATTTAAAAGCAGATTAAAGAGCTTTTAAATGAATTCTTCAGATATGCACCATATATAGACAAGTTGTGTGTAATCCCACAGTATCTCTGTGTTCTTCAATGGTTGACTGAAGGCCCAGACACACCAAGCCAACATAAAAGGAATGGTGGAATGTGTGGGAAGAGATAACTTTTCAAACCAGCAGACGGCAGTAGTCTATTTGTTGTGTATTTGTTATACATCCCAATATATGGACAGCAAGTTTTTTCACTATATGACCATCTCGGTCTCACTGTGAAGTTGTCGATCTGGCGCTTGGGCAGTGACTTCTGGTGTCAGACGCTGATGGAAAAAAGCCATCCTTTCATGTCGGCACCTGGGAGGCCGGTGTTCACTTCCATGTAATATTATAAAGTCAGTCCCTCTTCTTTTTTCCTAAACCCAACCACGTGTGTGTGTGTGTCAATTGGTGGTGTTATACCAATGTTGTGCTTGTATTTTGAAAGAGACTGTATGCAAACTGTACATTTCCTGTGAAAACAGACAATGCATGTAACAGGCTTGAAGTTGACACGGCGTCCCAGAACATCCAACACACCCAGGGTACGTTGGACGTCATATGTGGACGTGCAGAGTGCTTGACAGACCGTCAATACGTGACAAGGTTTGAGTAAAAATGCGTTTTGATATTACTGATCATTATCCATTTTCTTAAGTGCTCAACAAAAATGTGCACAAATATGGATGAAATGAACGCTGAGTACGGACAGAAAGAAAGGAAAACCAGAAGACTGTCTTGACGCTAGTTAGCCAGTTAGCACATTACCAACACGCCCTGATGTTGAAAGAACAAAGCATATTTACTGTGCACAGGCAAACGGTTACAAACTGTCTTAAACGAACAGCCTTACCTTATGTAACAAGTTAGTTTTGGTCTCGCTCCCTCTTGACTGTAGCTGTTTACTTTCCTCACTTCCGTTTCTCTTCTTGTGCGCTGAGCTGAACCTCCAGTTAGATTTCATTCACTGACGGGTTCCGCCATCTCAGGCGCCAACTCAGCACGCTGAATCAACTGAAAAATAGCCAACAAGTGCCGACTACGTCTAACAGTGTGGGACACATCAGAAAAAAAGGGCCAATGGCTGACCGGCGGCTTGGTGTGTTGAGGCCTTTAAGCAAAAAATAGCAAGGAATAACGATGTTTAAATCTGTAGAGAGCTACTTTATGATTGTTGCTGTGTGCTCTGCTGAGATCTTCCACCCCACACTCACATATTTCCACAGGGAGGATAAAGGCAGCTCTTTAGAGTGTAGAATATGGCAATATAAGCCTCCCGTAGTCTGAACTGACATTAATTTTCTGTGGATACACCTGGGTGTGTAAGTAAAGTAAATAAAGGATTTTATTTGGGCTGCACGCTGTTCTCGTTTGAATGTTTATCCACCAGAGTCAAATGAGAACTGTAACAAAAAATCGAATGACTCTAATCTGACTACTGCCATCGGCCTATTGCTTTACGTTTGCAACAACTGAAGAAAGAATCAGGTCTTCCAAACTGTTCTCAGTTTTTATCCTGGTTGTGATTATTTCTTGATGTTTTGTCTCCATTTTTTCCTTCCTGATACTGATTCTGATACCTGAGCTTGCATAACAGTCAATACCTTGTGCCGATTTGACACAGTTGTGGTAATGAATAAATAAATACGTGGGCTACATACATCACAGCTGTATACTTCTAACCCTGTATGAATGTGAAAGTATTGCTATGATTTATGTATGACATGGCTCAGGTTAAACCCTTTGTAAAGCAAGAACACATACACACAGCGACCTATACCATAGAAACATGTGAACCCATCCTCATTGCGAAGTCGTCAGATACCGCTGCTTGGTCATTGATTCCCGCCTCAGACACTGACAAAGAGCTCATCCTTTCTCGGCGGTACAGTATGCAGTCAGTTTATAACACGGTGGGACGGCATGAGGTTGAAACGCCACTGGACAACAACAAAATTTAAGGTGCTGGAAAGTCCCTCAGGCAGGCATCAGGGGCTGTTTATGTGGATGGTCGTGTTGATGTGGACGGAAATGATTTATGATCTGCTACTAAAATGCTTGTGCAACTTTTTTTTGTACTTTCAAATCGGTGCATGGACTTGTAAACTTGCTGATACCCGATTCAGCATTTCAGGCAGTGACGGAGGAATTTGTCATACTGGTATCAGTTTCAGAAGAAATCTGTTTGTGTCTGTGTTTTGGCTGTGGCTCTCGTACTGTTCGGTACACTTAAAACTGTAATCAGGCCAATTTAAGGACTGGAAAGAGTCCCAGTGCTAACTCGAAACTCCTGATGCTTAGTTAGTTTGTTGTTTTGGGTGAATATATTGCAGGGATATATCTGTTAAACGCTCTCAAGCAGATGTGTTGTTGAATGGACACAGATTGGGGGTAATATTTCACCCGTCCAGGAGGCTTTGAGATGAAGTCTGAATGCTTTCAGATTAAAAGGGGCAGAGCTCTCCAGCTGGCTGAAAGATGTCTGCCGAAGAGCTCACATTCCAGTGGGTGGAATCTGAAAAGACCAAACAGAAATATGTTTAACATATGTTCAGGGGAAGTGCTCACAGTTTGAGGCTCTTGATAGTGATTCAAAGCGATGTATATTGGCCATGTGACGGAGCTGATTGTCACACGAATATGCAACACTGATAACAGACAGGGAAAGTAAAGCGAAAGAAGACAGGCGTACTGTAAATCCGAAACCAGAGCCTTCAGGCCGAGCACAGCCAGAGATTCTCTGAATGAAATCTATTTCAAGGCGTTTTTTAAAAAGGCCTTTTGTTGCGAGACACCATCAGGAGAATTGAATGTGTCCTTACTAGGCACAAAAAAAAAATCAATTTCATCCCTTTATGGTATTTGTAAATGCAGCTTTGTGTAACGGATGATTTGTGTAATATCTAGTGCTGCCCTAAGAGGATAGTTATTTGTAAAGATAGTGAGAAAAATGTGGATGTCTAAAACAGTATTGAGTGTTAGAAATAGAGCACAACAGAGAACAAAAGATAGAAATTCTAAACTCTTTTATAAGATCACCAAAGATGAAATATGTCAACCCACAGGGCGGTCACATTACAGCGCCGGCCACAGAGCAGTATTTATGAAGGCTGGAGAAATCTAAGGCCAACAGATGTCTTGCTGAAGGACACTTCAGCAAGGAGCGAAATGAGCAGAGAAAGACAACTGATGAATTGGAGAGCATCGAAAGCGGTCTGCAGTGTCTTCAAGCAAAACTTTGAATCTCTATCTGCTCTCAGATTATTTTTGGTCTGTGTTTTGGACCTTTTACTTCGCTGTGTAGAAACCACATTATCACATTTATGACTACAACATCCAGATTGTGCCGAGAAATGATTTATTCAGATCAGATTTATGCCTGGCATGAAAGTATTCCTGTTTAACATTTGCATTTATTCTCTGGCGCTAATGCTTACAAATGTGTCTGAATGGCTTCCAGAGGTTTGCCTGCCTGGTCTATTGAATCAGACACAGACCAAAGCACATGTTTCGAGCTTTGAATTGGTCTGGTATCCTCATGGTATCTGCTTCATCCTTAATATGTGATTTTAAATAAGATGTGACCAGCTTGGTGCGAAATCTGTAAAGAACCTGCTTTGTCAGGTGAAGTCAGAGTTCCTGCTGTAGTCCGTAGTTACTGAGGACAGGTGTGCTATTAACAGATTGTATGGCCACAGACAGCACTGTGTATTTTTGGCTGTTATCTAGTGGTAGAATATACTTGGACACTTTAAATTAAGTTCATCCGCTGCTGTATCTCCACTTCTTCTTGTTGATGCACTGCTGGTTTTTTAGGGGGGCAACGATCCATTGTTCCGAATCGAAATAAATTGATCCATATCATCATCTCAAAGATATATATTTTATAATTCCCAGCACACGTCTGTGTCACCATCAAACAGCACAACACATTATGGGTTTTTTTCATTGGTGTCTGATGCTGGAAAACACTTAACAAGCGCTGGTATTTGACGACTTCGCATTAAGATTGAAGTGGCCTTTTCATAAATATCATATGAACAGCTGATTGAGATTACGTTGAATTTGTTAAGTTATGAGTAAGTATAGCTGCTGGGCTAATTTACGTAATGTATCAGTGATTGATCTAGGCCTGTCGCCATATGTGATAAGTCGGTTAATTGCACGGTAAATTTAAAGGGAGACGGTAACTTTTCTGGCCACGATTAATTGCCATATTCATGTGTTTGTTTTCCTCGTCTCTCTCCACCAAAGAGACTGGACGACAAGAGCGTTCACTGCCGTGCATCGTCTGGCAGCCAGCCTGTATTTATTTATTTATTTATTAATATTTTTACGTGTTATTTCAGATATTTAAATTCTTTTTTTGCATTCCTAAATTTTCTTGTTACATACATGTTTATTTCTCTTTAAAAGGGTGTACTTGCATCAATATGCCTTTGTTATCATTATATAAATGTAAAAACTGGTCTAAAAACAGCAAAATTACAACAATAATAAAAATGGTCATAAAAGCACAATATTACGCAATGTCATCGCTTATTGCAATAACTTCTGACGCAATTAATCGCCCAGCAAAATTTGTTATCGTGACAGGCCTAGATTGAACTAATAATTAGTCACTGGTAAAAAACAACTGTTTGGCTATGAACCTTAACCGTTATTATATAGAGGAGTTTTATACTTCTTTTGTGAAATGTCGTTGTGAAGCTGTTGCATGTTAGTGGAGTCAATTTAACCTAGACTTTACTGCACCTAACTGGTTACAGTTATTTACAGTTATTCATATGTTTATCTTTTATGGTCAAAAGGAAAAAAAGTAAGATTTGCAGCGTCTTCCAGATTGTGTTAAATGGGCACATGGCATCATCTCATATCAATCACAGGCCTTTGAACTGAATCAAATGGAAATGGTATTGTGGTCGACTTTGTGATATCAGCAAATATCTCATTTTACAAAGAATTCGTATGATACATTGTAATGAAGCTAGTGATTTATAATCTTAGTGTTTTTACAGTGCGCAACACAACCTGGTCTCACTCCAAAGCTGTCGAATACCGGTGTGTTGCAAATGACTTCCACCGCCAGTGTAACTTGGACGCCATGACTTTATGTGGAATGTCCATGACCAAATGTCGTTATGTGACGAGGTGGGAGTGAGCATGTGTTGCACAAGAATCTGCAGTTTAGTCAGACCATAGCTGACCTTATCTTCTGTCATTCATTTATTTTGCTTTTATCGCCGTATGAAATTCAGAATTGCATTCCACAGCCATCTTTATTGTGACTGAGAGGAGAAGAATTTAAGGTTAAGAGGGCTGTGGTGCTCATCCTATCAGAGGAGGCAGTGTCTGTTGCCAACACAGTGAAATATTGTGAAGAGCTGCCCAACACATCAATTTAAAATAGCTGAGATCCATCTCGATGCAACAGAGTTAAAAGGTTGAGGTTGGTTGGTGGAGTTTATGCTTGTTGTTGTTGTGTGTTTGTATTCCAGGTGAGACGATGAACAAAATGGACATTGTTGGACACGTGTTCAGTAACTCTGTCACTGGAGACAGACGGGAAGAGAGGTTTAATGTGTTGCTGTTTGAGAGCATCCACCTGTCCTCCTCCTCCTCCTCTGTGTGAGCTCTGTCGTGATGATTCTCTGGAGTGCCAAAAAGTCTGCTCTCCTGTTGAAAAGAAAGTGTTTCAGGGACGGGAACTGAAAACACAAATGTCCCCTTGAACAGGCCCCCAGGTGAGAGATGATTACTAAGTACAAGTCCCCAAATGATGAGAGTCCTAGTATATTTTAATTAGCCTGGATTCTTGGTTGAGATTCTATATTTACTCGCATTAAGTCCTCGTAAGATGAGAGCACTGATGTGTTTTTAATTTACCTACATTTACTAAGTTTCTGTCCCTGAGGGACACGAGGTAATGTGACTGGGTCCCAGGGAACGCAGAGACATTTACCTGATTTGGAGACGGGAAGTTTGTTTTGTTCCGTTTGACCAAACTGACTGATTGGAAATGAGGCAGTTCATGTAAACAAAAGGACGTCGAACAAGCTCTCACCTTTACAGTACTAAATGTTAGCGGGAAAAGTTGGCGACTAGCTTGTGACAAAAGTTAAATATCTATCAGCTGCAGATGGTTTTCTCAGGAGTTCTTGGATGCCAAAGTAAAAGGACTTGCTTTTGTATCAAGTAGACACACACAAGAACAATAGGATTATGGGGATTATGTAGGATAATGTTGCATTTCCTGAATGTGTAAATTGTCTAAGAACACGTGAGCTGAGAACACTTTTCTTCTGGCAATCAGCAGTGTGTCTCTTTGTGCTTGTTGTTCCTCCAAATGGCCAAATATCAGACAGTTATCTCCTGTTTCAGATTATCTCCCACGTTGCAGCTCACTTGAGAAAAGATGGAAACTTTCTTTCTTGTAAAGGAATAAACTCAAATGTACTCCAGATGTAAAACTGTCCCGACTGTGCCGTGGTGTGAAAATAAGTTTGATTCTCTCCATGACAAGTGCATTAAGAGTTTTAATGTGTCTGGGACCGACACAAAGAGACTGCATTTACTCAGTTTGGAAGCAATATGCTCCGGCATGAAAACAGTTCATGAGTTCACCACAAGCTGTTCTCCAGCCGTTGTTGTTCATTTGCTGTTTCACCTTCATCTGTTTTAAATTCAAAGGCACCAAAATGGAGAATTTACCCGTGTGCTTAAAGCTGACATATGAATTATATAAAAGTGATTTATTTGTCACCACAAACAGGCATATACACACAATAAATGTAATCCATAAAGTACACAATCAGACCACGGCAGGACTTTCGCTCCCATAAACCCCCACAGTGGAGGTCAGTGTGTGTGACCTGTGTATAATGGGGTCGTGACCCCTCCAGCCACTGTGGAGAACTCATCACTGGGCCCTGAGCTAAGTACACCTGACAGCACTGGTATTCTCCCAAACACACACACACACACACACACACACGCACACATGCACACGCACACGCACACATCCCAGTGTGACATATGATAACACACATGTGGAGGAACACATCAAACACACAGTACAGATGGGTGTTAAAAATAAACGCATGATCACACACACACAACGCACAGTATTCAGGGGTTCATATGTCAGCAGTCCTCGGGGATGAGGTATCCTGTGTGTGTGTGTGTGTGCGTGTGTGTTTGATTATCAGTGCTGCCTGGTGCGAATGATTTGATGGAGGAGGGCAAATCCATCTCTGCCCTCCTCTAAGAGCAGATCATACAGCTGCAAACAGCCAAAGTTTTGCAGCAGACATTATATCCTAGCTGTGCATGGAAACGGTGTTTATTTGTATTGCAGTCTTTTTAGATTTCCCGGGATGAGGGATGCAGCGTACAGCCGATTGTTATCGGGCAAGCTATTTACTGTTTAGTGCTCCGACAAAATTAAAGTTACATAAATGCATATGAAACTCCACACAGGAGTCAAGTGAGGCGAAAACAAAGGGGAAGAATGGCGAGTGGTGCTAAATCACAAAACAAAGAAAACAGACCACACGGAATATGTGTTGCTCTATATGCTTCAGCCTTCCTTCACATGGAGTGTGTACTCTAAAAAGCTGCGTCTCATCGCCCCTCTGTCTTCATTTAAACTCAACTTAATTTGTTTTTAAAATGGTGTCATCTCTGTCATTTAAAAGCAGCAATATATCTAATAATAGTCTAATAATAAATGTTAGTTATATCAAAATGAGGATAAATGAAGTCAGTGGTGTCAAAGAAATTAGTGCTGTTGAGCCACACTTAATCACAGGGGGGACATTTCCTTCACCCTGACAGCATGAGTGTTTTTCATTAATATATTGTTTATTTTGTTCATCTTTCATAATGGCTTGCGATGAAACATTAATAACAACACATTATTGGAAGTGTTCACCGCACTGAGATACTGAGAAACGCTGTAATTATCTCATCTTATCACTTTGATAAATTATCTGGTAGTCTGAGACGTTCACCGAGTACCAACAATCAAGACGACTATAAATACAAGATTAGAAATTGTGATCATCCAAAGGCTGTTTTAATTTGAAAAACATATCTTTATGACTTCACCTGAACTTCCTGAATCAACTTATTATGCTTGACTCAAGTCATTAATTGCATTTGAATTACATTTCAGCGTTTCCCACAGGAAAGGAATCTATTTGTGGTGGTGTGGTCCACCGCCACAGATAAATGAATGTATGGGAAACACTGCATTTAATGTTATACCCGAGCGGAGAGGAATGCCTCCTGCAGTCATGTTTTCTTAGGTTTGTTGTTGTTAAAGTTTAGGTGTCCTTACCAAAGGTGACAGTTACAAACTTCAGGCTACATCCTGCGTTTTGCTGAAATGTTACATTTCAGTCACCCTCGTGTGTCTGTGGTCGAAAATGCTTCTCAAGCAAAGAGTTCAAGCGTGGACATTTCAGTCAGAATAAAAACACAAACAGGCAAACAAAACATCTAAAAGTCAAATGAGGTGACATCTTTCTCTTTCCTTACAGAAAAGTTTCTCCACGGGGTGAATATTGCTTTTTTTTATTTTTTCCATAATTTTTCCATAGTCCTCTTTGATGCTGCTTTGTTCCTGGTCACCACCTTTATCTTTGTCTTTTTTTTGTCTCAGTCTTTGTACTGTGTGTGTATATACCTCTCTGTCTCTGTACTTTGTCTGTGTACCTCTCTCTGTCTGGGTTTTTTGTCCCTGGCCTTGGTGTGACCTCTGTTTTGGCAGAGGCATTAACATGCTGTCAAAGGAGAGATGGGAGGCATAGAGGACAAGAAGCGAGACGCGGTGTACTCATGCCATATATGAGTCATTTTATTCTGCAATTACTTAAATAGCAGCAGCAGCAGCACTCATTCTTTACATTTTAAAAGCCCTTCAGTGCCTGGAGGTGAGGACTCAGAAAGGTTCCCTCTGTCTTCTAATCGCAGGGCTCCGCTCAGTAAAACTCAGCCAATTACAGGTGAATTCATCAGGGCAAATTTAATTGGCTTAAATTCTTAATATAAATCCTTAATTTAAATATTTAAATAAGGAGTCTGGGGAAAAACGGAGATAGTTATAATGAAATGGGAAATTATGTTTTGTTGAGATATATTGTACATTCATTTGGACGAAAGCTGTGGCTGGAAATGTGTTTTCGGGTTGTTTATCCATCTGTCTCGTTCTCTTGAACACTCAATCTTGAGGGAGTTTCTTAAAATTTGGCACAAACATCAACTTGGACTCAACAGTAAACTGATTAAATTTTGTTGGTCATAGGTCAAAGGTCAGGGTCACTGTGACTTTTGTGTCATTCTTGTGAATGCAATATGTCAAGAACACCTTGAGGTAATTTAGCACAAACATATTTTAGGACTCACTGATGAACTGATTAGAGTTTGGTGGTCAAATGTCAAAGGTCAATGTCATGGTGACCTTATTTGTCTCATTCTTGTGAATGCAATTTCTCAAGAACATTTTGAGGTAATGTTTTTTTTTCCCAGTTTGCCACAAATATCTTTTTGGATGATAGAATGAACTAATTAGATTTTGGGAGACAAAGGTCAAAGTTCACTGTGACTTTGTCTGTCACCGTTTTGGCTCAAAGATGAAGTGATTAACCTCTGAACACAAAAGTTTAATGTCACTGTGACCTTGTGTCCATTTCATTTTCATGAATGTGATCTCTCAAGAAGACCTCGAGGGAGTTTGCTTGAATTTGGCACAAAAGTCCACTAGGACTCTACAATGAACGGATTCGATGTTGGTGGTCATAGGTCAAAGGTTAAGGTCACTCTGACCTTGTGTGTCTCCTTCCTGCAAATGCAACATCACAGGAACACCTTGAGGGAATTTCCTTAAATTTGGCACAAACGTTCACTTTAACTCAAAGATGTAATGTTGTTGTTGTTGATGTTATTGTTGATGTTATATTTTGATGATCACCAGTCAAGGTCACTGTGACCTTGTGTCTGTCTCATTCTGGTGAATGAGATATCTCAGAAAGATCTTGAGGGAGTTTCCTCAAACTCGTCAACTTGGACTCAAGAATAAACTGATTAGAATTTGATGACGACAGTGATGCGACGACGAAGTAAACATTGCAAGATGGCTACGGATGAACGCCAGTCGTTTGAAACGGCTTTGGCCGCTACAATGAACGAGTTAGACTTGGCTTTTTCTCGAAAAGAGGAACAGAAGTAGGTTTTCTATCCGTCTTCTAACTTGGCGATTTTTACATCACACATTTTGGTTTGACTTGTAAAGCTTCAGCAAAGCAGCAGCACTTCTCCTTCAGAATATATAGAAAAGCACTCCTCTGTCTCCTTCCACCCCGGATAAAAGAGAACAGATGTGACAGGAAAAACAAAAAGGTGGCAGACGAGGAGTGGCTGCAGAAGGATTTGAAAGAGAGAGAGGACAGAGGAGAGTTGTTGTAAAAATCCTCTTGATGTTTGATATGGACGTGTTGTGATGTTCCACATTGTAAAACCTCACCTATACACAACATCTCCCTGCGGCTTCACATGTCTGCTCTCCGCTGTCGCTCTGTTGATCTATTTCTGTTCATCCGTCGGTCTTCTTGTGCGTCTATTGTTTCTGGAAGGTGAGATTCAAAGTCAGAAATCTCAGCATGTGGCCAAATTATTGCCTGTTTTATGGGCACTGATCAATAACCTCATCAAAGCAGTTTTGTTTTCTGCCATAGTGCAGTAAGAATCTAATACTGATAAAGCTCTGTTGGCATGGATTTACTGACTCAGATACTGTAGATGGAGATAGTGTACAGATCAATATTTTACTGTATTACATAAAAACCTGCCTGGTTTCGACTGTGTTCTCTGGGGTTCATAACCAGAGTAAGGAAAAGTAAACCTTTGGTTAAATATGGAATTTACGGCTTGTTTTAAAATTGGGTGATACGAAGTCAAAAACCTTGAGCTTTGTTTGTTATCATGTAGCAATTCATTGAAACAGGTGGCTGGAAAAAGACTTTGAAAAGGTGCGGAGAAAGAGCAGAAAAATAGTTGTTTTCATTTGCTGGCAGATTAGATGCTGCAAAGTAAAATATCGGGTTCAAGTTCAGACAGGAGGCAGAACCTGGCCTTAGAGCTCCATGAGCCACTCTGTCGGTCGCTCCGACAGTCGGTTGCATCGTCGGCTTCCCGGTGAGCCAAAACTATCACTGCAGTGTCAACCTGCTGCACAGGTTGCGAACAAAAAATACCGATGTTTACTGGCTCTAATGCTGCCGGAAACACAGCGATGACTCTGTAAAAAAACAACTTGTTTTGTTGTTTGTTGGACTTAAACAGAGGTCTGCAGCTAGGCGAGTGTCTTGCTGATCATCCATCATCCATCCCCTCCACCTCCAGATGACAATGTCAGCTCATATACTCCATAACTCTAGAAATGTTTACGATACACATGACAAGCACAAACATAACATCAATGGTTTGCAGAAAAGTACAGCGCCGACATTTTCTTGTGGTGACTGTGCTGGTTCGGTTTGTGTTTGAATGTGGCTCAGATCTGGCCAGTGTTCAGAGTCTAACCCCGTCAGATGTCTGTGGCAGTGCAGCAGTACAAACTGTCATCTTGTATCTTCCCTGAGACCACTGGAGGCCAATGTAGGCCACCAACTGTGATGTTGGCACCCAGTCAGTCTCATGGCCGACACAGGCACACCGTATGACACGTTCATGTCAGTTTGGCGAAACATGCTTCATCTTCTGTAAACAGCTGGAAGCTGTAGGGCTAAATACTGTGTAACCTTGAGGAGTTTGATGCCAGTGTTATGTATGTCTTCACCCCCGCAGTGAGCATAATTTAACTGATTCCCCCGGAGCGCATTAGCAATGCGTGGCGGGTCAGTTCGTTTGACCCGAGCCGTCAGACTAGCAGCATGTGGCAAAGAACCAGAGGAAAAACTCTCAGAGCGAAGACAACAAACGGCAGGCGAGAGTGATCTTTTCATCTCGGCACAGAAAAACCAAAGGAGCGAGGGAGAGAACGCAGAGAGCAAAAACCCGACTGGAAAGGAAAAAAGAAAACCAGAAAGACACAAGCGTGTGATGAGCAAGGAAACAAACAGATCCTCTCATCTCTGTTGAAAAAGATGAATGTACAATCGAGTGAAGAGAGAGAAAGAAGACTGAGTACTGACAAAACAGAGTGAGGGATAAAAACAACAACAGTCGGACACCGACAGAAACCACGCCAGTGAAGATGACAAACATTTCATCTGTGCTTCAAAAGAGGAAACGAGTGGAGAGAAAATGGAAAGGGGAGAAAGAGAGGGGAGTGACAAGAAACCAGAAACTACACCCCGCAGAAACTGTAGAACAACAAAGTTGTTGTCTCATCTGTGATTCACTCCTCTGTATTCTGCAAAGGAGGTGCAAATTGGAAAGACAGCTGACAGAGCAGGAAAGGAGGAAGAGAAAGATGGAGGAAAGAGGGAACATTATGAGCATCAAGAGAATTCTAACACACAAATGCTTGATGGAGAAAATGATTATTTTGTGTCCGTGTCACACTGGCTTTGTGAAGGCCGTTAAATTGGCAGAACAAATCCAGTTTACCCAGAGGACGATGGTCAATCTGAGCATGATCATGTTTATTTCAAAATTCCTCAAAACCAGCTCTGTGCGAGGAGGATTTCATCCGAAGGCGACCATTTTTAATTTCTCTGCAAGATGTACAGCTGCTTCGAGCTGTCATTTCCTTTTGTTGTGGCCACGAAAGCAATCAAGCCCCAATCACGGTTACAATAGACTTACCCAAGTCGACCCTTGTCGTGTCACTGTAATGCTCGTTCCATCTGTTGCCGTCGAATGATGTCCCTGCTGTAATAGTGTTCGCTCTCTGAAGCTCACTGAAGCAATCCTCAGAAAATCCCCCCTTTTTGTCATGGACTGTTTAGAAAATACCTCCCAGCAGCTCCGAGGGACGCCCCGCAGTATCAAAAGAACTGAAATCAGAATCAATCATCTTCAAAGGCCAGTTTCCATCACTGAAACATTACCGTATTATTATTATTATAGAGACGTATAATTATCAAAAGAAAGGAGGACTGGAAGTTGTGTGTCTCTTTCATACTCTATGGTGCCTGTAAAATGTGTGCAATTAGATCACTTCTAGAGATAGATCATAGAGAAGGAAACTTTTCGGCAAAATGAAGTCCGTACAGTCAGTTCACTGACATAAAATTACATTATCAAGTCATTACTGGTGGATAATCTTTCTTTCTGCTGCTTACGACCAAATGCTAGAACAAGGCCTCACAGAAGCTGCTCTCTGCGACTCTGGATCAGACTTCAATTCTCTGCCATTAAATCTGAGCAATATCAGTTGAGCTTTTAAGCAGTTAAAAACTTTTATTTTATGTTGTTGACACCTATCTACACTCCAAATTAGATCAGATATTCTGCCGCAAACTAGAAGTTACTGTCTTTATTTTGGCCTGGGCAAAGCTGCAGTGGTGGAGATAATTCTCAGATCCTCCAGTTAAGTAAAGTATATCGATACTACAGTGTAAAATACTCTGTTACAGCTAAAAGTCCTACATTCAAAATCTCAAGTGGAAAGTGAGTCATTTTTTTTTGTATGTACAAACTATGATGACTTAAGAAAGTTAATGTTCCATGAGGCGTTTTCTGCTCCGATGTCCAAAAGCCAGAATTGTTGATTACTTTTTACGTGTTTCAGTTTGCCAGTTTTGTTGCTGAAGCTTTGAAGAGAAGGCAAGAAAGTTTGTTTAATTACTGTTTTACATGATAAATGCCTTTGTAGGTGATCCGCGAACTTGGTTTCCAAAGTGATGATCTGATCATATTTGATGCTTTTGCTGCTTTGTATCATTTTCTTTCCTTTCATACGATCTGAGTTCATGTTTGCTAGACTCTGACCCCGGTTTGCTCTGAATCTATGGTGTCTTGTAAACCCCGGCAGCGTCACGGGGAAACACGGTAGGATAATAATGAAAGTTAGGATGGTGGAAGTCCGAGTAAGGTGGGCAGGGTCCAACAACCACCGACTTTCACTGGGGAGGCCAATGTTCACTTCCTGCAAGATTGTCAAGCCAAACCCTGTTCGTTTTCCCTAAACCCAACCACATTAACCTGGAAATCCAGATGCCCTGCCCCTAGCAAATTTGAATTTGCTCTGCAAATCGCCTATCAGACCAATCAGATCAGTCTATCTGACAGAGGTTGTATGCAAACTGTAATTTCCTGTGGAAAGAAATCTGTTTTAAAAGAAGACAATGCATATAACAGGCTGAGGTTGACACAGATTCCCAGGACGTCAGCAACCAACACACTCAGGGTACCTTGCATGTCATATCGACGTAGAAAAGTGCATGACCAAACGTCGATATGTGACGAGGAGTGAGAATGTGTCGGGAATGTACTTTGTCACTTTCCAGCACTACAGAGTTGTTATATCTAACTGCTCATCTTACTAATTGTCGCTCTTCCAGCATTGTTGTGTTTTAAGGTTTTTTAAATTGAATTAACCTACATCTGAACATGCTGAAGACGCAGTGTCAGTGTGCTGATTCTGTAAGCGCAGGGTTGTTGCCTTTGGATGACTTTTCCATGGAGAATGTTTGATGCTGTCAAATGATGTCAGAGCGTTAATAACCTTCACCTTCACAGGCTGAGTAAAACTCTCTGATTGGCATTTAGCTTCTCTGAGACTGTCAGTACAGAGATTAAGGAGGAATAAACATGTT
The DNA here is from genome assembly GCA_026686955.1 of Epinephelus cyanopodus. Taxonomy (NCBI): domain Eukaryota; kingdom Metazoa; phylum Chordata; class Actinopteri; order Perciformes; family Serranidae; genus Epinephelus; species Epinephelus cyanopodus. The sequence continues at coordinate 36,974,358 of CM048930.1, forward strand.
TGCTCAAAGCCTCTTATAAAGGTGGAATGACTACGTGTTCCAAACAAGTGTCTCATTAGGGTGGAGAGTGTCGGAGTGAAAGTGAAACTTCTTTTAAAGGTAAGATTAGTCTGCATCAGCAATACGGCTGGTTTAAAGCATCAAGAGTTAAGGTTGTCTAAAGATGGAGGGAGCATTTCTTTGAATGAAAGTTGCTTTAAATGTAGCACAGACGTTAATGAGTAACAATTATTCTGTGCTGAAAACCATTTATTTTATTCATTAATTTGTGAGGAAACACATGAAGTGACATTACAGACATTCACTCCTTGTTTAGAAATCCTTCCTTATTTACCAGGAGCTGTGTGACTTTCAGACATCATCCGTCCATCTGTTCTTCTCGTTCTCATGAATGCAATGGCACAAAAGTCCACTCAGACTGAAGGATGAACTGATGGGAATTTGGTAGTCAGAGGTCATTATCACTGTGACCTTGCATCTGACTCTTTCTCATGAACGTGATATCCCAAGAAGGCCCTAAGAGAAGTTCTTAAAATTTGGCTCAAACGTCCACTTGGACTCAAGAATAAACGGATTAGATCTTGGTGCTCAAAGGTCAAGATCACTGTGACCTTGTGTCTCTCATTTTCGTGAACAAGATATCTCAAAAAGGCCTGGCAGGAATTTCTTCAAATTTGGCACAAATGTCCTGTTTAGGATTTGGTGGTCAAAGTCAAAGGTCAAGGTCACTGCAACCTCACAAAACATGTTTTTGACCATAACACAAGAATTCATATGCTAATGCTGAATTGGTTTGTCCACCTTAACGCTGTGCTGATTGTATAGATGTTCTGAAGCATCCAATGTTTTTACAGACACAACTGTAAACTGTAAGAGAAACTTGACTGGTTCGCACAGGCCTTTGACCACAAGGTGGTAATTCAACAATCCACTGCACCACCTCCTTTAAAATTAATTTTTGTCAGAATGAATTGCATCCCTGCATTTGAAACTTTATAATGATCCATATTGTTGCTTCCTCTCCTGCGAAATGTGAAGGAATTATATTGTGACTTAAAACAATTGTTACACAAATCTGATCAAAACCAGATTGTTTCCTTTTGTTGACTTCTCTGAACATTTCCTCTCTGTGGCTGGGCAGTGCTGCAGCATAGAGGTTTAGATTGAAACTTTACAACTTGAGCTCCCTCTCTTCCCCTCTGCTCTGTCACCTCTCTTTTGCCCATCTTTTTCTTTCCCATCTCATCTCATCTTTTGCGAAGTTTTCCTCTCACACTTTCTGTTTGCAGACCCCTCTCTCTGTCTCCCATCCTCCCACTGTCTGTGCTCTAATCTCGCTGTCAGTCATCTTGTCATGGCGGTTCCAAAGTCTCATTTCCTGGGCAGGAATACATTAGCAGAGGGCTGCTCCGCTATTACCTGCCGAATTACCAGGCTGTCCCTGACAATTAGTTGGGAGACAGGGGACAGCAAGCTGTGGTGGACAAGGCCATCCTGACAACTGGCGCCCAGCCAGACACTCACACAGAGGGAGGGCTGATCCACCAGTGTGCATTATGTCTCCTTTACCTCGAGAATTATGAGGGAAGTTTGACATCTTGATGGTCACTCGTGACTGTTGTCAACAGCATGAAGTCTATATAGTATAGGAAAATCTATACAGCAATATCGTATCGTCACACAGTGCCAAGTATATTTTTTTAAATTATTATACAATATGTGTAATATAACAAATACAAATTCAAATTTTGGTATCCTACTAGAATCCTAATGTAATCAATTGCTTTTTCACGAGGTAAGTTTTGCGGCTCTGTATCGCACAATATATTTTATCACAATACTCAGCATATTGCAACATATTTAAAATCGCAGTAATATTTTACTGTGACTTAACTATTGTGATAATATCGTGTTGTGGATCCTCTGATGATTCCCACCCCTACTATACTGCATATCAGTAGCCCCTTTTACACTGCCAGACTTTCCTTGAATGACTTATGAGAGAATCGCCGAAGGACTGAGCAGCCACGGCTTCCCTCCCACGTCACTGTTTACGTCACGTGCTGAGCTACTCGTTTTGTTACTTGCTCAAAAAAAGGCGCATTCTGTATAAACAAAAGTAGGTAGGCGGCATTTTGCTGCACTCCCACGATTTTGTTTTTATACTGCCAATGCTGAAAAAAGACTGATTGGGCTTTCCTGCAGATTTGCACAATTCTTTAAAAAGGGCTAGTATTTCTGACAAGAAAATATTATTGCAATATATAGCTGATAACAATATCAGCTGGCTGATCATCAATCAGCTTGTTCATCTGACAATTAACTTTATGGTAGGGTGCTCGACACTTTTGAACAGTGTCACTTGGCAGAAATTACGTATTTTCACTCAACATCTTAGTTTCATGTCGCGCACCTTGAGAATTTATTTAACCAAAAGAAGACTCTCAAAACAAGAGTTACTGATCTTTCTTAAACAAAAGCAGAAATACACTATGAGCTTTCAATTTGCCACTTCTAAGCAGAAGGAAGGAGATAATATTATCTCGGAGCCTCACGGGGCGATGCCTCTGCTCTACCAGGTAGCTGCCTCTGTGTCTGCAGCTCCCTGTTCCAAGAGCCACTTGAAAGTTAAGAGCGCTCACTCTGTAGTAAAATCCCCAGAACACTGATCAAAAACAGAAAGAAAAGGACTACTTGACAGGCAGTCTCAGTCGACTGAGGTATCTCGGACTTTCAGGGGGCAGCCCTGCTGGTTACCATGAGTACGACTAAAACCTTTGGCCGAGACATAAATTTTTGCTTTTTAATTTTGTCGAGTGACACTCAGGAAAAGTGTTGAGCACTCAATCATGAGTCAGACTTTGGGAGTGCTTCACACTTGTTGATCAGATTGCAGTGACATTTAGTATGAATATCACAGACCTCCACAGTTGGGAGTCCACCTAGGTAAGGTTTCATTCAGATGACTTTTGAAAAGCATTGTCGCTATTTTTCATTATTTTTGAGGACGAGCACTGACAACTGATTTCCAGAAGTTCATAGAGCCTCGCGCTATAAAGCATATAAATAACTACAGAGTAAAAAAATTATGATCCACAGAGACTTTACCTGCAACTTTTCTTATTTGTTCTCTTGTGTTTAATGCACACCTTCATCAGTGATGGTGTGTCAATACTCCTCAATTAACTGAGCTTTTGTATTACGTGCTTTGCATCACTAAAATGAATCTCTCAGATTGTTGTAATCCCATCACACGTGTTGCTCCCAAACTTTTCATTTCCATTCTATCCCAGGCTCGCTCTGCCAACGCAGCCTGTAACCTTTGATATCAATTCTCTCAAAGCTACATGTTGATTGCTTGTTTTCTCCGGTGTGGGGTGAGATGTTTTTATAAGCCCTTGAGGTTTTCCTTTATGTCACCTGCACAAATTAGTTTCTCATGTTGTATTTCTTTTGTCGTCTTTGTGTTTTTGCCATTATACTTGTTTTTATCATTTCTTTCCAAATCATTTTGCTTCTCTGAATCATGTTTGTGCAAATCAACAGTTGCGCTTCCTCTGAATTATGCTTTGGGGATCCATTTGAATATTTCTTTAAATTGCTTTTGGTTCTTAAACCAGCCGTTATGAAATAAGGTTCTGCCTGTCTTAGAAAGACAGTTTTAAAGGATGAATTGCTTCCAGCATGTCTGTAGCCCTTTTTACACAGAGATTGCACTGCATGGTTGCTACTAAGTCTCTTTTTGTATGCCGCCTTTGCATTTTTACACACAACCAAACAACAGCAGCATCATGCCACCTTCATGTGTGATCTTAGACAGCATGCTGGCATCGTGGAATGAAAAGAGATGCGACGTTTAACAAAAAAGCGACAGTTTCAAGTGTGACGTATAACATACATGTCAGCACATTCTAAATAATAACAATGACATTAACCTGACAAAAGTAATCAGTTACAGTCCGTGTAATATGTCAGTCTTGTCCTTTGCTTAGAGGATAAGAATCTCCTGCACCTCATTGTTTCCCAGATTTATAGACATTGTCATCTGCTGTTTTCTTCAAGTTAGCTGCTAACTGCAACAAGCTGCTGTTTAAATCTCCCAACGACAATCAACGACAATCTGTTTATTGAATTTTCAACATTAAACAAAACAGAACATATAGTATACAATGTGTATGAAGGCCAACAATTTATTTTAATTTCTTTAACTAACACGTGTACAAAATATATCAATAGGAACACAAACGGCAAAACTAAATAAATTGAATAAGTAAAAATAAATGAAAAGGAAAAATATGAAAGAAGGGGATACTATACAATAGACACCGTTACAAGTCCTTCATTGGATATGTATATTATGTTTACTTTGTTTACATCAAGTTTAAATTAGTTTTATGGGAGAGGTTGTAATCATGCTTCCCCAGTTATGTCCAACAGACAAACAGATCCTCCGCCTCCTGATTCCATGATTTTATAAGGATTTTATAAGGAACGTCAAGGCAGAATGACGTCAGCCAGTGTAAAAAGCGCTTGTAACTCTAGTTTGGGAGGCCACATTCAGACAGATACTGTGTTTCCTCCAAAGCTGCTCAGGCTACATCTTAAAGAGGAACTCTGATTTTACACACAAAGTTTAGTTTATTTCTCAGGGGAAGCAACAAACAGCCAGTGGAAACCATTGTGTAACACTGTGGCTCTGAAGGGAGCTCACTAAAGTCTGAACAACAGGGTCCCGTCTTTACTTTAAAAAAAAGCGAGGAGGCATGGAAATGACAGTCAGCCGTCTGACAGGCACTTTGAGATGCATATGACTCTGCGAAAATGATCCGCAGAGTACGTTTCTACAGCCAGAGGCCCATCTTTGCATTGACTTATTATTATTATTATTTTGCAGTGTTGCAGTCCTTTAGTATCTGATTAACATTCTAACCCAGCCCTGTTCTGTCAACATGTGACTGTTTGAAGCTGGATCAGACAAAGAGAGCAGGCTGGACATCAGACCTTTGATCTGACTGTCCTTTGTGTGCATGAGTATGTGTGTGTGTAAAAGTGAGTGTGTCTGCTGTGGCTATAACACATTAAAGAGACACACTTGAGAGCAGAAAAGGACAGGTAGAAACTGGCCTTTTGATCCTAACCTTGGATGAAGAGTGTGCATGTGTGCCTCTGTGTGTGTGTGTGTGTGTGTGTGTGTGTGTGTGTGTGTGCCGTGTGAAGAGATCATTGAAACTAGAGCCTCAAGTCTTTTCTAAGTAACAGGAGTGCAAATGAGGAAAAAAATAAGCAAGATAGACATAAATCAATCTTAGAAAAATACAGATATTTGTTGGAAATGATGAGATTTAACTCCATATAAGCAATAACAAACACACACGCACACACACCAAATGAAGTTTGGTAAAAACACCCATGCAAACGTGGCTTAAAGGTAAATTGACATCATGAATCAATAATGAATGAAGGTGATAAATTCAAAGTTGCATTTAACTGACCATTTCCCTGGCAGACATTTTGAGTTGTGATAGCTGGAAAGTCAGTAGGTGTAAACAATACTATTAATCATGGCTGCATACCATTTAGGTATGCATCTCTCAGAGTTCTGGTGTTATGCATGCTGTCTCGATAGCTTGGCTTACTTGGCAACCTTGTCCCACTCCAAAGTTGTAGCAATCCAGCACTCGGGCGGTGACTTCTGGCGTCAGACACTGATGAAGAAAGCCTTCCTTTCACAAGGGCAAGATGCACGTCAGAGGGAAACGTGTCGGGGGAAATGCAGCGAGACAACAACGAAAGTTAAGGTGGCGGTAGTCCAAGTATGGCAGGAGGGGTGGTGGGTGGGTCCAACAAACACCGACTTCCTGGGAGGCCAGTGTTCACTTCCCGTAAGATTGTAAATCCAAACCCTGTTATTTTTTTCCTAAACCCAACCATGTGTGTGTTGGCAAAATGTCACCATGTGTGTTAGTTGTTAAAGGAAAAAAAGTCAATTTGCAAAGTTGAACCAATGTAGTGCTTTAATTTTGAAAGAGATAGATCAGGATACATTTGATCCAAAAAGCAGGATATTTGACAACTTTTTTATTTTTTATATACAGTATTTGTGTTTGAAACATAATTGGGTTTTGAACTGGTTAATTACTGTAGTTGAGTTTTTTTTTTTTTTTTTTAAATATATTTTTAAAAAACACTTCAAACTATTTAATGTTAATATATTGTTCAGTGTCCAGTTTAAATCTGCCTTATGAGTAATAAAGAATAAAGTCTTTAATTTCGTCAACTGTTGTGTGTGTTTTGTTTAACTGTATTGCTTCAGACGCTGTTTCGGTCCTGGTATCGTCATATAGTATCGCTATAGCAGTGGTTACGGGCTTCCCCTATAGAGAAGCTTTCTCCAGTGAAGGGAAGTCTATTTTTGTGTTTTAAAGGCACTGAGACAACCCAGGGCCAAAAATATAAGACTGCTCAGAGAGAGCGAGAGCGGAGGTCATTTTCACCCAGCCATATCCAATTGGCACTCTCAGTCATTCGGAATCCATTCCCTTAACATCAGCTTCGAAATACATCATACTGCAGCATGTACACACATACTGACTCCATTTCCACTGGAAACATTGCCTGTGTGTGTGTGTGTGTGTGTGTGTGTGTGAGAATGCGTGTGTGTGGGGGACACCATTTGTACTGGTTTTGTTGTCAGCAAGGGAAATAAGCATTTTCATCATGTTGTTGTCCCATTCCGTTTTAAAATGATATCAGGACGTCATTAAGAGCCTACCCATTCTATTCTGTTCTATTGCATTCAATCCCCAGACATCAGGGAGATTGATGGTACAAACATTATATCCCGTCTCTCCCGAATCCAAATTACACTTCAGGTAAAGCAAAGGCAATGGGGTCAGCTTGTAATCTGCTAAAGCATAATCACTCTCATGCATAATAGAACGGTCCTGCGGTGTAATAATAACGCAGACATGGAGATAGCTAGTTGCCTAGGCAATCAGTTATTTGCTGCAGACATTTCCATTTGACGTTTCAGCCGTTTAACTGATGCTTTTATCCAGAGCTACTTACAGTAAGGGCACAGGCTGGGAACAAATGGGAATAAAAACAGGCCTACACTGCACCTCCTCACCTGATCAGTAACTTTTTAATGCTTTACCTTTCTTCTTTGTGCATTTCCTGCAGCTGATGCAGGTGTTGAGAGGGTCAGTCTACTCTGGGTTTTTGACTCGTTTTAAAAGTGACAGCTCAGGATGTACTTTGAGATCTGGACCCACCTTTCAAGCATATTTTTTATTGGCCAAAATTTGAATGCAAACTTTTAAGAGCAACTCATCACCACAGCATGAGAAAAACTTTCCTGTAGCAAGCAGTGATGCAGAGCACGTGTCTACGACTTTTATTGTGAAAGGTTGAAATTGAATCTGTAATGTGCCTCCACTGACAAAGTGGAAAGCAATAAAAAGTTTGCAGTGTGGGTTCAGAGTACAGAGCCTCTGCGTTATTATTTTGTTACCTTGATAAGTATGGGCGCAACTCGTAACGGTAGCTTGATAGTTTTATTGTGCAGCAACATTTAAACCCGTAAAACCAACAGTCTCATAAAATTTGACATGGACATGACCTCTTAACAACGTGTCATTGGGCATGACGTGTTAAAATTACCAGTTCATCGGTTTGGCCGATTAACTGACGCTTCACTAGTTACATGGGATGCATCGCGGCATCGATAAAATCCTACAGGCCTAAAGATGAAGGAGCAAGCCTCGGATCAGCAGTGTGACTGGGAGGTGCCACCAGTGCACAACAGACTTTCAATCCCATTTCTCACCGTACATCAGATATCATTTTCTCAGGAAGCAATTATCCCCGCATGTTTCTGGTGATACAGACATGTCACTTTGTTCCAGGGAACAGCTGATTTTACCGCAAGGCTGTTTAGTGCCGTTCAGGTCATAACAGATATATTATTAGTCAACACTGTTCAAGTGCAGTCAGGGGAGTCACTGGCCAATTAATCAGCTATGTTTTTTTTTCCTGCTCCAAACTATCATTATTATATTGGCCATTAAAAAGTTCATGGAAGTTAGTGAAAGACAAACACTTGTTGAAGTTGTTTTTCTAATTTTCTATTTGTGGAATATTGGTAGAAAAACAGATGATTGAAATTGAAAATCAGAGGGTTCTTATTTGTATTTGTGTGTTGAGCTGCCTGAGAAAGTGGGCTCTATGTGTCATACTCAACTTACCTCTGATTGGCCGGCCTGAGTTGCTTCAATTAAGGATTAAGGATGCAGTCATAGCTGCGGACAGTGACTGCTGTAGTAGGTGAGTCTCTTTGGTTTTTCCCCTAGTGCACCTTTGTTTGAGACACCATCTCATGGGAAGACTGTGTTCATGTAATTACATCACATGACTTTAGAGCTGAGTGTCGTGATTTTTCCCACAGTGCTCAGGAGGAAAAAGCCTGTAACGCTCTCCAAACGGAAAATCTACCCATATTGGCACTTGACAGGTGTTTATTTCCGACTTTGGCGTTGAGGAATGATGCCCCTGTTTTTCAGCGGTATGAAAAACACAAGCTTACCAAGATCATAAGTGAAAGAAATGCTGAAGAGAACACCATCATTTTCATGAGTTACACCAGAAATAAATGTCAGGTTTTCCCCCATCGCATATTACTGGGTGTTTGAGTAGTGCACCTCCACCCTGTATTTGACTGATGGCTGGCCCCACAGGGACGAACCACACACACAGGTCCAAAGGCACAAACTACGCTGTACTGTGATAAAATAAGCTAATCTCACAGGTCAGCCTCTCTGTTTGGTCTCTGATGATTGGGAAGCTCATACTCGCAGTTAAAATATCATGAACAGCACTGTTTCATAACTCGAGGCCAGACATGCGGAGGAAGAGCTTCTTGAACTTGAGTCTGCTCATCTCTCTGTATAGCTGCAGTTTTGAATGTGTGTTTATCTGAGTGGAAATGGTTTGTCTTTGTGCTTCTTTTAGACGTGAACCTGTGGACATTCCTTCCAGTTATTTGACTATAAGTGCACACAGACAGTTTCCTGTGTGTTGGTCACCTACTTTGCCCGCGTTGTGAATGTGTGTTGTCGAGATGCAGTTTTGTGTGTGTGTGTGTGTGTGTGTGTGTGTGTGTGTGTGCCAGACACTGGCGCACTTTCTCTCAGAGCCATTTCAGTGTGATAATTGCAACCCTCAGACTCAGACTGATTTCCACTTGTCTGCCCTGAATTTCAATATAGCTGCTCTTTAACGTCAAGGTCCTCCATATGACTAAGTGAAAGAGAGGGAGAGAAGGGCAAAAAGAGAGACGAGCTAAAACTTAAGAGACTATCATCTTGATTGCCTGTCTGTCCTCTTTCAGTCTCCTTCGGTCTTGTCAGAAATCAACGGCAGGTCGGAGTCGGCTGTTGGAACTGGTGTGGGAATTTATCAAAAGCTTGTTGATTTGATGAGAAGGTTAGTTCAATCACTTAGAAAGCTGAGCTCTCACCAGACGCATCTCACAGGCACGATGAGTGCATTTTCAATTAACAATCTTCGAGGGACTCCAAGTTAATAACCAAAGACAAAGCAGTGCAAGCTTTTGCCTCTGTAGCTATTCAATGCGGGTGGAAGCCGTGTTATTTATTAGAAGTATTACCATTGTCAACAAACGTGATGAGGAAAAAGAAAGCAAAACAGCAAAACAACCAGTGGTGTATTTCTTTATACCAATGAAGTTATTCCTTAACATCACTGACCTCAACTCGTGGTGTCCCCCAGAGATCTATTCAAGGGCCTTTATTATTCAACCTTTATGTACTCCCACTTCAGCAAATCATTAATGACAATAACGTTGCTTATCAAATATATGCTGATGATATTCAAATTTACCTTTTTGTTTTTTTAACCTAACAACTTTGGTCCCCTTGAATCTCTTTGTCAATGCTTTGACCAAATCAACAGGTGGATGTCTCAAAATTTTGTCTTGTTGAGATAAGGACAAAACTGAAATCATCTTATTTGGGAAAAATGAGTTGAGACTTAAGATTGCGACCTGTTTCGTTCAGAAGTCGTCATATACCACTGTTTGGTCAGTGATTTTGGCGTTAGACACTGATGAAAAAAGGCATCCTTTACAACAAAGTAACACGAGGAGCTGGAAAGTCTCCAAAGGGCGGGAGCGGCTATGAATTGCTCCAACAAATGCTAGACTGTCACCCAGGAGCCTGATGTTTGCTTCCTGAAAGGGAAGGGAAAGGGAAACCATGATGTTTTTTTTCCTAAACCTAAGCATTGCTTTTGTTACACGAGGAATAAACAAGGTGTTTACCAATGTTGCAGAGAGACTGAAAGAAATGGCATGCATCTAACAGGTAGAAACTGTACATGTCCTGTGAAAATGTAATTGTATTTTGAAAAGACACAGTACATCAACAGCAGATGCTCTCAGGATTTAGCTCCTGAAGATGTGTTGTTTTCTGGTGGTGTTTGAAACTGACGCCATCCAGCGATGTATCATACCGCTCTGTGGGGAGTAGTCTCATGTTCGGATTATGTGACCAACTCTCCGTGGTTCCCGGGCTCTCTGTTTATCAGGGTCCTTCAGAGGTCATCCAGTCAGCTTCCCCTGCAGTCAGTGGATGTGTCTCCTCAGTGGTCGGCCACTCTGCTCCTTTATCAGTGTATCTTCCTTTCCCAGTCTACTGGTCTTTCAGGCCTTCAGCTAATGCAGCTCTCGCTCTCTGTCAACTAGTTCTTCTCTTGTCTCTCTGTTTCCTATTTTTTCTTCCGGCTTTTAACCATGTATTTGCTCTCCTGCCCTCCGGCTGATCGGCTCCTCATTTTCTTTGGAGTCCAGTCTTTTAGTTTCTCCCAAACTTCAGTACTCAGATCTCCTGAAGCTTAGTTTTCCTGCTCGTCTGTCAGAGTCTGTCCCTGTTTCTGTTTCACTTTCTCTGAGTCTGTTTTCTTGAGTGTGCCAGAGACGGCTCCTAACATCCGATTTTAGGGCAGTTACAGTGAAGTTGTGTGAAATGTCACGGATGTCCATATGCATAAGATGAAGACTGGAAATAATTACAATTCAGGGTGAGGTTTTCCAAGAAAAAAAACAATTTCAATCTGTATTCTGTCAATACGCTTCACTTAGTCTGCCTTCAGTGTGTGTCCTTGCCGAGGAAAAAAAAAAGTCATTTCCAAGAACAGCTTTCAGACACTTGAAAGACGCCTTATTATTAGAATAAAACTGACCTCTTAGCAGAGGCAGTAATCACAGCACAGAGAGAATAAAGCACAGTGTTGCTGGGGGACAGAGGGGAAAGATCATAAACAAGCATCAAACAGCTGCCTATTCAGATTGGCAAATTGGTTGGGCTTCTTTGTCGAATGTTTATCGCGTTCAAAGACGGCACACATTTCCTGTTAAAGAAGAGTCTGTGAACTGGTTTTCTTTCTTGTTTTTTCTCAGCTGTTTCTTTTCATGCGGGTGTTAGAGGGAATCAAAGCTGAGTGCTCCGCTTCCAACACAGTGATCAGTGTTTTCATGGAGACCCTCTTTGATGCTCTAATGAGCCCAGTGTGGTAGGTTATTATTATCCAGAGAGACAGTGAGTGGAGGAAAGATGGAGAGACATAGAGGGAGTGAGGAGGAGGAAGTGAAAGCAAGCCAGTGGGTGGCATGTTTGGAACAGTTTATCTGAACTCCGGAGCAGTTAGTTCGACTCATTGTGAGCAAATGAGCAAAACGCAATTTTAAGGGCTTATTTATGCTCAGCGTTAAGATGCGGAGATGGGGATGGATGGAGTCTTGTGTCTGTGCTCTGCCTTTATTTCCTCCAAATTTGCGCACGTTTTCTGGAAGCTTATGGATGCGGATGAAGTGAAGCCATACCATCGGAGATTGTGAAGGCAGTGTAACGTAATTCAAGCAAGATACGACCGTAGGAGAGAATAAAGACATTAAAATAACGGTAGAACGGATTGAATCAGTAATATAGTGGGAAGAATACTCTGTCTGCATGTTGGGATGTATATAATGGCCATGCAGAACACTACCATTTACAACATTTACGTTTGAAAGGACAGATCTATTTTTGTACGTAAAGGGAGTCTAAATGCCAGGCAGGTGGACCTCCTGGTGGCTCATCTCCTCTTTATGGTCCTCCCTGTCTAGGAGGTTTACCTCAACAGAATGAGCCCTCAGCGTGGACACGAGCCAGCCGACAGCCCCGGCTTCTCTCCGGACACCCTGCTGGACACGGAGCCCAGGAACCCTGAAAAACCCGGGCCCACACTCCAGTCCCAGTCCTTATCTCCTGAGGTTACAGTAAAGTCTTCAAGGAGTACTCTTGAACCCATTTGGTCGAAGCTTCAGTTGGGTTACGTCCTGAACATCTGGGAGATCTTCCAGATCCTTGACAACCACCTAAAGATGAACCGGGGGATTCAGTCAGCTGGACTCAGTTTCAGAATTGTCACGGAAGGAAGTGACACAAAGACTGAATGTTTAATTTCACAGAAATTGATGAAAATCTGTCCTGTTTCAAGTAGGTTGCCTCATGAAAAAAAAGATAGCAAGTGCTTCCAAAATGGCCAGTGTTAATATTTTATTTATCTGTGTGTTCTTATTTGATAAAAGACAAGGGAACAAAATAATGGCAACTCTAAAACGGTATTACAAAAGCTGTGTGCTCTTTGTCGAGTGTCCGTGTTGAATTTGTCTGCAGGCCCTGGTTTGCTTTGTATTGGTCAGTGTGAACAACAATGTAAACTTCACTGTGGTTCAGACAAAGGAAAAGGCACTGTAGGGGTGAGAGTCTTTTAGCAGCAGTGGAGCGTGATGATCCCAGTCAAATTAAGAAGAGAAATAGAGGGCTGAGAAAAGAGAGGGAGGGTTGACACTTGGAGAGAAATTGAGAGCAGGAGAGAGACAGAAATAGTGATGTGGAGAGAAACAGAGGGAGGGAAAGACTCAGACTGCAACAACTGTGTCTCCAAAGTGATGAATAGCTCTGCACTTGAAAAGAACTGAGCATGGTTTCCTCAGTGTTCGTGCAACAGTGGAGGACCACCTCTGCTACCATTAATGCCAAATTACCTTAATTTTCACAGGCAAAAAAAAAGATATTCAGGCACACATCCTGAGCGTCCATGATAACTTCCAGTTCAACACAAAACATTGCAGCTGCAGGACATTTTGTCTAACATCTCTTTTGTTTGGTAGATCTGAGGATCCAGACGAGCGACAAATTAAAGGAAAAAAGGTGTTCGGCCACCATGTGCCCTGGCGTTGACTCTGAAGTCTTTGAACTCCACTGGAGGGATGAATTGTTTATCGGCATATCAGACATCAGCAGAAATTCCAAAATCATGCATCCCTGCTGCGTATTTTAACCCTCTGAAAACTGACCTCTTGCAGGCAGCCACAGGGGGATGTTGTTTTCGTGATCCTGTTTAAAATTGATCTAAAATAAAAGACTGGAAGCATGTTCGTTCTTTTGCAGAAGTAAGCTAAGACTTATGTTGTTTGTGCTATCACTTTGTCGTACACGCGGTGCAAAAGATGGTGAAAACAGGTCAATAGAAATGTTTGTTTTGTTTTCTGACAGAATTTCAATACTTTCGGCATTTCTTATGATTTATTGGCCTTTCAGCTTCTTGGTTGTACAGATTAGGGATATGAAATACCAAAAAATACCATTGTATGCACTAAGGAGAATGTTTCTAATAATTTGTGGAGTGTTAAGTAGGGCTGACCCAAAAAATTTGAAGCTTTGAAGCTTTGTTTGTTTTTTGGGAGACCTTGAACGCAACACTAACCCCATCTCCGACAAGGAACTAGAAAGCCTGACGTGCAATGAATGGAGACATATTATCCTGCTTGGACACAGACGAATAATTTCTTTATACAATGTGACTCAAAATAATGATAAAATAGATTTTATTGATGTAAAATAATATGCTGATGGTGACATTTTCCACCGGTCCGCTGCGCTCTGAGTCTGGTGTCAGTGAGCACGGTTACATTCGACAATAATCAGATAACTGGGAATAATCAGGTAATGGTAATAATCCGATTTGACGCGTTTACGTGCACTTCAATAATCTGATAATCAGAAAAACCTGGTTTACATGATTCAGTCCTTTAGTTGGATTTCTCCCCAAGTACATGACACAAAACTCAAACTTCCTGTTACAGTAGGTACTCGTATCCTTGAAAAACCTCGAAAAAAGCTGTCAGATTAATGTAGTGGAGTAGAAAGTACAGTATTTCCCTCTAAAATGTCGTGGAGTGGGAGTATAAAATAGCAAAACCCAAAAGAAACCAGATTAGAGGGTATACATGCACCAAATAATCTGACCATTGGGGAAGAATCTAGGTGTGTTTATCTGATTTCTCAAAATCAGATAATGGCTTTTATCTGATAAAGCTTATCGGATTATGCTGTTTACATGACCACTTGAATAATCAGGTAACTCCAGAAATCAGATAATGATCGGTTTATTAGTGTGCATGTAAACGCGCTCAGTGACACATGCTGCGCATCTGTCTGCTTGCGCTGCAGTGCGCCGTGGGTTTAGATTTTTATTGTTAAGTCAAAAGTTAAACACTACTTATTAGCAACCAGAAGTGTTTTTTCGTTTGTGAATATTTTTATCTTAATTCTGGGGTTGTGAGAAACTACCTTTTCGCCATAATTTTTAAGATATTAACATTTTTTGGACTTTTTTTTTTCTCGCTCACACGCTCAAACTATATGCTCTTGGTTGAGTTGTTTTAACTAGCATCAAGGTGGTCCTGTTTTCCTTTCTGAATACAGACTACCGCCATCTGCTTGGTGTGGAGTTAACTCCTTTGATGCAGACGCAGAATGTACACACTGGTTGGCCGTCAGCTGCAGTCTCTGAAGTGTGTTCATGTGCAACTTTTTGACCAAGACACGGCAATGTCAGGCGGTGCAGCAGGGGGCCTTCTGCACAGCTAGTTCTCCGAAGTCGGTGGTGTGTCTGGGATAAGTGGACCTTAAACATGTCAGCAAAATGCCTTTTCTGTACATATTGCGCTTGCATGAGCATTACAGTCATCAATTGTAATTTCAGAGCCTATTTACTGTTGTCAACGTCGATGAGATGTGCTCAGTATTTTATTCATGCCGCAGAGCGTGGTTGGGTGTTCATTGTTTAAACGTAGCACGGTGCACCTGTGTGGAAGCATCTGCGTTTGTTATTTTTTCCACTCATTAATTCACGTTGTTCCTTTATTTTGTCACCTGTCTGTCTGTCAAGGAAGAGGACTCAAATCTAACAAAAGATCTATTTTGAAATCTTTAACAAAGAGGCAAAAACCTGTGGGACCTTGTTTATAAAATGATTGCTATGTGACATTGGTGGAGAGATTATTTGATAAGGGGAGAAAAGGGTGTTTTCACAATTTGACAAGTTGTCACGTCAAAATCGGATGTTTTTGTCCCTGCTTAGGTCTTCCTGCAAAACACTGATTGGCAGAATATTACAGATGTAAAAAATCAAAGGAGCAACCTTCTTTTTATGGACTGACAAATCAATACATTACAAGCAAATAAGGATGCAGATTCATGCATGAGACTGTTGGAAGTCAAGAGCTATTCACTGCGAAAGTAGTCAAAGTAAGTAGTTTGCCCTTTTTCTCGCGCTGCAAGGTTGCAGTAATTAGGGGTGTTTTTCACCAAAAAGCAGGCAGCGTTATTATTCCAATTGGAGTGCTGAAAAATCACCCAGTAGCACTTTACAACGTTATGCAGAGCAGGAAAAGGACAGGGAGCGAGAGAGAGGCTTATCTGAATAAAAAGCTCTTATCATGTTGTTTCCGCCTCTCGAAGCCATCGCCGTATCCCCAAGGTCAACAGCTAAATAAATGTCTTTATGGGGGATGTTTGCCAGTTTTCTGCAGAAACCTTGTCCAATTATGCACTTTTTAACTCTGTCAAGCAACATACCACCCTTATCCCCACCTGCTACACACACACACACACACACACACACACACACACACACACACACACACACGCAGATATCTGTGTGTGTGTGTGTTCTGACTCCAACTTGGCAAATGCATTCCTCAGAGTTCATGTTTTCAACGCTTTTCTCTTTTGTAAATGATTTTCTTTTCAAAGACACAGTGCGAGCTGTTCTTAACTGTCACAAAACAACAAGGTCAGCCGTCACATCGGGCCTTATTTACACACTAGTCTGTGCTCAAACCATGTGCACAAACGAAAAAGTAGAAATCCAGGATTCGTCAACAATTACTTTACAGAAATTATTTATAATATATGGACACATTTAAGCTGCCTTAGACCGTCATAATTATGCACAAATGATAAAGGCCTGGCTGTCTTAGAAAATGTAAACATGCACCTATTAACCCTTTAAAAACAGGAGATTGCTGTTTGCATGATCCTGTTTAAATGGATATGAAATAACATAACAGCTAGAGCATTCATTCTTTTTGCAGCAGAAAGCTAAGGCCTCTGTCGTCACAGCTAACCTTATGTGTGGTGCAAACTAAATACTTGTTAGTGATTTCCCCAAGAATTTCCCCATAATGGTCACTTGAGATCATTGCGCACTGAATTCTATCCATTCCATTTTATTTATAAAGCCCAATATCACAAATACAATTTGCCTCACAGGGCTTTACAGCATACGACATCCCTCTGTCCTTTGGACCCTCACAGCGGATCAGGAAAAACTCCCCAAAAAAACCCCTTTACCGGGGAAAAAAAAATGGTAGAAACCTCAGGAAGAGCAACTGAGGAGGGATCCCTCTTCCAGGACGGACAGACGTGCAATAGATGTCGTACAGAACAGATCACCATAACAAATTAACAGTAATCTGTATGACACAATACAATAATCTGTATGACATCCTCGATAATGACAGTAGCTTACAACAACATTCATGAAAGTAATAATATTGTCGTTATAGTTCTGGCTACTGTGGTACAATATGTTGAAAGTATATATTAGTATCTGGCAGTATACATGTATGATAATAATCATATGTGTATAATAACAGTAGAAGTATGACTAATGATGGCAGCAGCAGCAGCAGGAGGCATCTGGCAGGACCACGGCAGCAGCACAACCACACACGTCACACTATCGAGGCACCGCTGCAATACGAGTTAACCTGAGAGACAGTGGAGCACAAAGGCTCCGGAGAAGAAGCCGAGTTAGTGACATCCAGAAGAGAGAGAGAGAGAGAGAGAGAGAGAAGGTGCCCAGTGCATTATAGGTGGTCCTCCGGCAGACTAGGCCTAAGTCAGCCTAACTAGGGGCTGGTACAGGGCAAGCCTGAGCCAGCCTTAACTATAAGCTTTATCAAAGAGGAAAGTCTTAAGTCTAGCCTTAAATGTGGAGACGGTGTCTGCCTCCCGGACCGTAACAGGAAGATGATTCCACAGGAGAGGAGCCTGATAGCTGAAGGCTCTGGCTCCTGATCTACTTTTGGAGACTTTAGGGACCACGAGTAACCCTGCGTTCTCAGAGCGCAGAGTTCTGGTCGGATAATATGGCACTATGAGCTCTCTAAGATATGATGGAGCTTGACCATTTAGAGCTTTATAAGTTAACAGTAGGATTTTAAATTCAATTCTGGATGTTACAGGGAGCCAGTGCAGAGAAGCTAAAACAGGAGAAATATGATCTCGTTTCTTAGTTCCTGTTAGTACTCGTGCTGCTGCATTCTGAATTAGCTGGAGAGTTTTTAATGACTTACTAGAGCTACCTGATAATAGAGAGTTACAGTAATCCAGCCTTGACGTAACAAAAGCGTGGACCAATTTTTCTGCATCTTTTCGGGTCAGGATAGGCCTAATTTTTGCAATATTACGCAGATGAAAAAATGCAGTCCGTGAGGTTTGTTTTAAATGAGAATTAAAAGACAAGTCTTGATCAAATGTTACTCCGAGGTTTCTTACGGTAGTGGTAGAGGCCAGAGCAATGCCATCGAGATAAACTATGTCATCAGATAAAGAGTCTTTGAGTTGTTTGGGGCCAAGAACAATAACTTCAGTTTTGTCTGAATTTAACATCAGGAAATTGGTGCTCATCCAAGTTTTTATGTCTTTAAGACAATTATGAAGTTTAGTTAATTGATCACTTTCTTCTGGCTTCATTGATAAATACAGCTGTGTATCATCCGCATAACAATGGAAATTTATAGAGTGATTTCTAATGATGTTGCCTAAAGGAAGCATATATAGAATAAATAGGATTGGTCCAAGCACAGAACCTTGCGGAACTCCAAAACAAACTTTAGTACGTTAGTATTCTATGTATTCATTAAGTCTTTCGTTCATTTTCCGTAACGGCTTATCCTGTTGGGGGTCACAGGGGGACCAGGAGCCCACAGTATCCCAGCTGACACTGGGCGAGAGGCAGGGTTCACCCTGGACAGGTCAATAGACTATCGCAGGGCTGACACATAGACAGACAACCAGTCACGCTCACATTCACACCTACGGACAATTTACCCAGAGAAAACCTACACTGACACGGGGAGAACATGCAAACTCACAGAAGGGCTCCCCCACCCTGGGTTCAAACCAGAAACCCTCTTGCTGTGAGGCGACAGTGCTAACCGCTGCACTGCCGAATTTTGTGTATGTTGATGTGTGTCATCATGTTGTATGCTTGTAATGATGTCAATGTGCTACATGATGTGTGGTGCAAAACCCTGTGGAAATGCGCGGTGGCAACAGAGGAATGAATGAGTCTATCACCTAGGGCTGGGCGATAAATCAATTTTATCGATTGATTCAAATTTGTAGTTTAGGTTGATTTGTTTTAATGAAAATTGAGTTTCTCTTTAACATCCGCCACCGACGCGCTCCAATGGGCTCCCGTAGTTCAGAGTGGGCTCACCTCTCCCTCCCGCGGGCGTGATATACAAACATCGTGGTAGCGAGTGGGGAAGAACTCGTTGGTGTCAGACCCAGAATAAACAGCCCCTGCTGCAAAGTGTGTTTAAAGGCTGTTGCTAACCAGTGTAGCAGTACTACCAATTTACTGCAGCACCTCAAACAGAGGCATGCGTATATGTGTATAGATAGATAGATAGATAGATAGATAGATAGATAGATAGATAGATAGGTTTGTAGATTTAAACATTTGTTGTGTCAATATTTTTTTTTTATTGTAAAATCTGATATAAAAAATGTAATTTTTTGTGTTTTAATTGCACAATTTCAATACTTTAACCAATTATTCTGGTTAATTGACTTATATCACCTTTTAGCTTAGGTTGTACAGATATCAATCAATCAATCAAAACTTTATTTATATAGCACTTTTCATACATAAAAAATGCAACTCAAAGTGCTTCTCAAGATAAAACATAATAAAATAATTAAACATACAACAATAAAAAGTGAAAGCCCGTCCCTCCCATCCCCACATGTACCCACATGTATTAGGGATGTGAAGCATTTGAAGATACTCCAAGAAATGTAGGCACTGGTGGACCATTGCAAATGCAGAGTTCAAAGGGTCAGTCTTAGTTTGCACTTCAAATAAGTCATAGAATGAGTTGGTTTAAATGCATTTGTTAAAACCCTGTCTGATCACTTTTTATAGTGTTGGTCAAACCACTAGGAATGCTAATATGAAATATGAAAAAAATAATTGGAAGATGATAGCTGCTTCAAATAATTCAAAATTGGTTGTTCAGGGATTTAGGTGCTGAATTTATTATAACTGAATTGTGTCAAAGGAAAAACACGACTCACTTTTTTCACTCCTAAACACTATATGAATCTCTGTCTCTCACTTCCTCTGTCTGCCCAGGATTTGTTGTTCATCATCCTCATAAATCTGTCCCTGTCTCCACTCCCGTGCTACAGAATGTCTTCACAAGAGTACACACACACACACACACACACAAACCTACTTGCACACGTAGTAAAAAAAAGCCCCATAGCTCTCTAAGCTTAGCTGAATCCTGCCGCCATTCCCTCAACACACACACACACACACACACACACACACACACACACACACACACTGAGCCGTGCCTGTGTATAAACATACACATTCACACACAATGTACACAACCTCTCCTCCTCGCGGTAATCTCTCCTTTTAGCCTCTCCTCTGTCCTATTATGTGGGGATTTTCCTTCTGATGGGAACTCCAGCAGCAGCCGCACCGCCAAGCTGTCTAATTAGCCATAGATGGACGACTTCCAATAAGTAAATGAGCAAAGATCTGCCGGTGGACAAATCATTTTAACCCTGACAAGAAAGGAACATCTAGTAGCGCTAATCACAATCACAGGCAACTGCGCCCTCTAAGAAAGAAGGCACATCTGCTTTGAGGCTGCCATTTGCATTTAGGGGGGAAAACATGTTTTTTTTTTCTCTCTTTGTGGCTCAAATCTGGTCCTTTCATGGCTGTCCAAACAGGTTAGGAGGGCCAGGGAAGATTTGTGCTGATTTTCTTTTTTCAGTTGCCACCACAATTCATCTGGACCAACTTCAGAATGCAAGAAATCAAACGGACGACTTTTGGGGCCGTGTAACACAGCTGTCGATGGCCTTTCTCGTAGTAAACAAAGGGTGGGGAAAGATTGAGCTGAACATAGTGTAGCGTAGTTTTTTTTTAAAAAAAGATAAGGTAACTTAATTTTGAGTTGACCCTTGTAGCTGACTTGAAAACAAGATGTCTGGGAGGACCAGTGACGACCTTGTGCAACAACTAGCAACTGAAAAAAAAGTCATTGGTCAATGGAGCCTGGTGACCAGAGGAAAATGTTGACATTATTCGTTGCTGCAAGCCTCAGATATGTTACATCTGCACTGCATGTATCATGTCAACGTTTGTAAACTGAGTATATGAGCTCATTTTTCTCATCAGGAGGTGGAGCACATGGTGGATAGTGAACAACTGCCAAGCTGCCGAACGCTGCAGACGACTGTCGAGACCAACAAACAACAAAACCTGCTGTTTTTAGTGAGCCATTGCTGTTTTGTCCTGCCATGAAAAGCAGTTATTTTTTACTCAGATGCTTTCTCAGGATGTTTTCCCGTGTCAGGGCTCTGTATTTTTATTATTATTTTGTTACTTAATTTTACTCGGAACTTGAAGTAGACTTTGTTTTTCCCAAATTGATTGATTGGAAGAGCTGTAAACAGTGCAAGTCATAGTATTTTGTGTGTAATTTGTGTGCATCCATCATGCCGCCTGGTGGGAATTTGCGTCTGATCACATCTTCATATTGACTTCAAATTCAATTGCGCAATTGTTTTTATTCGACACTTTGCATAACAGATTTTCATCTTTGGAGTTCTCCTAACGGCTACGATTCTTTGTGAATGACTTTTATCTTTATCAGGATCAAGTCTTAACCTAAAGAGGAAATTCTTGAAAAAAATGTCAAAATAGTGAGAATTTTCTTCAAATTTTTGTTCATTACCAGTAAAATCAGGAGTTTAAACAAATCTTGCGACACCCAGGGCTTGTCTGTTTGGCTTCCCGTGGCAGTTCATCGATGTCGCTACCACTTGGTACTGCTCAGCTTTTGTGAAAACATTTCAGCTTTTTCAATATGCCAGCTTTGGGGAAAAAACCTCGACTTAGTGATCTTGTGTTGTACACATTCTGCATCGTCTTTGGGCCCTGGATCATGTGCCTGCTTGCTTTTTTCAAGCTTCCTTATAAACGGTAAAGTCATACTGGCGTCTGGCAGGAAACCAGCATTGCAGTATGGTCACTCAGGCTTTCTCAGGTGATGAAAATCCTTCTAGAAAAGTTGAATTAAAGCAGAATTAGCAGACTGTGAGCCATCATAGTGATCCTATAAGAGAACCAAAAGCTGTTAGTGGTCCTTTGGCCCCTATCCACTTCTCTAAAGCACTGTTTAATACCCCCTCTGTCCACCTATATCCATCTATCTTTCACTTTATTCCCCTTTCTCTCTGCCTGCCTTTACACCCCTACCTCCCTTTATGACTCCCTCTCTCCCTCTACTCATCCATTACTTTATCCTCCATTCATCCGTCCTTTGACCTCTGTCCACAGTCCCGTCCATGCATCCATGATGGAGTGTACAAAGCCTTGAATCTCAGGGATTACCTCCACAGATTTCCTCTCCTCCCTTACTCTATTACCCTCCCTTCATGCCTCCTTTCCTCTCTATAGCTCTTTTCTTTTAAACTTTTCTCTATACCATTTGCACTCTCTCTATCCTTCTACCGACATCTCATTTTCTCTCTACATCTCTATCTGCCCTGCTGTCTACCCCGTAGTGAATAATCCCTCGGTCCCAGGTAGGATTGTTGGGCTGATAGAGAGGACTCAGAGCTTTTTGTTTACTCTTAGTGAGGTAATCTACGCTGTGGAGTTTTTTTCTGCGGTTAAAATGATTGGACAGAAGGCTTACTAAGGGAAGAAACACGCATAAGAGAGGGAAGGAAAATGGTGTGAGAGAGTAAGAAGAAAATGGGCAAGCAGTTAGTATTTGGGTTCAGTCAAGACTTGAAAGTTCTTTAATCTAAAGGAATGTCCCTTGAAGAAAATCATGGTAGTATCACTTTATTCAGTTCAGTGTAAATTTGAGATTGTGAACAACACTACCCATAATGGTTGTGGCCAAATCTGTTATAATTAAAGTCATACCAAATTTAATTTAACAAAAAAACAAACATGGTGTTGCATTGTAGGGATGCACCCATACAGATTTTTTCAACCAATGCGGATAACCAATAATGTTCTGCTTCTCATGGCCGATAACTAATATTTCACATCTCAAAAAGATAGTGTATAACCTGTCGTTTATGTTCACCTGAGGGTAAGAAAGGCTGAGATGTACAGCAGTGAGAAAATATGGCTGATTAAATATTCCATAGCTCTGACAGAACCAAGTCAAACTGACATCACTATTGCCAACACAACAAAAACAACACTCAACTCGGGCAAACAAGCAGCTATGTCTCACACACAAGCAGCCAGAGACGTAGCCTAACGATGGAAATAATCGCCAACTGCAGCATCACATGGCGAGCGGTTATTAATAGGTTTAACAACAGAGTCCAGCCTTTTAAAAGCTTGGTGTTGGATGTTAGCCGCTGCTGGTAATTAGCTCGTGCTAACACTCTGGAGACGGTCCTTTAGCATTGGGTCTGACGTGTGTCGGGCGGTGGGAGACCCTCAGCGCAATCCTGTTGTCTTCCTCTGGAGCTGTGAAAGACATCCACACACCGGCATGTTTTGCCCTCTCGACAGCGTGCTGCAGTTGTTGTTGTTGTTGTTCTTCTTCTTCTGTGTTTATTGGCAAATGTAAAACAAGTTTAAACATACATGTATCACCACCCACTGTTCCGGGTGTGCAGATGCTGCCCTTGTTTGGCGCTATTTATTATACCATAATAATTAAAATGTCCTATTATCGACCTGATGTATATCGTTTATCCCTGTTGTGTTGTGTTGTATTGTGTATTGGTTTGCACAGAGTCCCCGGAAATGGAAAAAACAAAACGACAAAGACTTAAAATGAGTATCAAAATAGGAAGAATGATGGTTAGAAATGTGCAAAGAGGGACACCATAGTTGTCTTTGCCTTCATGTTTGTATTAATCACCAATTTTAAAAAGTCAGTGCTAAATTTTGCTGCTGAATTTATTAAAAACCCTCTCAACACAACGGACAATACAAATCAACATGACAGGCCGTCACAGTCTCAATGCCAGAAGCATGATGGGAAGTTTTGTAACAATGGGAAGAAACACACATTTCTCTGCAGCTCAAATTAGGATTTTGACAGAAAACAATTGTGACTGAAAGGAGATTATTGTGTCTGCTTGCATTCAGTCTGTTTGTGTACAGCATATTGCAGTTTGTTCATATACACCCACAAGCTGGTGCAGACAGACTCACACTGCAGGTCTATCGGGCTCCAGGCTCTTGACATTAAATAAGTCTGGTGTTGTAGAATTGTTTGAAATTTGCCCAGGGATATGAAAAGAGCAGACGTTGATAGATGTAAACTGAAGGTTGGTTCTGCAACTGCAAGGCCTTTCTGTTGTTGGAGATTTATTCAGGAACTGGTGTTGGTGGGTCACTGATGGAAACTAAACAGAAGGAATGATTTTCCACTTTGAGAATTAGAAGTAAAGAATGTTTTGTTATTGTTTTGTAGGCAGAATTCACAGTATGTTGACATTTAAGTCAGCCTGGTCTCACTTCCAGGACATTGAAATACGCCAGCTGGGCCGTGTCCCTGGTGTCATCAGCATCCGTAGGCTATCAACCAACTCTGATGTAAACCCATCCACATCATTTATTAAAGATTGTGGAAGTTCTCATAGGGTGAGTAGATGGATCAAACAAACACACAGGACATTCACCCGAGAGACCCGTGTTTGTGTTCTGTGTGAAACGAAAAGTCAAGAGAGTTATGAGTTATTTTTTCATGTCAGGTGTGAATCACATTAGGCGCCTGATGTGACTATCCTCAACCACGGTCTTTTCCTCAACCTCAACCAAGTTATTTTGTCACCTAAACCTAACCGCTGACCCCCCCTTTGTCACGCAAGTCCTCTCACAGGACTTAACATAACCCATTCTCATTCTGAAGTCGTCAAATACCACTGCTTGGTCTTTGATTTCCACATCGGACACTGATGAGAAAAGCCATGATTTTGTGGCGATATGATATGCCACTGGGCGGTGATTCAGTTTATAACACCGCTGCATGGTGTCAATTTGAAACGCCTGGGAAAACAATGCAACTTAGGAGGGATGGGTGGCGGAAAGGTTCGACAAACCCTGGGCTTTCACGTAGGAGCCCAGTGTTTGCTTCCTGTATGAACGTTGAGCCAAACCATGATGATTTTGTTGATTTGTTGCAAAGGAAATAAATTCGAGGGTGTTTAACAGTGTTCTAAGTTTATTACCTACGGGAACAGAAGTGTGTTTTTTGCAAAGACACCATGCACATAACAAGCGTAAATTGACACAGCGTCCCAGAACAACAGCAACAGGTACTTAGGATACCTCGTGCATCATGCGTGAAAGTCCACTGAGTAAGTTGCGATATGTGACAAGTTGGGAGGGAGAATATGTTGCAGGAAACAACTGCTTTCTGTGGAAGTGTCTTTGCTGACTGGCTGCTCCACAACAGCCGCTATTGGAGCCTTAAACACTGATGGTACCGCAGCGATGGCTCACTAAATCACAACCTGTTGTGTTGTTTGTTGGTCTGCAGTGCTCTGCTTGGTGGGTGTCTCGCCGAGGTGACGCACCATCCACCATCCCCTTCACCTGCTTCTGGCAAAGTCAGCTCATATATACACCCCTTCAGAAACGCTGATATGATACTGATTGAATGTATTGTGTTTTTGTGGCTTGCAAAAACGTACAATGCCAACATTTTCCTCTGGTGACTTGGCATCCATGCATCAAATTATGACAAGTAGGGATAGGATCATGTTGTCTGAGTGAAAGACAGGACTGTCAATCATCTGCTGTACAGCCGACTTGGAGTGATATCTGTCCGAACAGGTACCAGTTTAGCCCTGCCAGTTCACACTGAGTGAACACGCCAAAAGTGAACACCGTGGACTGGCTGTGAGAGGCTCCAGAACAAACACTATTCTTACCAATATCCAACAAAAAACACAACGAGCAGTGTGAGCCAGCACGACAACTAATGACCACACAAACAGATTGATTAGGAAACGTGGCGAGATGCTGTTAATGGATAAATGTTGCTTCTTTCGCCTTTTACTTTCCTAAGCACAAATCCTAAGCACAGTCATTAACACACACGCACAGTAGTATGGGGAAACACAGACACATAAACACATATACACACTCTACACTTTGGTGTGAAAGTGCAAACGCACACACTCACATTTCTGACGTTAATCTTGCATATGTTGGCGGTGATCGATGGATGTTCAGGCTAATGGTTATAAATGCATTAGCACCAAGACCTAATCAGCCAGACACACACACACACACACACACACACACACACACACACACTAATCGTAATCTAGTTGAGAGTGGGGCGTTCTTCCGATTCAATTTCCTGTTGAGTTTCATTTCATTACTAAGTCATGAGCCGCCATGTTTACAGACCCACGTGCCAGCGCTCCATCACATGTAGAGTGGGAGTGGGACCATTTGTCAAAAGAAACAAAAGCTGATACTGTGCTCATTAAAATTTGGTTTTAGTCGTAAATCATCAACACAAATGGGAACCCGGAGCAAAAACGTTGAACACACTGAAATGTAGAATTAATCTGCAGCCGTGTTTCCTCAGCGTGTTGCAGAGTTTACAGGGTCTCTTGCAGCAGGCAATGACACGTGGAGGAGGAGGAGTTCTTGCTGCTAACCTTGTCCTTCAGTTGAAATATGAGCAACTCATAGTTGAATGTTTTTACCCTCAGAAAATCGAGTTAGACACATGTATGATGTGTCATTGCTCTCCTTGTGTAACAGATGTGGTTGTTTTTTTTTTACAAAGCTAAGTGCTTTGCTGGCCCTGAAATGTCTTCATGGGAAAATGGCGACAGTGGATGACTTAACACGGATATGTCAGTGTGTTTTCCCACTGGAATGACCGTGTAGTGATGGCATTAAAATATTACGGATGGAGAATGTAACCCCACATTATTTGTGCATAAATTAAAATCATCCACTCATCAGCCAGCTACAAACAAAAAAGCCTTTTGAACACTTATGTGCAGATTTAAATGTACTCAGCAGATGGTTGGCGTAATTATATATCTCTGTCACTCTGTTTTGAAGCTGCAGCCCTGTCTGGTTAGCGCTCCCCACAACATACATCACATGATATTGCTTGTGTGTCAACACATTTAACATCCCATGAAGAGATCAGTACGAGCGTCTGTTCACAGATTGTAAGCCATAAAACACAAGTATTTCATCTTCCTCAAATATAAATCCAGTGTTTCCAAATGTTCAGAATCAACCGGGCATTGCTGAAAATAAATACAGTGTTTTCCTCCCGAGCCCCTTCTGCGGCAAAGCTGGATTTTTAATATCAGACTTTTGTTTGCATATGTAATGCCATCTAAGCTCATTGTGGAAACTTCAGATTAATTTCTGAGGCTAAGATGAGGCTTGAATTATAACGGAGAGCAGAGGGGAGCAGGGAGAGATAAAGAGGGAGAGAAACAAAGCAGACGGAAACAAATAAAAAGACAGACGGGCCACGGGACAGAGACAGGCATTATCAGAAGAGTATTACTGTACCTCGTAGGCTTACAGGCACACAGCTCTGACAGCTCTTGTTATTGATAGAACAACAAACTCAGCTCTCTGCCAAAAAGAAAAGGTCACATTATACAACTTATGGTTTAGAAGGCGCATATGTCACCTCCAAAAGTAGACTGAAAATGTCAGGATATCATTCCCACTTCATAGTTAGAATGGAGTTTATTTTATAGAGCCACTGTGTACGAAGCATTTTGGACACTGTGAGGTGGTACTTTACATTTGTGGGATTTGTAATAAGATTGTGCAGCCGGTAATACCGATGGGGAAATAAGACATAATGAAAACAAACTGATTATGCTGTGACAACCCAATCACCCAAAAAATAGCGTACGACGCACATTTCTGCAAACAACAGTTAGATTTGCATGTTTTTATCGAGCCAATATGGGAAACATTTCAACAGTGCTGTGGTTAGCGTGAATAGAAAAGAAAGGAAAAACAGATGCTGAGATAAAATTAATTTGCTTTTCATACCACTATCCTAGCAAGAAAGGCAGGACAGGACACACGGCAATGTCTTTGTAAAAAATCATCTACTTTTCTTGCCGCTATGCCTGCAATAAATTCAGCAATGTCTCTGTAAAAAACGCAGTATCTTGGTAATAAAGATAATCTGCATTGCATGCCACCATCCCGGTAGGAGAGGCAGTGTTATCTAAATTAAAACAACTGCTTTACACGCCACTATTCTGGCAGGAAACACAGCGATGTCAACTGTTTCGTGCCAGTATCCTGACAGGAAACAAAGCAATGTCTTAGTCAAAATAAGCGCTTTTCGTGCCACTATCCTGGCAAGAAAGGCAGCGGTGTCTCGGTAAAAAAATCAGCTGTGGTTCATGCCACTGTCCTGACAGGAAACCACTTCTCATACCACTATCCTGGCAGAAAATGCAGCAATATCTTGGGAAAAAAACAACTGTATTTCTTGCCACTATCTGGGCAGGAAACACAGTGATGTCTTGGTAAAAATCAACTGCTTTTAATGCCACTATTCTGACAGGAAATACAGCAAAAAGCAACCATTTGTTGGTGCGCTATCCACTCCGGAAGAACAGCGACGCATCTCTACAAACCAAAAAGCTGCTGGAAATATGACGACTTGCTAAATCACAACCAGTTTTGCTATTTGTCTGCAGCTTGGCAGGCGGCTTGTGTAGGTGTCACGCCATCCACCTTCCCTTCCATCTCCTGATTCCTAAGTCAGCTCAGACAATATGTCACTTTCGAAATGTTGATATAATACATATGGAAAAAAAGCAACATAATGTATTCATAAGCTGCAGAAATACAAACATTTTTTCTGGCAACTAGACCAGAGAAAGAAGATGTTTATTATTTGATATTTAAAGTTGTTTGTTAATAAAACAGAATCTGGACTGATCTGACGTCATTTCTGGCCAGCTGTTTTCCAAAGATTAGCTTAATCAAACATGCATGTGTTGCTGTTTGAACACAAGAGTTCAGATGGCAGTCTTCTCTCACAAAAATAGAAAAGGGACACAGGAAAGGAATTAAAAAGACAGAAAGAAGGGGAGAGGGATGAGTGAAAATTAGAAGAGTTGTTTGTTTCAAGCTTTGATATTTTCATGTGAGGACTAAAGGACAAAGAGTCCAGTTTTACACTCCTCTCAGAAACGTGCATACCGTGAAACACAATATGAGGCGCAGAAGCAAAAAATTGAAAACGAAATAAATTCGTCAGTGCTCTCGTAGCTCAGCCTCTTAACATCTCTCACTTTGTACAGCACCTCATCAATGGTACGAATTGTTCCTGAAGTCAGGTCGCACTTTATCACCACAGTGTGATGTCAGCTGCCAGTTACACAGTATGAGATGTGAGCTTGTTGCAGTGTCAGCACTGAGTCCCGCTGTATTTGTGTCTCTGCATCCTAACATATACAGAAAACACGCAGCATATGGATGTTGTGCAGAGATTTAATCCTGTGCCTGAGGCATTAATCATGTTTATTACAAAGCATTAAACATAACTCAAACACAGCGTCGGCTTCTCAGGATGCTATTTAGCAGCTAATTACAATTCCTGGAATCATAAACAAAGTTTCACAGTCAGACGTTGAGGTAAAACCGCACTGGAAAGTTTTGTAAGAGTGCAGTCGTGTAATATTTATGCCTCTCATAAATCATCAGTTAAATGCAAAACATGTAAATGCTTTGGAAACTATTACACATTCTCTGCATAAAAAAAAGCTCTTAATGAAATAATATTAACACCTTTAATACTGCTGCTGTGATGGAAGGGTGCACATGAAACCTTAATTGTAAAGTGTTATGGCCTGTATACAATAGTTAGCTACCACTGAAGAAAGGGTAAACTTCAGAGTACCTTTGCCAACTTGTACAGGAATACAGTCGGGACAAAGGAGGATAAATTGCCCTCTCAGTAATAAAAACAAAATGAAAAACATCAGGCTGTTTCTCTGAATGCTTCAGTTACATTAAATAAAAAATACAAATACTTTGAGTAGCTCCAGTCGGGCTGCAAGAGCTCTTTGTAAAGTGATGAATGACGTTGCTGTTTTAGCCGTAGATGTTAATGCAGCTGTTGGCAATACTGATCATTCCCTCCTACTTGTCTCAACCTCTGACTCAGCGTCTCAGATGTTCCCCTGGACTGACAATAAGCAATAAGCCTGTCTGCACAACTTTCACCGGTTAGGAGACGCCTCAACATCCATAAAGTAAGAGGGGTCGGATAGGTACGCAAATTATAAGCAAGTTTATGTTGCAATCATTGGAAGTATTGTAAATTCAGAACAAAGGAATCATTTGCACATCTGTTTTCAAACAGGTGTGTAGGAAAGGGACGAGCAGAACACAACTTGTAGAAAAAACCCCCACACATTGTCTAACTTGCAAAAATAAGCCGTCTTAGGTCGATAAGTAATTAAACAATTGTGACGACATGTACTGGCATTACTGAGGAACATAAATGGAAAAAAAAAGAACATGCAGGACAAGTGCAACAAAGCCGGAGTCATTCTGATGTTCATTCTGATGTTTTTTAATTTTATTTTAATATAATGATTCTGTTTCAGAGGCCACATCTTTCATTTCTCCTGCCGTCCCGAGCTGAACATGTTTCCTCATGATAACCAATGATCCTGTCTCATGTAACACAGCAACAATTCCCACCGAGTTGATTTAACACACAGCTGCCCGCCACACTGCTCACACTGGTTAAAGAAACAATCACTGTTTCTTTTCCATAAAGAAAATGAATCTGCCTTCTGGTTAAGTGTAAAGTGTAACATGCAGCAGCTCAGCAGTGACTGATGGCGTCGAGCTCTCCAGTTGTTTAGTGTTTGTTTTTTTGTAGATTTACAGTTAATTTCATGGTTTGTGAGAATCTTTCATATAACTGAATAATGTCTAAATGTTTCTATGTGATGACTTTTTTGACATAATCATTCAGTTTTCCACACAACTGTTGCAGGTCAGAGAGGTTTACGTTGAATATTATATTTGCATTTTGTGTTTTCAGTGCCTCTGCTGCAAAGGATTGGGTGCTGTATAAAATACTTTTCTTCATGACATTAAAGGCATCACCAATTAGGAAACTGTGAAGGGTCATGCCTACTTTACCGTTGTAAAGTTCTTATAGTTGTGGAGTGAAAAGTTTTGCTAAAGAGACGTAACCTGACGGTGTTTTTCTATATTCTTAAAGCTTTGGTTTTGGTTCACTCCTGCTGCTACCATCAATCAGTCAATCATTAATTTATCACATGTTAATTATACAATCCAGTAAAATGTGATCCTATTAGCTTTCTCTACTTTTGCAGTGTATTTAAGTCCTTTTTTGCATCGTCTTGGCTGCTGCTTCATAATTGTCCGTGTTTTTGGATAGTTCTGATAATCCATGTTTTCTTAGTTGTGGGGCGATTTAACTGTTCACACATCCCAACCTCAGTAAGACAACTGCAGGGTCGCTCTTCCTCTTCCATCAGTGTTGTTTTCAGCCGCAACATACCTGATCTATTGAAAAGCACATTGGTTGCATCTGGTTGCTATGATACAGATGATCTGTGAAAGTAAAAAGGTAGAGTACCTGCTCTGGATGGAGGATGGCTGCAGCATATGGAGCAACACATTCTCACCTTGACCTCGTCACATGCTGACATTTGGTCATGGACTTTCCACGTTGAGATTTGACGTCTAAGGTAACCTGGGTGTGTCGGTTATTGACGTTCTGGGACACTGTGTCAAGTTCAGCCTGTTAAATGCATTGTTTTTTTGTTTTTTTCAAAATACACTTCCGCTTTTCACAGAAAAAGTGCCGTATGCATTCAGTCTCTTTCAAAATAATCACACAACATCGGTACAACACTGCAAACTGACATTTTTTTTTTGTACTGAAACAAGTTTTGGAAACACACACTCGTGGTTGGGTTTAGGAAAAAAGAGCAAGGTTCCCTCCCACCCACCTTATTCGGACTCCTGCAGCCTTAATTCTTGTCCTGCCATATTGCTTAAACAATAACAGCAACTGTCCACATATCATGTTGACGCTGTGGCTTTTTTCGTCAGTGTCTGATGCCAGGAGTCACTGACCAAGAGCCAGATTTCGATGACTTTGGAATGAGGCCAAGTTGGATAAACCAACTGTACACACAACCCAATCGCCAGAGTAAAATGTCATTGTACATTTCTGCAAACCGTGGATATGTTAAATTTGTTCGCTGCCATGTATGTTTTTAAGAATGCTGTGGTTAATGCATGGTAATGTTTAGGCACATAACACACTTGCTTATGGTTAGGAAAAGACAAAATACATGCGTTACGTTCTTTTGTGTAACAGCCTGGCCGCACTGTCCGCTCCACCTCCTGGTGACAAAGTCAACTCATATACTATGTCACTTTAAAAAAAAAAAAAAATGATATGATACATATGAAATGTTGAATTGTAACATATCTGTGGTTTCCAGAAGTGCATAATCCCTACATTCTCTTCTGGAGAATGGGCTGTTACACAATCTGTCCAAAAACAAACAGCAGGCAGTTGAAATAGTGACTGATGGTAAAAAAATAGAGTTAACAGGAGAGACAGACAGAATATTACTCTTAATGAACGCCAGTGTTTCTGTGTCTGCTGGCAAAAACAGCTTGGTAAAATTATAGTATCTCAATGCTGTGTTTACAGCTTGATACGGTATGACCAAGGGGCCATAAAGAAAAGGATGCAGCATCACCCGCTCCAAACGAATCCTTTATTTTTAAGAAGGACTTGCCTATAGAACGTCTACAATTTAATTGAATTATTGTAGATTCAGTATAGATCTCTTAAGAATATCCTTAAGGAAAATCTTTTGACAACAGATAAAAGAGCCTGTCAGTTTAGTTCCTCCTTACTGGGACCTCATTGCAGCATTTGACAGGATTGGTCATGCAGTGTTAATTGATTGCCTTGAGCAGTAGGTGGGTATCTCCGGTTCAGCATGAGTTGGCTCAGGTCCTATCTGTTCTCAGTGAAAATAGGCAATTCCTCATGTTCGTCAGCAGATGTCCCTTGTGGGGTCCCTCAGGGCTCAATTTTAGTCCCCATCCTGTACTCCCTCTACCATGCTCTCTGTATGATTCAGAGATCATTTTCCTGTTGCTATCACATTCTCAAGAATCCATTAATGGTAGTAATTGTTGGATATCTCAGATCTGAACTAACATGAAATGCGATACTGCACTTTTCTTACTAAAAGCTAATTATTATATTTTTGATATTTAGAGAGGACAAAAGGCCGTTCATGCTTTTACACGAGTTTTAAGAAAAGAAGATTGCTCTTCTTAATCATCATTTTCCTGCCTTGCTAAAAAGTTGCTCTTATACGTCCAACTGGTCTGAATGCAGCATGTTGTTTGTTTTTGTTTTTTTTGTTTTGTTTTGTTTTGAGGCAGTGGACTGAGATGCTCTCATTTAGTTGTGTCTTCTAGGAAACAAACTTAATTTCCTCAACCCTCACACCAATCAAAAAATCCATACACTGCTTTAGAAAAGTTTGGACTCTCCTGCCACAAACTTGATTGGGTCCAGTCAGATGCATGTCTGAATGCTCTTTGATGCTTTTAGGTTGTAGAAAGTCCTCTTAGCAACATGGTATTCAGTATGAAGGGTTTGTTTTGTACGTGGAGAACAAAACGCTGTACAATGGTTCAACCAGACTGACAGCTGAAAGAGACAAAGATCCCTCTGAGCAACAGCTGAATAAGAACAGAAGACATCAGCAGTCAATGAAAGAAACTAGAAGCTTGGCATCAAAATGTGCGCAGATTTAAATAGGAACAGGTTTCTGTTTCACTGTCAAGTACACAATAATGCCTCTAACAAGCTGGAATTAACTCTATCAAAGCTCTTCTTCAAGTCTCACAATAAAAACAGAAGGTTAGTCTGGTGTTAGCACTGTTGGAATATCAGTGGGTGAACTGACAAATCACAGTTTAAACCTCTTCAGTCTAACCACTGAGTTGACTGCAGAGGGCCCAAAGAAAAGCAGACTAACTCATTTTAATAATATGATAACCGCTAACAGTATACTGTGAAAGGGTTGCAGTTTTATACCATGAAACTGATACCACTGCAACCCCATAAATGATTATTTGTCCATCACAATATCTTGTCAAAGAATCTTATTGTAGGATGTCGGAGTTGTTAGGAACCAGTTTTGTCATTAAAACAAACTTCAATATAAAAGACTGCTGAAAGATGGAAGCAAAGATTTCTGTTGTCGGTGGTTTGGCCTTGCTTCTTGAGGAAGCTCCAGCTGTGACTCAGCATCGAGTTCACCCTACGCTCTGAACAACGTGGGTCTGGATCTGCCTCAACATGTTCAACACTTGACACACTCTCATTCTCTCCCAGCAAGCAACCGGCAGACGGCAGCTAGCGGGAGGTGGCCGAGTTCAAAATCAACCCAGTCAACAAGCAGAGGATTTTCATGCTGATATTATGACAGAAAACGATGATATGAAAGGATAAATTTACCCTGTGTCACTCTTATATATCGCGGATCTGATGTTCAGTGCCTCACGTTGTTTTCAGACGAAGTCATGTAAATTACTTTTTTCATGTACCAACTTCACCCCATCCTCCATGTTTCTATTTCAGCTTGTGATTTCTGGCATTTGTCACTTTGAGCAGTTGTCGTCTTAGTGGATAAATGGGCATTACAGTCTCTAATGTGGTGGATTTGTATGGCTGTTGAATGTATTCAGAGGACCTGCAGTGGATGCACAAGGTGGCTGTAGTGCTAAAAAATAACTTATACAATATTTATTCATAAGCTACATCATTTTGCTTACCTGGATTTTGGTCCATTGTGTTTAAGTGAACGCACACATGAATGCTGCCAGTGTTTTAAAACAACATTTTAAGGATGAAGGACACAGTGTAGCTTACTGGTCGCCTGCAGCTGCACTTCTGGAGTGGAGGAAGCTCATCATTAAACTCGTCACCTTGCCAACCCCCAGCAGCAAGCCAAGTCCATGGTTTGTAGTTTTACACTGCAACAACTTCATCCCCTGCTCTGTAGATCCACCAGCAAACCACTCGGTGCCTTGGCCGTCGATCACTAGGAGCCTGACTGCAGTTATGGAGGTAACTGCGGCGTTCCCGAAGCTGCGCTAAGCTTATCTTTTAGTC
Organism: Epinephelus cyanopodus; assembly: GCA_026686955.1. Classification (NCBI taxonomy): domain Eukaryota; kingdom Metazoa; phylum Chordata; class Actinopteri; order Perciformes; family Serranidae; genus Epinephelus; species Epinephelus cyanopodus. The sequence continues at coordinate 37,009,300 of CM048930.1, forward strand.
AGGCAATGGTTGACGCGGAAGGGACGGAAATAGATGGGATAGAGCTTAGTTCCATTCCTCTATGACCTTTCTATCAAAAGCTATTGTGAACATACCTTCCAGTGTTTGGACCTGACTCCTCTGGTGTCAAGTTCACCCACTTCCCGGCGTCCTAGAAGGTCTGGGATGCGTGTCTATCGACACGAAAGGGCCGAAAATGGGGGGTTAGAGCTTAGTTTCAAGTCCATACCACCTTTCTGTCAGAAGTTCCTCGCAAACATACCTTTTGCTGCTTTGTATCTTGATCCACATGTTTGTGAACCTGACTCGTTGAGTGTCGAGTTCAGGCTTCACTTGGTTTTGGTTTTGTTGGCTAATGTGTGTATTAGACCTCAAACTGAATAATTCTGGGCTGCTCCCATAAAGGTGGTACAGTTTTACATGTTTTGTCTTGTGTGTATATATATATTAAGAGTTGTTAATTACTTTTTAAGAGTATGTTAAATATTTTTTTCCAACAGCCTTGTAGTATTGTCACGATACCAAAATCTTTGTTTCGGTACCCATACCAATATGAATTTCGATACTTTTCGATACTTTTCCGTACTTTTCCTAAGGAAAAGTCCTTTTGGCTACAAACCTTTAGAACAATAAACAGTGGGGGTGTAACGGTACCAAAAAATCATGGTTCGAAAGTACCTCGGTACGGACATCACAGTTTGGTTGCTCAAATGTTTCACCAAGTTGGTGTTGTCTCGTGTTGTCTCTCTTTGCGAGGCAGACTTTCTCTTGTCTTTTTTCACGTGCGCCAGCTGCGAATGTTAATACAGGTGTTGTCATACACACCACTTGTGCAATCTGTGCTCCAATAGGAACAAGGAAGGTGTTTGTGTGCATAAATGAGTAAAATAAATAAACTAAATTAATGAATTGAATCAATTTCAAAGTACCGGTATTTTCCAAATGCAGTATAGTACCGTTTGGAATACTCTAGTACCGCGGTACTATTTTAGTACCGGTATACCGTGCAACACTAGTACATAGCACCTTGAACTATTAAATGTATGAATCATCAGAGACTGAAGTTTCAGTGTCACTTAATTCAGACAGCAACATTGACTGGAATCTTACTTTTGGCTCTTAACTGTACATTTGTTCTCAAAAACGTTGTTTCATCAGCATATATTAAACTTTTGTCTAATCTTACCTTCTGCACTCTACTATATCTACCAAATAACAATGAAATGCCAACAGTGTGTATACATTAAAATAAGACGGAGAGCACAATAACTGACTGAGTCATCTTAGCTTGGCCACTTCATGAATCCACCTTCATAAATGTTGTTTCTGCTGAGGAACGCAGCAATAACAAGGCTGTTTGGCTTTTATTGCTGGCAGTAACTTTGAAAGCCACAACAGAGAGCTTGACATGCTTTGCTGTGGGAGCGAGTCTCTATTCACTGGCATCAATGACAGAAATATTCAATTTGCATGCATTTGTATCTAAGCTAAGAAAAGAAAGGTGAGGGGGCAGACGGAGAATGAAAAGGTTGAGGAAGAGGAGGAGGAGGAGTGAGAACAAAATGTGCACTTCTTTATTTTAGCCAGCCCTTCTTGTGTATGAGCAGTGAATTAAATTGGTTTGTTTCTAATTAAAGCCGGTGATGGTGCAGTGTCAAAGCAAACCTGCTGGACTGATAGCAGCAGGCGGCCAGGAGGGAGATTAAAGAGAAATAAAGGCAACAAATATACAAGGCTTTCTTCGACTGAGGCACTTCTGCTTGTCATCCTAAACAGGACAGTGTGGACTGTAATCTGTCTGATGCTTGTCTGTTTTTTTGCTGCCTTCGAATCCATCCTTGGCAATTTCATCAACACCGATTCAAATAGCCAAATAATTTAGCCTCATGTTGAGCCAAAATCATTACTTTGAGTAATTGTTATATCGACTGAAGCAATAGGCCTACAAGCAACTAACCTGATTGGCTACATTTCTTTTGTTTAACTCCAACACACAGAAACATGTACAGACACTGGGCCCAAACTCATTGAGATTTGTTTTTCCCAGAATACCAACACAGACACACACACTGAGCTGATGCCAAGTTCCTGTCCAGTATCACTGATGTTTTGTCCCCCAAATTTAAACTCTGTAAATCTCTGTTTGTGGAACTGATTAGGATCAATGTTTTAGGCTGTGTCTAAACATCAGCTCTTAATTACGAGCAGAGTTCTTGATACACCAACATCCTTTTTGGGCTTGCATGAATTTTATTGATGTTGTTTACAGCCCATGGTGTAGGATTACTGGTATCGTGTGCAAATACAGATCTAAAAACAAGACTAACCGCCATGAACAACAGCAGCCAGAGCCAAAGCAGCACTCACTGTCCTGTGTGTGTCCACACAGAAAGAAATGCCCATTCTCCACCAAAATTGGTGCATGTAGGCAGGGTTTGTTTGTTTATTTTAGATTATTTGTTCGGGCATTTTTTGCCTTTAATGGATAGGACAGATCAGTGTGAAAGAGGGAGGGAGAGAGGCAGTGACATGTAGCAAAGGGCCAGGCTGGAATTGAACCTGGGCTGCTGCAGCAAGGACTGAGCTTTTGTACATGGGTGCCTGCTCTATCACTAAGCCATCGATGCCTCTTATGCAGGTTTTTTTTAACACACGAAAGCCTCCTAAAAATATGCCAATAGACTAGACAATCTGCAGCAGAGGAGTACGTCTTTCTATTTTGTTTTCCAATGTGTCATATTTGACGTTACAATGAGGCCAGAAAACAGGTCAAACAGTTCCTCAGTTTGTCTTTGAAACATGGTGTAGTCTAATTTGAAATGATGTTTGAGCGCTGCTTGGGCAGAGTTTATTTGTGGTACAGTATTTGGATTGGATTGGAGGTGGAGCTGATAAATATCTGACTACTGCAAAGCCTACAGTTGGCTGATTGACGCTGATGTTAACACTTATATTTTCATCACTAATAAAATGCAGGGAATAAGGTGTTTCTGAGAAATGATGTCCTTGTGTTACTTTTTGCTCTATAACCTACCTCTGTTAAATTGGCAGTAGTAACTGTGGTACTGTGACCATACAGACTTTGCATGATTATTTTATTTCCCAGAGGTTTACTGCCTTTTTGTACATCATAGTTTTAATTTATTTTGTGTTCAAATTGTTCATATGCTGCTTGTTCCACACAGTTTCTGATAATAAAAGTATTTGAAAATAGTAAAATGTTCTTCTTTCAATTTATATCTTTGTAACGAGTGTTTGAACTATATTTAAGCCACCAAAAACAGGGTTTGTTTTTTTTTGAAGTGAAAAACGTAAAAATTTAGTGGGCCGATATATCAGTTATTGAATTTTTTTATTCCATAATATTGGAATCGGCATCGACCCCAAAACATCCATATCGGTAGTGCCCTACTAAAAGCTGCTGGAAAACAACTGGTTTTGTTGTTCCTGCCCAGGAGTCATGCCATCCCATCAATCAATCTATCAATCAAACTTTATTTTTATAGCACTTTTCATACATGACAATTTAACACAAAGTGCTTCACATATTTAGGACAAAAAAAAGCATTAAGCATTGGAAGTCATATAAAATAGGAACTCAGGGACGCCATCATAACAGGTAAAATTAAGATTTAAAAATACATAAAAGCAAAGGGTACTATAGAATAAAGTGTGTAAACCTGGAGATATTAGGAGTAAAAGAGACATGAAAAGTGGGTTACAAAGAAGAAACAATAAAATAAGAACAAACAGGAGCAGCAGGACAGGCTAAGGTGGAAAATGAAAGGCAGACTAAAGTGAAACTCAATTGAAAGCCAAATTAAAAAGGTATGTTTTAAGTTTGCTTTTAAAAATATCAACACTCTCTGCTGCCCTCAGGTCCTCGGGAAGGCTGCTCCAGAGACGAGGAACATAATAATAAAAAGATGCCTCTCCGTGGGTTTTTGTCTGGACTTTGGGAATAATTAAAAGGCCACTACCAGACGACTTGAGGGTTCACAGGATAAAAGCTGTTTTTAGCTTTAGCAGCTCAGATATATAATATGAAGTTGTCAAATACTGGTGCTTGGTCAGTGACTTCCGACGACAGACACTAATAAAGAAAGCTGCTCTTCCATGTTGGCATGATATGCAAGTGGTTGCCATTATTGTTTAATGGCACTCGGCAGCATCAGAGGGAAACATGGTGGTACAACAGCGTAAACTAAGGGGGTGAAAGTCCAAGTAGGGCGAGTCAGAAGAGGTGGATGGCTCGAACAACCACCAACTTTAATTTGGGAGGCCGATGTTCGCTTCCTGTAAGATTGTAAAGCCAAACCCTGTTTCTTTTTCCTAAACCCAACAACGTGTTTTTGTTGCCTAAACCCAACCATGTGTGTGTGTTGGCTAAATGTAACAATGTGTGTTTGTTCTGGAAGGAAAAAACCTGTCTGTTTGTTTATGTGTTGTATCTGCAGCGTGTTATGAGCATCAAGTGTCATGTGAGGAAACATCATGTGATGCAGCAGGTGTGTTTTAACCCTTGAGGCTTTTTAGTAAGTACAGATTTCCAGATCTAACCTTTAGTCGTCACCTGATGAAACAAGTTCTTTACATTTTGACAGGAAAAAATGTAAGTCAGTCGTTGAAACCAGCAGTTTTGAAAGTTGTCTTGCTGTTTGTCTCGTTGCTGCACCTTGTGCTGTTTTTGTTTTCTTCCCTCTGAGATCAATTCAGTATTAACCTAACATGCTCACATCATGTGTTCTGTGTGTGTATGTGTGTGCGCCTAATGTATGCATTGACAATATGATAGATTCAACACATGCAGCAATAAATCATCACCGCATCACTACTGACAGGACACACACACACACACACACACACACACACACACACACACACACACACACACACACACACCACCACACACACACACTCTACAGATGTCAACATGACGAGGCCAGATGTATGTGTCTGTTTGATGTTTCCTGGTTTGTCCAGATGGGAGAGTCCTGGAAATGATCAAGAGATGAGACGCGACGAGAGATGGGAAATATGGAGGAAATAAAAAACAAAACTATGTTTGTGTGTAGTTGTGATCGCGGGAAATAAAGTGAGAGGAGGGAGAAAATGAAAAAGCTGCATAATCATCCGTCAGAGATTTGTTAGACATGTGAGGAACATCTGTGTCTGTGTGTGTGTGTGTGTGTGTGTGTACAGAGACAGGAAGAAAAAGATGAGTGAAGTAGCATCCAACATATGGAGGACAAATGTCTCAAATATTCCTGGTTGTCAGCAGAGATATGGGAAAGTTTTGGGACACGATGGGAGCTGTTTTGTGTTGTCACTGGTATTTATTTTTTTATTGATTATTCTAACAGTTATTTTTTCGATTAGTCGATTAATCTTACCACTAATTTATGTACATTTGATGGTTAACCCATAAGGCACAGCAGTATCTATTTTTTTTAAAGAATTAATTAATTTGAACTATTGATATCAGCACCACCATGACTTTGTTTATCATGGAGTTGAAGAGCATTCATCTTTCTCACGGTATTCACTTCCCTGACAATGTCTGTGCATACCACCAATTAGCAGTTTCTCCTTTTTTCCCAGCTCATGACTTTTCCAGAAGTATCAAGTCAAAAACAGCTGGCTCTGATTTAAATTCTTGCAGATGTTAGTCCACTTCTGTGTCATGTGAGAGGCACTGAAGTCACATCAGTCGAGGTATGAATGAGTCTTAAACTGCCTGGAAAGGGATGTCAGGACAGTGTCATAGGTGGCTGATATATGGTGTGTTACGTCGCCTTCTCTGCTGAGCGACAGTTTAAGTTTGACATACATGGCCTCCTTTACTCGTCTTTCAAACCACCTGTCTCCTCTGTCCAATATGTGTAGACTGCTGTCCCGTGTCTGTTAGATGTAAGTAGACTGCTTTGTCCTCACTTGCTGCGAGGTTGTTTGGTCTCCCTCCAGTACATGCAGTAGTGACTGAAATTCATTTTCCAAAATGGCAGTTGCTTGGTTCAAGCCATGGATTTTTTTCTGAGCCAGTTAGACCAAGTTGTGTCTTTGCGCCGCTGCCTCGCCTCAGTAATGTTACCGCTGTGTGTTTCAGAATCCTGATGAGTGACCTTGTTAATTGTGACATTGCTGCTGTTGCCGCTGGTCCTCGCAGTCCATCAAGTTTGTGTGTCTTCAGCGTCATGTTGTTGAAACCTTTCTGTATATGAGAGATGCTGCAACAGCAGATGCGGCTCATAGCCATGTACAGAGGGGGACATTTTCATCTCAAATCGTCACATATCGCCGCTTTGTCAGTGGACTTTCACACCTACAAATTTTGCACTAGGTATCCTCCTGTGTGAGGGATGCTGCAGCCAACACCATGAACAAAAGCTCATGGTTACGTTCAGCCAACAAGAGCAGGTGATTAGGGTAAGAAAACATCCTGGCTTGGCTCTACATTCATACAGGAAGCGAACAGCGTCAGACACTGACCAAAAAAAGCCGTCTTTTAACGTCAGATGATACACAGCCAGTTGTTATAGTTTAACGGCGCTCGGTGGTGTCGGGGGGAAATGCGGCGAGACAAGAACCAAAGTTAAGGCGGGAGGGAGAGGGTGGTGGATGGGTCCAATAACCACAGACTTTCACCTGGGAGGGCGGTGTTAGCGGCCTCATAAGAATATAAAGCCAAACCCTGTTTTCTTCCCTAAACCCAACCACATGTTTTTCTTGGCTTTACCCAACCATGTCTGTTAGACATTTGTTTTCCTCCAACAACTATTTGTGTTGTTGCACAGATGTAGTGTGTTTATTTTTAAAGAGACTGTATGTAGATGGTAAATTTCCTGTCAAAACTCAAGTGTATTTAGACAGAAGACAATGCATGTAACAGGTTGAAGTTGACACGGCGTCCCAGAACGTCAGCAGCCAACACACCCAGGGCACCTTGGGCGCCATATGTGGACGTGGAAAGTCCATGACCAAACATCGATGTGTGACAAGGTCAGAGTGAGAATGTGTTGTTGTGGCAAGAAAGAGTTCAGACGCACTTTTGACTGAGACACTTAAGGACAGTTAAAATCAAAACATTTGAATTCTAAAGCTGCTCAGTGCTGTCTCCAACAATAAGGCTCTGGCTGTTAATTAACCCCGTTACCAGTGGTAACTGTTAAAGGGGACATGAGATGCTTTGGAAGAGACACTGGCTTACGCTAATTAGCCTCATTAGCAAAGGTGACCTTTCATAAAAGGGTATATTGTTGCCCTGAATGAAAAGCACATTACTGCAGTTTTGACCTTTTTTTGATTACCTTTTTAATTGAATCAAAAGTTTACCTGACGAGTGATGTGCTGAGTCAGATCGTGACCCAGGGCCCATAAAATCCATTAACATCTAAAAATTGTCCAGGTCATCAAAATGAAAATGGAGCCCCTTTTTCCTGAACTTTTCAAACATTTTTTCACTCTAATATTTATATACAGTTATTTTATAAAGGGATGCATTCCTCTGTGCACAGCAGGACGCTGGTCTGTTTAATTAAACCCAATTAAAGGGGTAAAGTCTGGACTTGTAAGAGACAAAGCTACCATTAAAAAGAAACTGACGCTGCTACTGGGAGTCCTCCGACTCCCACTGCAGAGAGAGATTGACTTCATGGAGGCAAATTCCTCTGGCTCGGGACTCATAATACATTAAGGCACAGACCTCGTTCTGTCTGCACAACAATAGTTCTGCTTTAATGAGCCCGGCTCCCTCTGGTATCTGTGGAAAGATCTGGAGGTACGCAACATATATCTGGAATGCAAAATGAGCATTTGATTTAATGATTCAATCATAGCGGCTTACATTAAATTATTGACTCTTAATGTACGTCAGGCCTCTTGCTCGCTCCGTCAACGTCTTGATTCTGTTCATGATATGCAGCGTGTCTTTGTATGTCTGCGCTGGAGCATAAATCTGCAGAAATGCTGCTCCACTGCTGCCTCGTGCTCTCGACGTCTTTAGAAGTGATGAAAGTAAGAGACTAGGAGGACTTTCCCCGATGAGAGCAACAAGAAAAGATACCTAATGCCACAAAACAGAATCTATTTAGGGTGTTTAACATGTTTGACATCTCTTAATTTAAAGAGAGGGACTTCGTCTCGATCCCTTTACAATCACACCATCGCAGGCTTATTACAGGCAGGGTTAAAGAATAATTAGGAACAGACATTAATCAACGTAAAGAATAATCTGGCATTAACGAACAGAGCCTTTGTTTGGCTTTCTGCAGGTCTTTAAAAAGTCTGAAATGTCTTAATTCAGTTTTATAAATATTAGACCTTAAAAGTAATTAAATTATCTTGAATTTGAATTTGTGAGGTTGTTATTGCCACAAACATTTGATCTAATTTTATACATCTGTCTGTTAATGTTTTTGTGTCAAAGTAAGTCAAGCTCAGTTGGTTTTGTTTATTTTGGATCAATTTTAATTTTGTAAAATCTGATGGGAAAACTCCTAAGATGACATCACAATTAGCATAAATACCAATGTACGCATTGAAGGACCATTTCTGTTGCAGAGTTCAAAGGGTTAAATATGCAATTGTGGCATTATCTAATTAAAATATGTGCTTTATGCATCAATTTCCAGATCATCAATCTGAACTAAAATAAACATCTGCATGATGTTTCGGGTGTTTTCTTTCCACTGATCTAAAGGAGGAGAAGAAACAACAGCACATTCTCACTCCATCCTCATCACATATTGATGTTCGATGGTGGGCAGATACGACGTGTAAAGAACTGTGGGTGCTCACTTTAGAGTAGGGCTGCTCGATTATGGGAAAAATCCTAATCACGATAATTTTGGTCAAAACTGAATTCACGATTATGCAAACGATTATGCGGCGCAAGTGATGACTTATATTGTTTACACGACGGCATGTCATTTCTGTCTCCCGTTTACAATTGTCCTCTGCTCTCTGTATCACGCATGCTGGTTAGGCAAATGCAGCATCACCTCACCTCATGTGCGTCCACTGTGTTTAATGGATGAGATTCAAGGAGAAAATAAATGAATTTAAAAGAAAAAAAATGTAATCAGTGAAAACTACTGTAACATGATGCAGAAATCAGTGTCAAATCAAAAATTGTTTGAATGGAAAAAGTAAAAGACTGTACCAAATATAATTGAACCATAACTATCGCTGAAAGGATTGTTTCACAGCATCCTCTCCATTAATGAAGAACGACAGTGATGGTGGTAAAGAAGTAGGAGAGATGGACAAAGAAGAAAAATGGAGATCTATTGAACGAGGAAACGGAGAGGAGAGAAGGTTAATGAACAATACTATTCTTAGAAAATGGTAGCTGGATTCCCCACAGGAAAATATAACAGCCGATTTAACCCTGCGTTATCCAGATCACATGCTTTATCATTAAAGCAGCCTTTTTATAAAAGGCATAACTGGATTACGCAGGGTTTAACATACTCCATGCAGGGCTTTTCTAAATATAGTCACACTGTCATATTCAAAGGGTTACCTGTTACTGAGTCGCTGCATGCAGCTAATGAGCTTTCAGTATAGAAATGGAAAGAGTTCAAATAATTTATTTTAGTAATCCTTTGAAAGCAGATACAATTACAGATTCATGATACTGTGTACTGTAGGCTGCACGTTTGTAATGATTGAATTATTGTCCCTTTCTTAGGAGAATGTGGTCACCAACACCTCCAGCCTTTTGTCTTTAAATAAATAAAATAAAATATACACTTTCCCTCGTTATTAGTGGTTTCCTTTGGTCCTGAGTTACTAACCATTAGGGTTGGGTAGAGAATTGTGTACTCTGAAGGGTAATGACCACATTACATTGGTACTACTGAGTACGAATTCATGTTGAATTAATTGGGGCTTAATTTCTGTAGGGCTGTAGTCAACCAGAGAGCTGCACATAATCTTCAACTAATCGATTAGTCGTGGGGAAAAAAAATCGGCACATTATTTTTACTTCTGCGGTGGTGTGTCTGTGTCACTCAGCAGTCACACCTCCAAAACACTTGTAGGCGGTGAAGGACTGTGTTAAGTGCTGTAAAGTTTAGTTGATTCAAAACACATCTAGCTACCAGTGATCTTTTCCTCTACTCATGGACAACAGCAACATGTATAACAAAGGTAACGGCACAGAGTTTGCCTCCATTACACCTCACAAGATTCACCGTCAAAACAACTGTCTTATACTCAACACGTTTTCCAAGCAAATACAACATGCTAACATTATTAGCGCCAGCCTATGGCATTTAACATTGTATAAATTAGCCTAGCGACGAGTGGAGATTTCCTCTGCTCATATGAAGCCAGGATAAATCCCGAAGTATAAATCCCTGAAGGATAAATCACACACACGACTTAAATGCTATTTTAGTGGAGGCTTTACTGTCTTCACAATTTATTGAAAATAAAGTAAGTAAATACAAGCTTTGTTTCCACTGAGGGAAATGGTGTCAGCTGACAGAAACAGACAGGAGGTCTGTGTCACTGCGACGCTGAGCGTGAGGGTGGGCGAGTTCAACTTTCTGTCAACAACGAGGGTGTTTTGAAAAGACCCCCATTTTCACAGGTAGCCTGTCCCCCCGCCGCAGGAAATAATGGATTAATCCTGGAAAGCTGTTGATGTAGCACTTTTCTCCTTATGAAAGTAACATGGCGATTATTCAACCAATGAGAATTTGGTCAGACGAGAGCATAGCGACCAAATAATCAACTAGTCGACCAGGAGACTACAGCCCTAAATTTCTGGGTTCAGAGAGAAGTTTGAGGCACCCTGAAGTTGGGAAGCCAGCAGCATAACTCCATGGCTGGCTTTCTGGCTTTGGGGCGCTCTGCAGTGGACACAGTAGAGCGCTGCAAAGTGCCCCAATGCCAGGAAGCCATCCACAGAGCTGGTTTTGGTTCAAATATGTTAAGCACTCAAACCTTATAACATTTAGAACAAAAAGAAAAACATGCCAGTGTCTGTTTTATATATTTTTGCATGACACTGGTGTTTATAGGAGATTAATCTCATGTTGTAGTAAATGTGCATTTTTGCTCTCGTGTTAATCGAATGAATTCAAGGGCATTAGAGACGCAGCACAGACATTGCTTCTCTATTTTGCATGAGCATGGCGTTGATATTAGAATGAACGGCTGAGATTTACAGCCTGTGATTAGCTGATGAATGGGGAGCGGAGCTGCAGAACTAAAAGCCCTCCAGCCAACTGGAAGAGTCAAGATAATCATATACGCTTAGCCATTTAATATCAATACAGTGGATATGAATTTCCTCATCCGGAAAAACAAACAGGAATGATGAATTGAGGACAGAGTTGCCATTAGAGGCATTAAATGTAAGAATTTGCTGAATAATTCAAGGTGTTTGTTCCTGGAGGAAGCCACGATATCTCTGTGATTGAAGCAGTCACACAGTGTCAGACACTTCCCAGGTGTTACTGTGCACACACAGATTACACCAGGACATTTGTACAGTTGGAAGGACCTTTTTTGACACCTGCTTTTTTTCTTACACTTGAGAAGTTTACATGACTCGTGAATACTGATGACCTTTTTGAAAGCATTCGTAGCACTGAGGAGCACCACAGGAGAGCTGTTCTACCTGTGGCCATCAAACTGTGTAACTCGTCCCACTCCTGCAGGAAGGAGCGCTGAAACAAAAGACTCTGACAGCAATATTCACCTACATTAGGTGCACTACAACTTTTACATGATTTACATTTCTGGTGTGATATTACCGTGACAGGCTAGACAGTGATCTCTGGCGTCCCAGAGACACTCCCCTAATGCCAGGTCTCACTGCTCCCTGCACCAACCCAATAACCTCCTCTACCTTACTGACACATGGCTTTCTCAGCCCAAACTGCACTGCCACCTTCAACAAACCCAGGCTCCGTACATGCGAGCTCCAGGTAGAGACAGTGCCGATACTACCTTTCCTAGCACAGTCACCATACTCTGTTTCACATGCTACATAGCATAACTCCAATATTAGCTAAAGTTAAAGGAAATAAATAAACTTACGAGATCAGCAAACACTCTCACCTTGCAGCATAGTCTCAAACAAAAAGGATTCAAATAGGCCACTCCCACACTTAAATACTTTCTCTTCCTGGATTTCCTCCTGAGAGGACGTGGATCTCTCCACCTGATCTCAAGGAGTTATGTACCCTGCTTCGTAGTTCCCCCTGCTGGCTCCCAACTGACATTATTTCTTTGCTTCCAGATCCATTGGCTACATCTAGCTGCTTCATCTGACATTTCCCTCACTGTCTTCCTCAAACTCTGTCCCTGCAATCCTAGTTTTCCATCCTCGCTGCTCAGCTTCTGCTCCTAAGTCTGCATATCTAAGCTTTTTTCTTTCACAGGCTTCTTCCACTGAGTCTTCCAAAGGAACTGTCAGCTAAATGAACACTTTATATATTGTATATTTAAAATATTTTCACATACTTTATACTTTGTTTTACTAGAATAGCAACCTGCTCCAAGACATGTGCTGCAACCCCTCTTCTATTTGTGATATCAACATTCTTTAAATTTGTACTTTTGTTTTCAGAGTGAAGTACATGAACACTGAGTTACCAGAAAGCTTTAATGATTTTTTTTTAACTCTAATTCTCAGGTTTACTCATCCAACTAAACAAATCAAAGACCTTTACCTATCAATGCATTGTACATCCAGAAATACCATGGAGCTTCACTATGGAACTTTTACTCTTTAATTGACTGTGTTGGTTTGATGACAAAAATATTTGGTGCTGTGTAAATCATCACTGTGCTGTGTGGCTACTGTGTTTCTGCATTGTTCTGATTTATTTGATGTTCTGTTTATTTCTCCTCAGTAGTGTTGATTGTGTGGAAGATTTGTGTCTTTATTAACATTTTACTTTGCATCATGTTGCATTTTTGAGTCTATGCATATTGTACTCGTCCCCTTAGGTAAGGTACCATGAAAAGCCCTTTATGGATTTCTACCTCACCTGCACATATAAGCTGTTTTCTTATATTTTACTTCTCTCTGTTCCTAATATCTAAATGTGCAAATAAACTTTTTAAAAACTGGGCCCAGTGTGTGATCAACCCCGTCTCACTCTGAAGTCGAAAGTTAAGGCAGTGGAAGTCCGAGTAGGGTGGGCGGGAGTGGTGTTGGATGGGTCCACCAACTCCTGACTTTGACTGTAAAGCCAAACCCTGTTCTCTTTTCCTAAACCCAACCGTGTGTGTGTGTGTGTGTGTGTGTGTGTGTGTGTGTGTGTTGGCTAAATGTAACCAAGTGCGAATAAAACATCAATTTGCTGTGTTGTTCTGAGACTGTGTGCAAACTGCACATTTCCTGTGAAAACAGAAGTGTATTTTGAAAACAGACAATACATGTAACATGTAGATGTTGACACGGCGTCCCAGAACGTCAACAACCAACACACCCAGGGTACCGGACATGTGACGAGGTCCGAGTGAGAATGTGTTGGTTTTTCTGGGTGCTTCTGGTTTGTGAATGTTAATAGTTGTTACAAATTGTTTCACTGTGCTTGAAGCATTTTCTGGCACAAGAATTCGTTTCAGGATATATACAGTTCTATTGAATTGAATTGAATTGAATTGAATTGTATGGTGCGCTCTCATGTCAGCACGCCAGACGTTACATATTGTGCTGAAATCCTGAAGTGTTTATCAGCATCACACGCTGTCTTTCTCAGGGACACCTACACAAGACATGAGACGGTTTCCTGCTCTCACACAGGCTGGATAGAAAGCAGGATTCAGAACATCTGATGCAGAAGCAGAGGTGTTAAATGAAACTCTAACAGGATTTACACTTATCCTTTATCTCACTCCAGAATGTTTGTGAGGAGCTAAATAGACCTTTTTTTAATCTGTTCGTGTTTCATTAAATTATGTCAATGTTTACTTTTACAAACTGATTCTTACTTCAGGTGTTATTTTGCTTTGAAGTTACACTCATCAGTGTAACCCTGGTAACCATGAGCTGGAGCTGGCGCAAAAAAATGAATCGGCCCGTTACACACTAATCCCCTGTTTATCAATTTATATTCAAGCCGTCCATTTTTAGATGGGATGTGGACTAAGTCTTATCATCTATATTTAGTTTTGTTAGTCTTAATCCTGTGCAAGTAATCCCAAACAACGGTTTTTATGCTCGGAGGATAAATTTGTCTTTTTTAATGTAATTGCAAATATTGTATTTCCGTCTGAAACTGAGGCTGACCCAGCATCGGTGATAATGCCGAGATGCATTCCAGAAATGACTGAATCTAGGTTTGGCACACAGCTGAGATGATTGTATACATCCATACTTCCCGTCTAAACATGATGCTGTTGACCCTCTTCCACGTGCACGTCTGCATCTCTACATGCAGTGCGCAAGGATGCAGGCAAGATTCTTTTGAAATATTAAGCTATAGAGTTGCCAAGTGGTATGAGCTATATTTGAGTGGTGCTGCTTCTAAAAGTATTATTGTATTTATCAGAAGTAAAGTATTATTTGCAGGTCAGTTTTTCACCCAAAAGAGCCTGAGGCAACAGGCGACAAAAATATTTTAAAGCTTGAACACCCCAAACAGCTGGGGACTTCTAAACCAGTTACTCTCAAACCCATTTACACTGCACTGTTATTTCCACCTGCCATATGTGTAAGTTTATGATATCTTATCTATATAACCAATGTTTAGGCTGATGAAATAAATGTCTTGTGACCATTTGGTAGTTAGCATTGAAATTATTCAGTTTCTAAGTTACTGGTTTGTCTGAGCAGTTTTGTCAGGTGTGAATCTTACTATATATTGCATGTACTTTCTTTTTCTTAACAACGTGTTCATGAACATATTTTAAAACTGTTTAATGTCTGGGTTCAGATTCTTAAGCTTTAGAAAGCTTATCACGGTGTTCCATTTCACATCTATATTATTTCTCATGAATTGTACTTTAATTTTTAAACTTTTTTTTTGGTGAATAAACTTAAACTGATTGACGGACACCAAGAACAATGAGGGCAACAGCATCACTGATCTATTTGAACTGATTATTCTTTGGTCTAGCTCAGCTAAAGTCAGTGGAAACACTGGAATTGATATTTTGTGTTTTTTGGCATTCAATGGGGAAGTGGGAGAGGACGCTCTGTGTCTGCACGATGTAAACATGAAAACAGACATGTATTTTGAAAGAAGACAATGCAGGTAACATAGAAGTTGACACGGCATCCCAGAACGTTAACATCCAACACACCCAGGGCACCTTGCACATTGTATCTGGACGTGGAAAGTCCATGAGCAAACATCCATATGTGACGAGGTCGGAGTGAGAATCTGTTGGCGAAAATGACATAAGTCAGCGTCTTTCTGTGTTCAGACATTGAGGTTATTGTTTAAAGAAAATTAAATTAAATCGGAACACAGAACAGGGCAAACACTTCCCAAACCAGCTGCCCAGCTCTTCAGATTTAAAACCGTGTTAGTATTTTTCATTTCTCTTAAACAAGTCGATAACTAGTCGGGAAAGCTGTTCAGTTCAATCTGTTTCATATTTATACATCATAAATATAGTCTCTTAAATCAAAGATATCTCAAGCTGAACTCCATAAATACATCTAAACATTTCTATTTAACACCAAGTCCTTGACCGCAGCACTGACAGCTCCTCTTGCTCCTCATTTCAGCACAACCTTTACTTTTTCCACAGATTCATATTTCCTGGTGGGGTGGGGGAAAGGTTCAGAGTCGATGGGTCAGAAGAGCCAAGAAAAGCATCAGTATTCCTTTCGAGCTCCCAAATATGAAGAGCAGAGGTATATGTTTTAATTAGCCAGCAATGACGACTGAAGGTAATATGTTCTAATTAGGCAGCAATCAACACAGAAAGTATTATATGATTAAAATAGCTATTTTTGACGATTGAAGGTGCTATATGTTTTAATTAGCCAGCAGTGGAAGGCCGAGGATATATGTTTTAATTAGCAGCGTCTCCTGTGGCCTTAAGGCCTCGGGGCTTAAACATGAGGTAGAGTGTTAATCAAACCTGCAGAAATGAGACTAATTGTTTTCATACAGCAGATCTCCTGTGGCACGGCAGGAATAATTCACGTCATGCATCTTTCTTTATTTTCATGTTTTCATGTCAGGTGCAACTTGTGCCTGGTTGGCCTACTTTTAATCTGCTCCCATGTGACCTGTGGGCTTCAGCAGGTACACATGCAAGCAGCTCCATCCCATAATAACTGTAAAACTGTTGCATCCTGTTTTGATTTTCACAGGAACAGAACAATTAGATCGTGTAACTTTGTGGGACACAGATCTGACAGTTTCCCAAAATATCTGGATGAATCTTGTGACTCAACGCGCTCAGATCCTCTTTCATCCCCGCGTTACTGTGAGAACAAGCTGCAGGAAAATGTGAAAGGCACAAACACGGGATCTCGTGCTTTTTGCCGAATGAACTTCTGAAATCTCATCACAGTATATGCAGTGAACTGGAAATTTCAAACATATAAGAATTAAGATATGAGGAAAAAAATGCATGTACATGTTTTTTTTTATTATTATTATTATCATTTTTAGTGATACAGGTTGTTGCACCAGCTGTTCTTTATTTACTGTGGTTTGGGGCGGCTGTTGCTCAGTAGGTAGAGCAGGTCATCCACCAATTGGAAGATCAGTGGTTTGACCCCAAGTTATAGAGTGAGTAGATATGGTGCAAGTGAAGAAGGAGGAAAGTATAACATGAAACTAACATAGCTGTTATAAGTTCAGTAGGGGAGCATAATGCAGAGCAGGAAGGTGGTTTAAACAAAAGGTGAGCTTTAATACAGCAGGTGAAACACCTCCAAACAGGTAGGTTACAGACAGATGTTACTCAAAGTACAAAAGAAAGAAGGACCGGTCATGATGAACACAGGGATGAACTCAGGAAGGCAGTCCAACACATGCAGGGGCAACAGAGCTCGGAATGAACCCATAAACACAGACGGACTGACTAGAGGAAAGGCAGGTTTATACACACAGAAAACTCATCACAAGAACATGACACAGCTGGAGCAGGCGGTTACAGGCAAAAGGAGGGAAACACAGGGACTGGCTGACGATGAGGGTGAGGAGGGGAACACTAGGGTGGAGCAAACAAGACGGATACAGAACAGGTGTGCAGGGAAAACTCTGCAAACAGGGAAGGACTAACAAGACTGTCAGAAGGCAGGTGGGGAACAGACAGAGGTAGGAAGTAACACACAGACATGACACATGAGAAGACGGACTTCAAGAATAAAACAGGAAATAAACTACAATGACAAAGCAGCAATGTCTGTGTAAAAAAACCAAAAAACCAAACTGCTTTTCATGGCATGAACCCTGCTGGAAAAACAACGACAAGTTGCTCCACATTTGGAAGCGAATACGCTGCAGAAAACACAGCCATGACTAAAAACTATTTGATTTTTGTTGGTCTCAAACAGTGGTCTGCAGCTTGGCAGGCATCATGCACAAAAGGTGACGTGCCATCCACGATATTCTTCACCTCCAGATGACAAAGTCAGCATGTACACTACATCATCTTAGAAATGTTGATAGGGTGCGTATGAAACATGCAACATAACAAATGTAACATATCTGTCGTTTGCAGAAACCTCGTGGCGACTGAGCTGCAGCTCGACACAACAGGCTGCTAACAATTGCTTGGGTGAAGACACAGTAATGCAGTAATAACCTATCAAAAGCCTGATTTCAGCAGTAAGTAGGTTAGTTTGTGGACACACATGCAGCACAGACATTATTCAAATTAAATCTCCACAGAAGCAAGAGGAAACACTGATTAATAACCTTCTTAAGATACGTTTTAAGTCTCTAGAAATGAATTTTGTAATGTACAGAAATGTTGAAACTACTGGCTGATGGGAGGGCAGAAGACAGCACATTCAAAAATTTACAAGGATGGTTTAGAAGACTGCAAGAAATAGTGTTTGTAATTTGGATAAATTGGCATAAAGTTCGGTGTTTTAACTCCAATGACGACAAAAAGACGTGACGTAAAATCAGAGTGGATAACCTACGTCAATTTTGTACATGTAGACAGGCTGTCAAACTATCAGCTGGTGCATATTTCAGCAGCTCTCCTGAAACATTTACTGCAACAAAACACATATTTGCATGTGTAAATTTAGACAAGTCCATCCATGGATATATTCCTCCTTTATTTTCTGCATGTCTGTTTCATTAGATCACATACTGCAGTCTCTGTGTTCATTTGCAGCAACATATATGTTGATGCTTCAGGACTCTGCATACATTTGTGTGTGTGTGTGTGTGTGTGTGTGTGTGTGTGTGTGTGTGTGTGTGTGTGTATAGGGTTGTTTGGTTATACATGGCTGCTCTTCAATAGGGAGTGTTGAGGGCTTTATGGGTTCCAGATACCTGCTCTCGGTCTCATTTGCACACATACACACTCTTTCTCTCCCTCACTTTATCTCCTGTCCAGCCAGTTAAATTGGTATCACCTGCACTCAGCCATATGGAATGGGGTATGGCGTGCTGTGGCTGTGAGAGAGAAAATGGAAAAAGAACGGCGTCCGAGCTGAAGAAGAGGCGCAGACAGAAAGAGAAAGGTGGTGGAGCGATAAGGACATAAAGAGAAGCAGTGTTGGACAGAGAGAGAGAGAGTTATAATGAAGAGAGAAAAAACTGATTTAAGACAAATAGAGGAGCAAAAGAATGGAGTCAGATTCTGCTCTGCCCCCATTACAGAAAGCAAATACCTTTTCTGATTGGATTTCTGTCAGCATCACTGGTTTGTATGTGTGCGAGTGTGTGTTTTCTTTTAAGGCCGAATCTGAAAGGAGATCTTCATTCACAAAAAAAGTATTCATGTCCTGTCGCTGCCACATTGAAGATTTGTTTTCAAAGAGTTTCTCCTTAAAAGTTGCGTAATGTTTTGAGGAATAAATAACGGGATGATTTAATCCAGGCTTTCTGTTTTTTAGCAGCCGATGGCTGATGGTGACCAGGTACCTTGCACGTCATATCCCACGGTGGAAAGTCCACGACCAGACGTCGATATGCCATCAGGTCTGTAGGAGATGTGTTGGTTCTGTAGGATTTATTTTAAAATCCCTCTCAGGATTAAACTCTGTATCCAGGTTTCAGATAGAAATACATCACACTACTTGAAATAATAGTAGATTATTCCAGCCTGATGACAGCAAAGGCTTTAATACATATTCATATGAGGTAATTAACATTGATGTTCCCTGAAGAAATGTCAGCTGGGTTTAGCGTCGGCCCGACAGTGTTGATGCTGATGGAGAAGGTTGTGACGGACGGTTAACAGTGTCGTTCATGATTAATTTTCTTACTATACAAATGTGTTTGTATTTGGGTGACCATTAAGAGTCAAAACTGGAACAGGAACAAGATTCAACGATGCAAAAACAGCATGCAGGCAGCTCCTGCTAGTTTTAACATGACAGTAACACACACAGTGTTATCAGTGTCATGTCTGGAGGCAAACACTGTGCATGATGAAACACACGTGACTGCAACACAATGCTAACAATGTAAGGAATTCCAGCTCTGCTAATACTAATAATTTGGATAAAAGAAAGAAAACAGATGTCCTCTTATTCATTAGCAGCGGACACAAAGGATGACAAATGACAGTGGTTGTGGTATTATCCGTGTCAGCCAACCCTGTTGCTCTGTTCAGGGTGTAATAGCAGGGGATAATAGCTTCTCAATTATTCATATTGCCCCTGCGCTCTATGGAGAATACTGTCACACAGCCTCTATATGTCTTGATCTAATTAGCTGGAGGAGAGATGGAGCAGGAGGAAGAGAGAAGAGGGGATGGAGCGATGGGAAGGAGAACAGTAGGATGGAGAGAAGGAGAGCGATGGAGGAAAGGGTAGGAAGAGGAAAATGTAAAAAAAAAAAAAAAAAAGGGAAGAAACAGAAGTGTGGAAGTGGTGTTTTGCCTGGAAGCTTTGTAAACACTCTTCAAACAGTGTTTGTCGTAGAGTTACTTCCTGAGTCTGCGGAAGTCTCTCTGCATGACTTCCATACTGTGTGTGTGTTTGTGTATGTGTACATCTGCTTGTGCAATATTCATATATAGGCTGTGTCTCTGGCGGATTGTAAAGTAACATCGTTGTCATGTTTAAAGCAGATGTTTTTGTTTGCCTGTCTCTTCCCGCTAGTTCACATGTCAAGAACTCTGTCAGTTCATCCAGTGGTTAAAAACAGCACCTGGAAGTCAAACTGGTAATCCATGTTACGACCTGATGGTGTTTTTGTGTAGCTGATAATCTCACACTGTGTGTGATGCAGTAGGATTGTTGTTCCAAAACAAAACCCTCCATAGTGCAGGCGGTGCATGAGCTTCAGACGACGTTTCAGTCATTTCAAACTGCTGCCGAGTTTAAAATTGATTTTAAATGCTCAGAAAACCAAGTTCATGGTGCTCTCAAAAGCTTGCTCACAGTTGCTTGATGGTTTCAGCATCTTCAGTTCTGACGGTTAATCCATTGAAAGCGTGCCCTCATGCCAGAATTCCACTGGATGCGTGTCTGTTGTGGAACGGCAGCGCTGGTTATCCGCTGCGTGCTCCACCGTCAGTCAACTGGAGCGGTGCAGCTCCGCCGGACAGCGGGAGTCACGAGGACCCACGAGATCTCACGAATTCACGCATAATTGCGCGATATAACAAAATGTAGTTTCTATAAACAGAACCACAAAACCAGAGGAGCAGCCGGAAGACATCTGGGTGCACCTCCATGATTAACATCTCGAATTGAAATGGATCGGCTCTGCTGCCGTTCCGCAGCGCAGACGCAACCAACACGCATCTGTTGGAATTTGGGGGTCATGCATGAAGCTGGGTGTATGGACAGATAAGAAGCTTTCCTTAAATGAACATATTGATGCTTTAGATGGGAAGATTATAGTGAAGAGTGGCTTTTATTTTAGGAATTAATCTTATTTTAAGTGCAAAGAAAAATAAATTTGGGAAGCTATTTTTCAGCCTGTGATTGATTACAGTTACATATTGTACATGCATGCAGCCTCCTCCATTTTATGAAGCCTTGATTCAGTGTGACAACAGCATTGGTATATTTTATCTATTTAACAGTTTTGGGCAAACTTCCATCCATCTGAACCCTTCTGTGTGTCAGCTCTAGTTTCCAGCTACACTCCAAGTAGAGGCTGTGCATGATTAGTTATCAAGACAACTAGTTGCTACCTTGAATTGAAGACATTGATCCATGTCATCATCTTTAGGTCAGGCCTTTATTTTGAAGGTCTTTATCATTGACAAACAGCAGCAGGCAGATAATGACAAGCAGCTAAGTTAACAAACAAGATGAGTAATTTACTCTGCAGTAAATTAGCAGTTTGGATTTTTTTTAGGATAAAGTGCACTGTTTATAATGCAAGGTGCAAGGAGCCACACTGCAGCTGCATTAAAATACAATTTGGTCATTGAGAAATTAACAGCTCTTATGATATACGCAGTAAAATGAGTTGTTGGGAAGCTCCAGATCCAACAGGAAGCTCCTTCAGATTAGATTTTCCTTAAATCAGAGCATGCCGAACAATTCATTGTGTTAAGTGCAGCATGTCTTGACCTTTTCAGCACTTTCTCTGACATTTAGTAGCTTGTTAACTTGCCCTACGTGCATATTCACACACCAAAATCAATGAAGCAAAAATGGCATGACTGAAGAAGAAATCAGTATCTGGAAAAAAAAAAGGACTATGTTGTTACTGGAAGGAAAGTTCAAACTTTTTGTGTCCAAGACACACCTGTATTTATTTATGTCTGTGTGCAGTAGCTCCCGTAACATGCGTCATCACTCTTATCATGATATTTTTTTCTTTTTTCTTGCAGTGGTAGGTCGTCTTTGCTGGTGCTTTGTTGTAATTTGCCCTGTACAATAATGTGAACAATTGCTCCACTCACGGCTTTCGTCCGTTTAAATGTAATCACCCCTCACACTGGCTGCCAATCAGGGCTTATGATGTGTCACACGAACAGTGACAAATAGGTTTCTCATGAATGCTTTTTAAATTCAATTAAATTAATTAAAATTACATTTATTTTTAGCTAGTTTGCCTCTTTATTAGGAACTGGGTGTGCATTCATAACTGTAACTGGTGCAGTTATCTATTGCCATAATAATGTGTGGTGATCACAAAATCCCACGGCACACCATTTCGGAAACACTGATATAAATAAATAATCATTTAAAAAAGAATTACAAATGAACAACATCATGAAAATAAACGATAAAATAATGTATGACATTGTAAAGTTATAATAAAATGTGCAAATGAATTTTCTAATTGAACTGGGGATGTGCTAATTTTGAATTCTGGGCTGATACTGACACCAATGTTCTAGAATAACAATTTCGACAACAGCTAATTCCAACATTTTTATATTGTTTGTTTTTTGGTTATTTATTCTTCTTTTGTTCCAGGAAAACACACAATTCTACACTATTACAAATAATTAAGTAAATGAATGAACAGTTTTACAGTTAATCAGTCCTTCATTTCACTGCCTTTGAATCAGCACAAATTCAAGAATACACATTTATGAAACAACGTTTAACACAACCTTCTTTCACGTGAAAAACATCTTTATGAAATAAGCAAACACCTTTTTTTTTTTTTTTTTTTACTCTATATGATCCATCGTAATTGCCTCTCTTATACCCTTTTTATAGTGCTGTGAAAACATCAACACATCTCTCCTTCAAACAGCTGATTTATTCAAGTTTCTCGCCAAAAGCTGCATTTTACAAGATTACACTGAACACATTGTGAGAATGTCAAAATTCACCTTCGCTCAGTTCTAATTTTATAGAGTAGAGCTTGAACACTTCACAATCTAAATCGATGCAACCTCAGTGAGCTGTTCATTGCGGCCACCAGCTGCTTAGAGGTAAGAATGACTAGCTGCTAACTGCTAACAGCTAACAGCTAACTTAACCAGCTCCCCTCCTGATTTCATGTTTTTTCTCTGCACATCCACTCCTCTCAGTAGTGTAGTGGTATTAAAGTCGAACAAGCAGTGATAGTGTAACTAAAAAATAGTAAAATATAAACATTTTGATCTTAATTTCTTCCCGCCTTCGTGGCGCCCCCTATGGATGACGGCGCCCTCAGCATTCTCCTATACTGCCTCTGACATGTGCCAGCACTGTGGTTCACATTCACCACACTGTTACTTTGTTACAAGCACAGGCGCCTCTCTCTTGTGAGTGCTGACACACAGCCGTATATCTTTTTTTGCTGCAGCTTAACCAGAGCTGACAGTTATGAAATAATATCAGCCTGACTCTGGGAAACATCGCAGAGACATGAGCATGAATCCAGTCCTGAAATCCTGTATAAATAATGAAATAAGGGCAAATGAGCTCCTATAAAAGCAGAGATATATACAGTATATATACTGTGGTGTCAGTGTGGGCTGATGGCAGTGACTGCTTGTAAAACAAAGAAAGGGATGAAAAAAGGAAAACAGCATTATTAAAATGCACACGCGAGGTATCAGACAAGCAGAGGTTTGACAGGAAGCTGCACTCCAAAAATAAAACTTTATGTAAAAGAAAGTAAAGGAGCCTTAAAGACAGACGCAGCACAGCCTCCCTCTGTGGTACTGAGAGATGAAATGAATCCAGAGATCTTAATTGTCAGTCATGCTGCAGTGTTCCCCTTTTACTTCTGCATTTTTCTGTTTACTGCGAAAGCACAAAAGCCGCCAGTTAAATGAAGTGGACAGTTACATTAGACTCACTGATTCCTGCTCTATTGTGTTCTGCTCAGTTCTGTTGTGTTCTATTCTGCTCTATTGTGCTCTGTTCTATCCCAAGCCCTCAGTCGCTGCTGATAAATGAAGTGGCCAGTCAGGTTATGCTAATTGATGTCTCCTCCTTTGCTTCCTTCCTCTTTTCTCCAAAGTTCAATTACACTCATCCACTGCCATCCATCACTGGAATGAAGCTGGCTGTGGGGCTAAATTAAATGTGCCAATTTCAATTAGCCAGCGTGAGGCAGTGCAGGGGACAGAGGTGACTGTGGTGGAAATTGGTTAGTGGAGGGGGATTCAAAAATAGCGGCGGTGGTGGGTGGAGGGGGGGTCGGTGGTGTTCGGGAAGCTGCTCTGAATGCTACGCTGCTCTGTTCACTCTTCCTGTTTTATTCCAGCTGTTGAATTAATGCAGCTTCACTCCTTTGTGTTTTGTGGAGATGTCAATGAAATCAGTTTGAATTTCTTTCCCCAAGTTCCATTTTCTTCTGCTTTAATTTTTCTGAATTCTGTGTTTTACAGTTTAAGCACATTTTATTATCAGGCAGGGTCCAGTCATGTGGTGAATTAATAACATTCGGAAAATTCAATAAGAACATATTCAAAATTTAAGCCTTTTAAGACATTCCTCGGATGGCTGCAGGAGATTGTTGTTGCATGATCTTGTTTAACATGATCTTGTTTAAAAAGATCTAAAATAAGAGCTTATCAGCCAGAGCATTTGCTCTTTTTGCAGCAGAAAGTCTTCTGTCTTCTGCGTCATCACGTTGTACATTCCTGATGATTGGTCAGTGACTTCTGGCGTCACCACCAATGAAAAAAGCCGTCCTTTCATGTCGACACAATACTTTGCTGGTCACTGTTATTGTTTAATGGTGCCTGGTGCACATTAGGGGGAAACACGGTGGGCCAACAGCAAAAGTTAAGGCAGCAAAAGTCCCAAGTAGGGCGGCGAGAGGTGTGGCGGGTGGGTCAAACAACCACTGACCTTTATCCCGGAGGTTGGTGTTCGCTTCTGTAAGATTGTTAAGCCAAACATGTACCATGTACTGCCGCAGTGCTTTTGTTTTGAAAGAGACTGTATGCAAACTGTACATTTCCTGTAAAAACAGAAGTGTGTTTTGAAAACAGACAGTGCATGTAACAGGCTGAAGTTGAGACGGCGTCCCAGAACGTCAACAACCAACACACCCAGGGTACCTTGGACGCCATATGTGGACGTGAAAAGTCTATGACCAAAGTGTCGTATGCTGTGGTATGATTTTGGAGTGAGAGTATGTTGGAAAGATCGATGAATCTATCAGCCCTTGCACTCTGCTCATAAAAATGAGCATATCTCAAAAAACTAAACGAGGTGCATAGTTTAAATAACTTATGGGAAGTGTGAAGAAATATTTTGTTTATGTTTACACATTTAAAACTCTTCTTTATTAATATATTTGTGTTTTCATTTCATAAAATCTGATTAAAAAAACATCCAGTTTTTGAATTTTCTTATGACACAATGTCAATACTTTTACCAGTTACTATGGTTTACTGACATACATCTATATTGTGCTTAGGTTGTACAGATTTTAGGGATATGAAGCACTTGAAGATACTCCAAAAAATTGAGCACAAAAAACAAAACTACTAATGTAGGCGCTGGTGGAGCATTTCTATTGCTGAGTTCAAAGAGTTAATAACTATCAATGAACTTGATCTAACACAACACTGTTTTTTTAATCAAAGAAAGTGCTTTAATACAGTTATAAAAGAAAACCTTTCATCCTTTTGTAAAATAAAGTGATTCACATCTGGGCTTTTTATTTTTCTGCTCTAATTTTAGCTGTTAGTGTCGAATTCCTAATTTGTTTGGGATGATTTAGCCTCAGAGGGTCTCTTCCAAATGACTGCAGGGTCCGTCAGTAGTGTTCATTATCAGAATTTTTTTTCCAGCAACGAATAAAGTGGTTTCCCTCAGAATTTAGTGTGATTTCTTAATTATAAGGGGCATAGGTTATGTGTTTTAAACTTCCTGTGAGTGTAATCTAATTGATCTTATTTTCATTATGTATTTGCACTGTGTTAACACATTATTTTGAGAAGCAGATGCTGATGATTGTAACCTTTTCCATTACATTATAAATCCATATGTTTGTGGGTGTGGTTGTGGGGTTTTTTTGTGCAGTGGAAAAGGGGGTTTAAATACGGAGAAATTGAACTGGCAAAATCTACACTGGTAGACGCACCGTGCAAAGGAACGTGATGGAGATCTACAATAAAGAATCGAGAGAAGCGTGGGGGGAAACAGACTTGTAGGAAGGAGAGAAGAGGCGTGAGAAACCTCAGACAACAACAAAGCAAAGCTGATGAGGGGAAGTGATTAAGGAATTTATTGTGGTGGAGATCCAGCCCCTCTTTCCATGAGGTTTCCACGCTGAATTGAACATCTCATGCCTCACTACGTGGTGCCAAACCGACACGAAATAGCTGTCCCACATCTATGCACGCTCGTGAATTCTTTTCAGAATGCTTGGAAAAATGTTGCCTTGGCGGTTTTTAAAGCTGACATGTGGAGCTCAAACATGTGTCCTGTCATCAAGTTTCACACAACCTAATTGGCTCTAATAGTTTGGCGCTGCAAAAACGAGTGCCAAAGCCAAACAGATTGATGACTTGTGCACGGAGGAGATGCACAACGGATTGGGAGAGTAAAGTGTGTGCCAAATAGCAATGCTCAGCGGCTCATTTACAGTTAGAACAGAAATCAAAATGTAGCAGAGAGATGAATGAACTTGCCTTGATCTTCAAAACCCAAATGTGTATTTTTTAGTGCCACGATTTGGGATTGGATTACATAAAATTTTATTTTTAGCGTCATGATCAAGTGTATCCTCCTCATACAACAAGTGCGTATGATGTCTTACAAATTAGCAGCCCCAGGAATGATGTTCTGTATCTTGCATAAAGTCACAGAGGTTAGGTTTAGGACAAGAAAATGGTGAATTCACTCCACATCTGGTTACCGGCCTCCTGAGGGAAAGTCCCAGGGTGAAGTCATGTGTTCTGTGACTCATGTGCCACCCCGACCTGCCTCCTTACGAGACCACTTCCTGCTTTAGTCTTTACTCCTGTCAGCACATTGGTCATGTGATCACAGCCTTCCAAATTATGTGGCACAAATTACTGGCTCAGTATTACATGGGATACATACAAATTTTGGTGCATTACTTCTTGTAGGAGAAAGTGCTAACAGTGCATGAGAACAGTCTGCATTAATGTTGGAAATATGAATATTTTTGTTTGTCATTTGTAGTTTACCTTCATTTCTTATGGAGGTTAAAGAAAGAAATCTTTCGAGTCATCCCTTAGATTATGTCAGATAAAAACCAACCCAGCCCTGCTGCCATCATCTCACTGCTCTCAAAACTTCCTCTATAATCTTCTCACACTTTTAAAGGTGTGCGGCTGCTCCACAGATCCTACCCCAACCTAAAATAAAACTGCCTTCACCTCGGCTTCACGCGTGTTGTCAAAGCATCTTGTTTAATAAGCAGCAAGCCAAAGACGTTTCTTTGTTACCAGCTTGTTATTAAAGCTGCAGCGGCATGACGACAACAATCAGAGGAGTTTCTTTGTGTTGCTGTTCAAGCGCCTCTCACATGATAACTAGAACTCTCTGGGTACCAGACAGGAACGG
The DNA here is from genome assembly GCA_026686955.1 of Epinephelus cyanopodus. Lineage (NCBI taxonomy): Eukaryota > Metazoa > Chordata > Actinopteri > Perciformes > Serranidae > Epinephelus > Epinephelus cyanopodus. The sequence continues at coordinate 37,036,823 of CM048930.1, forward strand.
CTGATAAATAATCTCCCCTTTACTGAGGACTGGCAGGCAGCAGGGCGGAGGAGAAATAATAATTTCCCCCCTTTTCTCTCAGTATCCTCAGCAACGGACCTGGTTTTAGCCATAACCCCCTCCTCCCTCCCTCAGGCTGAAACAGGCTGATACTTTACAGAGAAGTGATTTCAAACTTTTAAACGGTTTCTCTGTGACTTGTATATCCTCTAATTGTTATTCATAGCTCTGTCAGGAGAGGAGGAGGAGAGGGAGAAGAGAGAATGAGGAGAGGAGAGGGGAAAATGTCGAGGACAGACGACGGAGGAGAGGGAAGGAGAGGAGAGGAAAGGAGGGCAGATGGGCGGACAGAAGAGATGAAATAGAGGAGGAAATAAGAGGAGAAGAAATGAAAATGGACGATCTCAGCTGGCGAGGGGGTAAAAAAGCGAGAGGGGAGAATACAGCAAAACGGAAAGTGACGGGATAAAGACAAGAAGGGAGACAAGAAAATTTGGTGAATTCAGACCCTCCTCATGTGTTATAATTGTCACTCTTTAAGCCGTAAGACTTCCACACAGGGAGACAATTAGGACAGTTAGCGTGAATCGGCTGCTGAGTGTGCTGGTTAACACTTCCTGTCTGTGAGACTGGCAGGAACAACATTTCAAAAACTCTGTGGTGAATGTGTGGTTATGTCAGGCACAAAAATGCTTGGTCACGCCTTGGAGAAGCTCATGTTTTGGCTTAAAATTTCTGCTTTTCGTGGGACTATTCCCAGTAAAAAAGAGTGATGGGTCGCTACAGACGCCCACGTTTGGTGGCTAAAAAGCAGCTGGAACATCTGTGACAGTGTGCTAAAACACAAGACTGTATAAAATAATGGATGTAGTTACTGTGACTCCAATTTTGAAGCCTGGAGTTTGGCATTTTGCCCGTCGCCATCTTGTTTTCTTTGAGCCAAAAGTGAGCATATTTGGATGAGAGGGTGGGGCTATGGAGGAGAGAGGAGAAGGTCTGTCAGTCAAGCTGCCCTTCACCTTTTAAAAAATCGACCTCCTGCAGTCGGCCATGGGACATCGTTGTTTGCATGATTCTGTTTAAATGCAATATTCATTGTCTTATAGAAGCTCAGTTTTAGTAAGTTTTCCAACTTTTGCCAAGAGGGAACTTTAGATATTGGTCCCTAGATTATGTTCACCCAGTTTCATGCAGATCGCTCAAACTTCCTAGGAAGAGATCCATTTGAAGTGTTTTTCAAAATGACGGAAAATCTATATAAGCGGAAGTTATGGGTTCTTGAGGCAAATGTGTTCCTCACGAGGAGAGACATCTCTGTGCAAAGTTTCATGTCTCTACGACATACGGGGCATGAGATATGCCCATTCAAAGTTTGACATTTCAATGGGTTGCTATAGCATGTAGGTTGCTATATTGATGTAATATTGCTTCATTGGCATCCTCCCATGACCCTCTACCACTGTGCCAAATTTCACATGGATTGACCAAGTCAGTGAGGAGAAAAATGTGGAACAGACACACAGAGCTTTTGTCATTACATAGTAAGATAATAGCTGGATCATTCATTCTTTTGCAACTGAAAGCGAAGTCTTCCCTGTCAGCACATCATGACCTTACATTATCTTCCCTTATGTGCTGTGCAAACCTGGTGTTTTACCATAATTACATGGGTATTTCCCCAGGATGGCCGCGGGGGGTCATTGCTTGCATAATCTATATTGATCTGAAATACAGCCCACAGTAGCCAGAGCATGCAATCTTTTTGCAGCAGACAGCGAAGACTTCTGTCTTCCCCCTCATCAAGCCATTACTTTGGTACCTTACTGCAGTGCAAACACTGTATTTTGCTGTAATTATGTTGGGATTTCCCTGAGAATGCATATGCGGGGGTCACTGCCTGCATAATCCTGTATATTTCAATCTAAAATAAGAACCATGATAGCTAGAAAATATGTTCCTTTTGCAGCAGAAAGCCAAGGCTCTTGCCTTCCATGTCATCATGTTGTACGCTCATAATAACATCATTGCGCATGTTGCATGTGCTGCAAAACTACACGAAAATGTGCAGTGGCACCAGGGAAACAAATGAACACCTTTTCACTGAGCTCATAAAAGTGAGCATTCTCAAGAATAATGTAGATGGGTGAAATGACATGTTAAGAAATATTTATGATCCTACTTTTAAAAATACTTTTGATTATATTTTATTGTGTTTTTATTTGGTAAAATCTGACAAAACATGTCAAATTGTGTATTATTCTTTAAGGACACTTTTTCAATCATCAATTTTTATTAACTTTTATTATGTATTATGCATTATTGACTTACATAACCTCTTAGCTAAGGTTGTGTGGATGTTAGGGATATGAAGTACTTTAAGATACACCAAGAAGTGACATTGCAATAAGCAAAACTGTCATTGTAGACACTGGTGGATCATTTCTGTTGCAGAGTTTACATGGTTAATTACATTTAACTTTAAGCCATTTTTTAACCAATTTTAGACTGTAACTTTTAACTTAACTTAACTTTAACTAACTTTGGAGCCAGCCTCAAGTGGTCATTCAAGGAACTGCATTTATCACTTTGGCGTTGGCTTCATTTTTCAGCCAGGAGGTTGCTGTTTGGCTAAAACGCAACCTGCTTTGTTGTTTGTTGGTGTTGAACAGAGTTCTACAGCTCATTATCCACCATCTCCACCTCCTGATGACAAAGTCAGCTCATATATTACACCATTCAGTAACAAACATACAAATGTGACATATTTGTGGTTTGCAGAAACGTACAGTGCCAACATGTTTCTCTGATACAACCTGAGCTCAGTGTTGAAACACCCCTAACACTCTGTCAGGTGTACATTTACTGGAGGTGTTGAAATTATGCTTTCAACCCTGCCCACATCATTTCCACTCCACAGACTTCACACTGAGTCTCAACATGGCAGCGACTGTTGGGCTGCATTCATTTGGTGAAGTAATTGCACACTGTTACCTGCTCCCTCCTGAGTGAAGAAAATAGCTCCGTGAGAATGCAGCCTGGTTTGAAAAGAGAAGCAGGTGCACCGGTGTTTAACGGCACATACCTTCACCAGCATTTCGGGAATCTTGCTCGGTTTGTTGTAATAACTCTGAAAATTTACTTTCTCTTTGAAATACTTTGGCAGCAGATTTGTGCTAAACATGCCGTTATGATGATGAATGAGTCAGAGAGCTCTCAAGGTGTTACGGAAAATCTGTTATCAAACACTGTGAGCTAAACAGTGTCTAATCTGGATCCCAGAGGACTTACTAAAGTGTTTATCTGTGTCTTAAGAGCTCTGACTGAAGCGATAACTAACCTCTGAACAGGAAGAAGTCGTTCATACATGTCATAATCATAAAGTCACTGTGATCACTAGAGAGCCGACACACTGTCAGCTGATTCACTACACTCAATTCTTTCTGGGAGTTAACACAGGACTCCCAGACCCTCCATTTTGGATCAGAATTGTGTTTATCTCCAGTATCACACAAGCAAATAGCAGTTGCCTGAAGAAAATGTTGTATGTTTCTGCGTATGTTTCAACATTTCCAAAGTGACATAGCGTCTGAGCTGACTTTGTCACCTGCAGACACTGTTCAAGACCAACAAACAACCAAACTGCTGGTTTTAGTGAGTCATTGCTGCTGTTCGCACTATTTCTAGCAAGTCCTAATTTCCTATGATTATTTGAGTCACTCTAATGCGCCACCTGACCTGGCATCTCAGGAAGCTTTAATTAAAGGCAGGTGTGCTGAAGTGAGTGTGGAGCGTGGAGGATGCCACGGGGTTACAGTCTTTAACCACCGTGTGTTTGGTTAATCTTAGTTTTTTTATTGTTTGATGAAACAGTTTAATACCCAGTGATTTGAACTTTGTTATTGTAAAGACCTGTTTTATTCGGGGGATGTTTGTTTGTTTGGGGTTTGTTTTAATTTGTTTTTTAAAGCTGCAGTCAAGACAACCAGTTCATAGTGTCACCTTGCAACTCTCCACACACTCTGCAAATCAGTCAACTTTAAAACCAAACCAAGAGCACTGAGTAAAAGTAAACCAAAGACAGTGAGTTCATCATATCTCCAGTTATGGCGTCCATGGGCGGCTATTTTTGAACTTATTTGGAAGCCACAATAACTGTGTTTCCTGCAGCTTTTTACCCTCCAACATGGGCGTTACCAACATGTTCTCGTCCACAGTCGTCACAGATACCCGCTTGGTCAGTGGAGTCAGTTGATGCTAGGTATTCTCTTCACAACCAACCTTTTCTCAGACAAAAAGATTATTAGACGTTGCTTTACCTTGAAATGTTTCGAATGTCAACTTCAGTCTTCTTCAGAAGCCTCATCTGACGTGCGTCGTGACGTGTCTTTATCAGCTGGTGTTTCCTTGAAGGCGTGACCGGCCTGGCAATCTGACAGATGACGCTTCTGAAGAAGACTGAAGTTGACAGTTGAAAGTCAAAGTAAAGCAACATCTCCTAATCTCTTTGTCTGAAAAAAGAAAAACTTCTGTAGTATTTAATTGAATAGACAAAACTATAACCTCAATTCATTCATGTGTGGAGCAATAAAAGCCAAGTCCATCATGCATTCTGCTAACAACAAGCTAAACCACTGACCGACAGGAGGCTGTGTTAGCCTGCTAGCAGGAGTGAGGATGTAAATGAAATTATGTCCCTCACTCAACTTCATTTCAAACAGCTTGATGTGGGATCAAACTCACAGAGGAATTTGAACCGACAGCCTCTCTATCTGCATCTCTCCTGATGTAACCTGTGTGCTCTGACATTGTGTCGTAATACGTGTTTCCTCAGGGTTTGTCTCCTACAGCCACTGTAATGTGTCACATTATATTTCACGTTCAAATAACCATAAATAATTTGTGCAGTTTGAGAAAAAAACTCTCAAATTCCATTATTTTATAACGTGTTTAATATTTTAATGTACTGAACTTTTCTCAACCTCTATCTCCTCTGATTTAATGTGAAGGAAAAGGTGAATATCTGGGAGATACTTGGGGAAAAACAGCCACAAACTTTGTTGAATATTTGAATGAATTGATTGACATGTTTGAAGATAACTTTAATATGATGAGTGGATTAGTCTGAACCTGAAGCCCCGTGAATCAAAAACAAATCATAACCAATGCCTTATTAATGCATCGATAGTCCCGTGTGTTGTTACCGTGTTCTGAACAGTTTTTATTCATTGCAGAGCTTTATCCGACAAATCAATTAGCAATGTCTTAACTGCAGTTACTGTGTGCCTGAAGCTTCAATTATGCACCTCGGTATAACCTGTCACATCAAACCCTCCAGAGACATCACCATGTGCTCAATTAATCTCTCCAGCTGAAGGAACATTTTTCTTTCTTTTTTACTGCGTGGACATAAAGTGTACAGTGAGGAGAAAAGCCTCAGAGTGAAATTAAAGGGAATTATTGATGTTACCTTTTGGTCCCAGCGAGTGAATTTCAGCCACTGTTAGACATTATTATAATAGTTTAATTCTGCACAGAGTCACATCAAAATATGACTCGGTCAACGGAGCGCAGTGCCAAGAGTGCAGAGCATCCCACGAGGCATGACTAATGAATTTGGACTAGCCAAAAAATATTAAATGGCTATTGTTTGTATATTTGATTTCTTCATACAATACAGTGATTGTTCTAAAATACATCCATAGCCTGTAAGTGATTGATGAATGTGGCTGGACGCTTTTTATTTTGTGCGGCTGTGCTTCATTCTTCCATCCCAGTGTTGTGAACGAAACATCTCAAGGAAACCTTTCAAATTTGGCACAAACGTCCACTTGGACTTAATGATGACCATAAGATTTTGGTGGTTAAAGGTTTAGGACACTGCAACATTGTCTTACTCATTCTTGTGACCATAATATCTCAAGAACACCTTTCAAATATGGCTTAAACATCCACTTGGACTCAACATAACTGATAAGACTTTGGTAGTCAAGGTCACTGTGACCTTGGCATCCATCTAATTCTTACAAACACAATGTCTCAAGAAGGTATTAAGGATATTAACTCAGATTTGGCACAAACGTCCACTTTGATTTGAGAATGAACTGATCAGAATTTCACAAAACATGATTTTAGTCATAACTCAGCTAAGCATAATTTTACGCAAATGTCTAACAGGATCAAATAATGAAGTGATGACATTTTAATCCAAGAAGTCGAAGGTCAACTTCACTGTGACATCACAATGTTCTGCAAAAACACTTTTTTGGTCGTTATTCAACATTATATCTCAGGAACAGAAGGGGAGATATTTGGTCAGATACTGAATTGGTGACTCTAATCTTGAAACTGTGCTGACTGTATAGATCTCGTGTGCTGCCGGAGGGAATATGTGTGTGCAGCATTCATGTTTTCACAGACATGAATTAAAAACTCTAAGTGCAATTTCACTGGTTTGCAAAAGCATACAAAAGTCAATTGTCGTTGAATCTCTGCCAGTCTAAAGTGAACCTAGTTATCCTCAAAACAACTCAGTCAGCCATGTTTGGGTTGAATATTTTCTGACTGCTGTGTTTCAAAAGCAAAGCAATTTTTCACTCAAACTGCTTTAAACTGAGTTTGAACTAAAACTGAAATCAGTGCCCCATTTTCCCCAGAAATAGGGTGCAGTACATTTACAGGGAAGATATTACAGCTGTTTACATTTAAAAAATATATATTTTCAGATTTGAATAAAATTTAATTTCCTGTTAACCACTTTAATTTGTAAATTTAGCAGATGGAAGAAATCAAACTAGGGAACAAACAATGATTTTAGTATTTTCAACAGTACTGTATGTGGGAAACAGGTGCATATTTTTGTCACTGAATTAGCTCATGGCTTTACTTAAAGCCTGAGCTGGGAGCAAGGTTTGTGGTGCTATCAGCATTTTATACCGTAGACTGTGAATGAGATGCAAATATGGAGCCACTAAAGTTTTGGCATCAGAAATACAGTTTAGCATTGAAAATGGAAAGATTGGCACTGAAAAGAAAATACACAGTGAAAAACACATCAAAATGCAAAAGGCTGCTTTTTTTCCCAGACAGTCTTTAGATTTTCATTGTTACATATTTATATTTTTTAGATATTTTTTTTTTCAGTTTTTACTTTCTGGAAAGAAAAATAAAACACTAATCGATCGATGACAATAACTATCGATATTTTTTTTTATAACTTATTTAAAATAAATGTACTACATTTTAACACCTTTATTCTAAACTCAACAGCTTTCTTCTGATTTCAATCACGGTCATCAGTCAAGGCACACGGAGGAAAATGTGATGTCAACACAACCATTAGAAAACACTCAAAAATAAATAAACATATACGAGATGGTATAAAAACTACTACTCGACTATTTCCTCGCTATCCGCGCTCATTCTGGCTGCTCGCTCCACACTGTGTTGTGTTCAGTGTTGCCAGATCTTGGGAGAGAAACAAGCAACTAGGACCAGCAACCAAAATGACTTTACAAATACATTATATCTACTGCTGTTGAACTCTACCAAACCGACTAGCCGACCAAAAAATGTGGAAAGAATAAATGAATGAATGAAAATGAAAGTAAAGAAGTTGCATATAACGATCCGTTTTACTTTCACTGTAACAGTGCTGATATGCTGAACAAGATCTGAATGATGAGTACATATTTCACACAGAATCTGAATCTGCACACTGCCTTTGAATCGTCCCCCTCTTGAAGTGGAATCTTTTAATCCTCTCTCTTTCTACAAATCTTTATTGTATTCTTTCCATATTTCGCCCACTTGTTAGCGAAATAGAGAAAAGAACCTCCATTAGTTGCGCAATTTAAATGTGAAAAGTCTCATTGACTGACCGTCACGTGTGTGTATGCGGAGAGGGAGAGGGGCGGAGGGAGCGGAGCTGTGGAAACATCCTGCAGTCTGACATACTGTCATGCGTTTAAATAACTTATTAGATGGATATATAGAGAGATAAAGGCGACGTTTGGAGAGCAAGAGCAACTCCATGTTAGAAACAAGCCCCCCCCAAAAAACGCAACTCGCAACTACCAATATTTGTAGGTGACTTTCCAAAAAAAAAACACAAGCCCAAAGTCACTGCTTATAAGTGGACCTGTGTTCACACACGAGGATGGTGCAGCCAAACCTGATGTTGTTAGCTGTTCGTGTGACACCACTGCTCGTTACCAGGGAGCAAGTGAGTGTATTCATGCAACCAACCTTGCACAGCCCGTCTCTGAGGGTAACTTGGCTTTCCTTTTTTCTGCACAGAATACAGTAGCATTATTGAACGTTATATCTAATGGGTTTTTTTTATCGTTTTATCGCCCAAGACTAGTCTCGCTCACCAGACCTTTCTCAAGAAAAGAAAGATCTGGCTGCGCCGACTCTCACTTTAAGATTGGAGAAAAAAATGCCCTGGCTTTTTTTATTTCTTTCAACCACTCACAGTCGTTCTTGGCGGTGGCAGCAACGGTGTGATTGCAAAAGTATTGCTGGGGGGAAACAGGTTTTGGTGTGAGACGCCCACAAAAATATCACCTACAGGACGCGAACCATGGCAGAAAAATGGCTACATCCCCGCAAGATCAAACACTGCAAAATTTAGTAAAGGACGTGTTAAACTGCTACACAACCGGAGGTGGTAGGGCGGGACTTCAGTACGTGGCTCGTTCCGTCCAATGAGAGGCTGATCTATGCAGCAAACTTACATCCACTCAGACTGCTAAAGACTGAAGGCAGCAGTGAACCTGATAGAATCTGATATTTTTATAAGGGTCTTTTGTATATTGTCCTGTATGTAACACTGACACCCCGGGATAATTTAATCCAACCTTGATCATGATTTTGAGGTTTACATTCTTCTGACTTTTGCAGCAGGTGTTTAAATCACACACACAGTAAAATATGTACAGTGGCAGAAGAAGAGCAGCAACAGTTGTGCAGAGTTGAGCCTGTTTTGCTGTATTGTTGGTGTGCTGGTGAGCTGGGTCCCTGGTTTGCCATAAACCTCCCCAGTAAATAATTTTACCATCTGGATGACGGATGGAAATTACCGGCGTGCATGGGCAAAACCAAATTACCAGTGTCCCGTGGTAATACTAATAACCAGGGAGAGCTTGAGCCTGCATTTATGTGTAACCATTAGAAGTAAAGCAGCTCCACTGTGTAGAGGTGAAGTCAAAGTTATGAAGGCAGGTCCAAAGAAAATGACTTCAAAGCATCATGATGAGAAGAAAAAAGAACAAACACGTCATGGTGCTGGGTTCAGAAAGAAGGGACAAAGCACGAGAAATAAACTTAAACGTGGGACAAAGGGCGAATAATGATACAATTTCTCTGTTTCTACGCGACTGGCTGGCTGGCTGGATGTCACCCTATTCTTTAATCTGTTTAGGGTCTAATTGTGAGTAATGACGCTATTGGCTGATATGGCTTGTAGCTCAGCCAGCCCCTCTGTGCCCACGCTGCATATCCAACCCATCTGTGAGCCACACACAGCCACAGCAGATTCCTCACCAATACACACACCAAAACAACTGTCATGCCCGCACAGAAACACAGAGAACCCCGCGCATGTACACACATCGCTGCGGCAATCTCTCACACACACTCCTCAGCAACCGTCAGCTTTAGCGCGTTGGCTAACCAGCAAAGAGGATTCATAACACACCAAATTAGCTGTAGATTTGCAATGAAAGATCAGTTCATTAAAAATGCATTAAATATGAGCGGGTTCAGTTGATGCTAAATGGAAGAAGGGGGGAGAGATTAATCTAGACTCTCTCTCTATCCTGCCCCTCCTTTTATATTCTCTTCTCCTCTTTTCTCCTGCCTTTTCTGCCTCTCTGGCGCCGGCAGTATCACAGCTCAAATAGCTGTAATATCTTCTTTTGTGTCAGAATCAGTGTCGCATGTAACCATGATGGTGCAGCCCTGTCCTTTCAGCCTGTCCATCCACTGGAGACGCCTTATTTGGGCCCAGTAGTTGATCTGATCAGTGCGGGCACAAACCAGTCACGCGCTAGTTTTATGGTGGATTCAATCAGATAACAGATTTTTGCTCCATCCAGTCAGAGGGCTTTGAATTGGGCAAATCAAACATCAGAGGTCCAATTGTTCCAGCCAGATGTGAGGTGCAGTTTGTTTGTCCAGTTAAATATTCCTGAGATGGGAGTCTGGCCCTGTGGACTGCACATTTGCATTTTAACATGCTGATTTACCAGGTGACTCTGGCTGCACACACACTTTCAGTGCATTGTTCTAAATTGCCGAGATCATGACTGTGTACCATCCTTTGGCCAAAAATTGTTTTGGCTGTCTGCACTGCTTTTCTCTGCTCCTCCTTCCATCACGGCGGCCCGGCCTCCAGGCTGCAGTACCAACACAGTCTTATCACAACACAAACCGGAGTTCTTCCATGTATGGCTTTGGGAGATCCAGCAACAAAATGAGCAAAAAACAATTTTGTGGTTACAGACCTGTCGCCTAATGGATGCCGGGATGATGGGATGATAGAAGCAGCGGTGAAAGGAGAAGGGTGTGTGCAGGCTATAGGACTGGCAGGAGGAAGGAAGGCAATTTGTGTGCTGGATTATGTGAGACAGAGGAGACGAATGTGAAACAAGTTCTTTGCACAGTTATTCTTATCTTTGTGCAGGTGCCAGTGGGAGACAATAAGGTTATAGCCTTGCACAAAGTTTCAGGTAAACTCATTTCACAAACACAGCCTTCATCTGATGCATACAGGCACAGGAAACTGCTCCAATCATCCACACATCAAAAGTAATTTTGGAACATACAAACTAGCTGTAGCAACTAGCATCAATGAAAAAAGCCGCTAAGAGGCTGAGTAACTGTGACCCGTTCAAAGATACCATACAAAGAAATTAAATGTTATGTCTTGTGTTATCACAGTCAGCAAAAAATACTGGAGCCAAAAACTCACCCCCTTTGTCTAAGAGCCGCCGTGCACTGAATTAACAGGTAAAATAATGAAAGTACACCCCTGTGTCAAGTGCAACTACTGGAAGTGAACGTGACCAAAAGAACGTGTGCAGCCTAAACAAATAATAAACAGAGGTTAAACATATATTCTGGCTCCAACACAGATGGGATTAAGCAACTTTCAAATTCAAGTGCATGTTTTTATTGTCTGCACCAAGGGGACGTGCAGTAAGGGGCTTGGCAAACAAGCATTTATGTACACAGCTGCTTATATGTGGAATCTTCTGCAGAAGGACTTGAAGTATTTTTCTATGCAGTCATGTCTGTGCCGATGACAGGATGTAATTCAGCTGGTCTGTGTAATCATGTTGTGTTGCCTGTTTTATGTTTTCATGATTCACTTCTAGCCCATATTAACACACTTTTTGGCTTTTGTTTGTAGTAATCTCATTAGGTGTTTTATGTTGCTTGCTTTAGAGCTGTATAATTTTATTTTGGATTTTTGTTCTGTGTTGTCTGTTTGTAACTTTCTGTTGCTGCCTGTCTTGGTCAGGACAGCCTTCGAGAAGATTTTCAATCTCAAGTTTTTTTCTGGTTACATAGAGGCTAAAAATTAAAAAAAAAAAAAAAAAGTAATCAAGTAGCATTAAATTATTTTAGAGTACTTGAGTACTCACAAAAAAAGCTAACTTAAGAATAGGAATGCGAGTTGGCCAACAATGGGAGAAGAAGTGCAATTTGAAATTCATTTTTTTAACAAACAGGCTTCAGTTTGATTATCAGATTATTAGAAAAATCAGCAAACCTTCTGATGCAGATGTTAAAAGGTTGGACCATTCATTCATTCATCCATTCATTCTCTGTAACTGCTGCAGTCTATCCCAGCTGACACTAGGTGAGAGGCGGGGTTCACCCTGGACAGGTCACCAGACTATCACAGGGCTGACACATAGAGACAGACAACCATTCACACTCACATTCACACCTAAGGACAATTTAGAGTCACCAGTTAACCTGCATGTCTTTGGACTGTGGGAGGAAGCTGGAGCACCTGGAGGAAACCCACGCTGACACAGGGAGAACATGCAGACTCCACACAGAGGGGCTCCCCCACCCTGGATTTGAACCAGGAACTCTCCTGCTGTAAGGCAACAATGGTGACAAGTGACAGCGGGGCAAGGATGCACTGAGCAAAACAATACACTGCATGCAGCTTCACAAATAATACAGTTTTTCCAACTTTGAATAGTGCAAACAATAAATAAATGATATTCATGTTCACATTTGGGACGTTGGGCGACAATAACTCTTCGAACAAATTCTGACATCCAAATCGAGTGTGATCATTCCTAAAACAAACAGACGAGCATGATGTTAGTCGTTTAATTTTTACATTATCTACATTTAAAAATCATATTTTATCATTGCTGTCTGGTCTTAATTGCCTGAAGGGCTGAGCAGGCATACATGAGGGTAGAAATGCTCCGTCCAATCTCTGGTTTGGTGAGAAAAGAAACAGGAGCATGCACAGGCTTGTCTCTAGTAAACACAGCTTTAGAAATGCATTAGATGAGCTCACTCTTACCTAAACTGGCCAGAAGGCATAAACACAGACACTGAATTTAGAAACTGATTATGAGATGGAACAGGGCATATGATTTAACTGACTTACTACAGCTCGTAGCCAAACTGCATCCTGGTTAAAGGTGTCAGTATTCTTCAGTCAAAATGCTTGTTGGGTTGTTGGACAGTGTCTGAACCCAGGAGAGGACTGACCGAGATTATTGTGTCTGAGCCGTCTCTGTGTCCCCATGATGGCAGGCTTTTCACTCCACCTTTGAGTGCAGCTGGGTGATGACACCAGAGGAGGATTATGAGGACAGAGGAGGACCGGAGGAGACGAGGGGTGGAGGAGGTGTTCCCTCACTGGATCCCACACAGACGTGCTTTGCTGGCTTGGACTGGTGGCTCTGCTGCAAAGCAGCGTGGGGGATCAGGGAAAGAGAGATGATGGTTATGGAAATGAGCGAGCTCTCTTTCTGAAAGATTAAACAGGCCACTGATTGCTTTTACATAACCTTCAGTCACTGAGACACAGGCGCGCTCCGTCCCCCTCCGCCTCACTTTCAAACTTACACACACACACACACACACACACACATGTTGTTGTTGTCTCCTGTATAAAAAGTACCGTCTCTGTAACTACTCATTTTTCATGTTCAGCTTTATCGAAATTCGGCCACAAACACAAAAGCAGAGAGCTGCAGTCTGATTCATCAGACCTCTGAGGTGAAAACTTCCACCAGAGAGCCGGCTGTCGCTTCTCTTTGTGTATCTGCATGATTTTGCATTCATGTTTTTTAACTGTGTGTGACTGTGTGGAAAGTTGACAAATTGACCCACCACACAAGAGATGTCCCCGTGTGTGCGTATCTATTAAGACCTCGCATTTCATGAATGCTATATCAAGAAACAGGCACCTGTTAGTAGAATAGAGGATCTTCAGGCACTTCATGATTCAATTGGATTACGATTCAGAGGACCACGATTCAATGATAAAATGATTATTGATGCATCAAAATTTAAAATGTAGCATACAGTATTTGCAGTGAACCATAATTAAATACACAGAGGAATTTAGTTGCACACTGTGTAGCTCGTGTCCAGGTTTCTATTCCCTTCAACCTACCTCCATATCCTTGCTGCTGGACCAAGGGGTGCCAGTCGGATTGTATCCATATGTGGTTGCTCACGCTGATCCATTGTGGGGAATATATATGGGATATATACATGTCCACTGTTTGCACACCGTGTAATCACCAGAAACATTATGCAGTTTGACACAGAGGGTCAGGCAGAGGAACAAAGTCTAATAATTATGACGTATGGATCAATATTTGTGGGCGTATGAAATGAAACACAATAAACAAATGTTAGCACAGCAAACAGAACAGTCACTATGACGAGCGTACAGCCAGTTAGAGCACCTCTTTCATCAGCTTCAAAGCCAAAATGTTGCCATACAGGCACAGTTTCAGTTTTCCTGAGAGCCTACTCCGCCATGTCTCCTCTCAGCACCCCAAAAAACACGAGCGTTCTCGTAAGCAAACGTGCGCTGATATCTCATCTCCTTCATGTTGCGGACACCGGCCAAGGCTCGGTAGTAATCTGTGCCGGCCAGACATTTGTGGGTCCCTTAGTCCATTTATAAACATCATATTATGTTAATCATGTTATTATATTGGCTTTTACTATTGCAATACATGCTGGGTTTGGCACAGTGGCCTCGTCAGGACGGATGGTGCTGATGTAGGCTGCTTTTTTTATTGGCCAAAACATGCAATAATGACACTTTCCACTTCAGCCAGTTTGCATAACATCAAATTGGTTTACGCTCGTACACCAGACCCTCAAAACCAGCTTAGTAGTTCACATCTAAATATGACATAGTAAATGTGCTGCGTGTTGTTCTGCCAGTAGAATTAAACCCATCACATCAACACCGCATCTCGTAGAATTAACTTGTCACTAGTTACCTGCATTGTGACACTAATTCCTTAAAAAGGTGTTTTTTAATCCACTCACAGCCATTCTCAGAGGGTGCACATTTTTTTAACCTAAAATTTTTGATTTCCCTCCACACTGCACCATTTGGGACGGTATTTCAAAATAAGTCTGCCAATAGGCTTGAATACCAATTTGTCCTCAGTCATTTGGGGACCCATTTAATCTTCCCATGACACAGCTTTGAGCATCAACCCAGATTTTGACACATAATAGTCCAGCTGGTAGCTTCAAACAGTGCTAAGCTTTTATCTCAACTAATTGCCAACACAACCTTCAATTTCTCTGAAATTGCATGAAACCCCCCTTTTTGTGGTATTTCCCCGGGACATGCAGCAGGTGCGGCTCACAGCTGAGAGTTCGCTGCTGCAGTGTTTGGGCCAGAGTTGGCTGCTGTGATGATCTTTGTGCATAGAAAACGGTTTCTCACCTGAGGGCATGCCTGACAGTGTCCTCAGTCAACGCCATTATCAGCAAACAGTTTTACCCTTCAACTTAAATATACTTACAAAACAACAAGAATTGCTTTTAAAGATGGGTTTTATTGTCTAATCATTTACTCTTATGAAGAATATGTTAGTTTGAGCAGACTGGACCTCACCTGTCGCAGCAGTGTACTCAGGGCTGGGTGATACAGATAGCAGCAGAGTTCTTCATTTGCTACCTTTTTGTTTCACCACATTCAATATCCATCAAGTAAATGGAAGCATTCAGTGGTGGATGGATAAACTGCACACCCAGAATGTTTTGCTGGCATGTCGGCACAGACTGTAGGGGTGTATCTGCTGCTGTAGAAACCAAACGGTGCAGTGAGAGGCTATATAGCTCTGATCCTCTGCCTGAGCCCGATTGTGCCTGACCTGCCAGGTCCGGGCTGGGCCGTGCTGTAATTTGTCATCATCCCCGGGGCTTGAATCTGAATTTTTAATTAATAACTTTTTTCTATAAAACTGGCAGCTCTCATGTGTGAATGGCAGCAGTTTTAATGGAATCAAGAGGGGAAGGGAGACAATGATGGGGGACTGCGACTATGGAACAACAGAGCAATATGGTGGAGAACCAGAGGAGAGGACACACATGCGAGGGAGGGATGGGAAACCTCAGAAATGTGCGCAACACATAGTGAAGAGATCTGCACGCTGCATCACCATGGACTGCTGTGCACGCTTGATGCCCACTCTGGTAAACATGTCGTGCATGACACCACTATTGAAAAAGGAAGAGAAGTGGCCAAGGAAACATGTCAGCCCTCAGCTTGTGATACACATTTTAATGTTAAAAAATGTATAAAACATATTATCCATCCATCCAGTAGAATTTCGGGTAATTAAAAAGGCTTGGGCCCAAAACTGCTGCTGTGGTTCGAGGTCGGGTCGGGCTTGGACAGAAACTCTGTTCATCTCAGATCAGGCCCGAGTTTTTGGGTTTGATCTGAGCTCTAATTGACTGAGAAAAAACATACATGCATGTTCTGTTTGACTGGAGACTTTTTGATGCCACTTGGCACCTAGTCATTTGGGTTGATACTATAAAGATATCGGGTATTGATACTGCTGTGTGTTTTTGTTGTTGTTTTTTTGGGACGGCAATAATTTCCACATGATTTACTCACTTTTACTTGCGCAGAATTATGTGTAGTTGTATAAAAAAGTTAAAACATGTTTATACAACCTGTCACCACATATGGATTAGTTAAAAGGTAAGGTTTCTGGTGAACTTCAGCTGTGACGGGCCTCAGTCCTCTCTCTGTTCACACTATAGTCTGTATATAATATATACTGATGTTTGACGTGGCGCTGCAGTGAGGTTATGAAGCCCCTCACTTTCAGATGGACTTAAAATTGGAGGAAAACCTTAGTGTGACTGTGCTGTAGACTGTTGCCATTTGATGTGTTCTGCATTCCACATCTGGAGACGTGCAGTATCATCCATGGACCAAACTCCTCCTCATCCTGCGTCCCTGCAAACGTCACAGGCCGACATGGTTTCATCTGTCTTACCAAGTGTCCCAGTGCAATAGCATGTGATCTAGAGGGCTAAATAGAATGGCAGGTGATGTGGTCTGAGTACGGTTTGCTTCAAAGGGGTCTGAGTTTTCTTGGAGAAACACGTGTAAAAAAAAAAAAAAAAGAAAATGCTGAGTTGCTACGCTGAGTACGTTTAGAGGGCTGAAAGAACCAAGTGTGAAAGCATCCTAACACTGTGAAGGTTGACTACAAACCAAGATGAACCTTCACAAACATAATACATCTCCAGAGTTTTAGAGTTATCTTTGCTGAGTAACATGGTAATGTGAGAGCTTGCAGGTTTTTGGATCGTGTCAGACTCCCTCATTTTACCATCTGTCAGACGCCTGTTGGATTAAGGTGCATGCTGAAAGATCAGTCCGACTGCCAAACCCAATGACTGACAGACACACAAAGAAGCTAACGTGCTTATTTGGCTGACTCCTTAAATAACCAACTTTCCATTTCACTAATTAACTTACTGAGTGACTGACTGATGGGTTAATTTGCTGTGTGAGCGCGTGTTTGCTGTGTTTACTGTGTGCAGTTCATTGAAGGACATCAAGCTGATACAAAAACACATTCCCCATGCATCTAACCAACTTACAGACTCACTGGCAAACTGGATGAATAACTGCATTACTGACTGGCTGCCTGACTGGTTAATTAACTTACTGTCTGTCTGTTTGTAGCGCGCCCAAGGACATCCATCCAGCTTGTACACAAACTATTTCACACACATACACACATCTTCTCTCTGGAGTGACGGGAAGAATATTTCCCTGTTTACTCAAGTGCCACTTCATGATTAAAAACTAATCAGGCTTCAGCCAGCCTGGGATCCCCCTACACACTGACACAGAATGAACTGTAATTATCTTAACAGGGGAGTGAGAAGCGAGAGGCAGAGAGACACGGACGGAGGGAGAGGAAGGATGAAAGTAAAACGACGAGAGGAAGGTGAGGAGTCAGGTGGAAAACAGAAAAGAAAGGTGATAAAGCTGGAGTGGTGTCAAATACAGAGAGATCATAAAAATGAGATAAAGGGAGGTAAACAGAGGAAAAAGGCAGCTTCTGTTAAAAGCCTGTTGGCCTTGGTGATTGTGCATTACTCTAATATAACATTAGCACAGATGAGATGGCGGCTTCCTGTTTGGTTAGGCTGCAGATTGTGACTCAACATAAATCAAGCAAGTTTCTGTCAGATATTTGTGAATTTTAAAGGTCCCTGGCTGAAACTAAATCTGCTCGTGGAGGCCTCGAGCTCAGCTACAAGGCTTAAATGTGCAAAGTGGAGAGGAGAAAAGTACAACTTGAAATGACTCGTGTTTTTCCACTCGGCCTTCTCTCAAGCTGCTGAATCATCCTTTATTCTCTTTCTTCCCACAGTGCTGGCGTGCACAAGGGCTGCTGCTGCTGCTGCGAACAAACAAGAACAACACGGAAAGCGTTAAGCTTCGACTTAAAATGGCAATCATTCCTCCGAGGGGAAGTGATTTGTTATATAGCAGTTGTATTACTTTTTCATTACACTTTGAAAATTGACAAGCCCACGCAATTGAATCGTGGGATCAAGGATAGAGATTTTGCTCCTTTGTGTGAAAGGTGAGAGTAATCAGAAAGGTTGGTGTTGAAGTTGTCACAGTTATCATGGCAAGATTGTCTGTACAGGTCCACAGGAAGCAGAAAGAGAAAGAGAGAAAGCATGAACAATTTAAACTTGCCCAGGTGAAACAAATTCCTGAAGAACTCTCTCCGTTTTTCTTTCGTAGATGGCAGTCTTGGGAGGGATCTATTTTTGCATAACTTTATGTCCTCCTCAAATTTCAGCAGTGTATACGGTATATGCTGCACATTTTCACTCCGACCTCGTCACATATTGACGTTTGGTCATAGACTTTCCACATCCACATACAATGTGCAAGGTAGCCTGTGACGCCGCGTCATGTTCCCTTCTACATTAACATACAGTCTCTTTCAAAATAAACACATGCACTGTTGTTGGTACAACACTGCAAATATATTTTTTTCCCCTTCAGCAACAAACACACATGGTGAGGTTTAGGCAACGAGCGGAAGTGTTCAGCTTTAGGTAAAAACGAACAGGGTTTGGCTTCAGAATCTTACGGAACGTGAACACTGCTCTCTCGGGTGAAAGTTGGTGTTTGTTGGACCCATCCACCACCCCTCCCGCCCGCTCCACTCAGACTTTTGCCGCCTTAGCTTTCGTCCTTTTCTCGCTGCGTTTCCTCCTGATGCTGCTGGGCGCTGTTAAACTATAACGGCAACCGGCAGTGTATCATGCTGACGATAAAGAACACCTTTTTTGATGGTTTCTGGTGCTGCAAGTCGCTGCCCAAGCGCCGGACTTTGACAACTTTGGAGCAGCGTGCTCGTAAATGACAGTCTTTGTGTGGGTATCCCCCCTTGTGGGAAGCAAACAATGGAAGGAGTGAAGAGAGAATGCACTGCCATGGCAGTACTTACAATAACAGTGTTGCTGTCATAGTTCACACTGGTTCAGATCACAGAGCCTCTGTGTCATCACTTGATTCCAGCTACCAGTTGTCTGTTACTGCAAACCAAGTTATCTGTTCACTGCCTAACCCAGCTGAGGCGGATTTATACGTGTGTGTCTGTGCAGCTCAGTGAGTCCAACAAACACAGGAGCAGGGTTCGCGTCTTGAAAGATTATAAAGCCAAACCCTGTTGTTTTTTCTGAAACCTAAGAAAAGGAAAAAAGTCTGCGCACTGCTCCAAGTCCCAACTGTGGCTTATTCGGACAGCGTATCGATCCCTTCCTGATCTCGTCAGGTCAAACAGTGCTCATGCGATGCACACACCCATATTTATACATATCTTTTTGCTCACCAATGAGCTGTCAAAGTGATGACAAGTGTGGCCAAACATTAAAAACACTTGTGTTGTTTTGAGCATCTCCAATTAACCAATTTGGCAGGTACATAGACATGCATAGAAAAATACATAGAGACATGCATAGAGATATTAATTCAAAAGAGTGTAAGAGCACATGTGGCCAACATAGATAACATTATAATATACAAAATTATTTGAAGTCTTGACAAGAAAAATATTTAAAGAAAATGTTTGAAATCATACTCCTGGTTTAGACCTTGAGGACTGAGAGTCAGAAGGGAAAAAATACAAAAAGATTCTCTTAGGAGTAAAAGGTTGTTTAGATCCCCTTCTCTTCTAGGAGATTTAACGTGCTCGATGCCGATAAATCTCAAAGAGGCGACTGAATGTTTGGCCTCCTTTAAATGTAACGCTACCGGGCTACATTGGTCCTGACTTCTAATATTGCTCCTGTGTTCTGCTATTCTTGTTTTTAGTGCTCTTTGGGTTTGCTCATTGGTGAGCAAAATGATATGTATAAATATGGGTGTGTGTATCGTATGAAGACTGTTTGACCTGACGAAGATCCAGAAGGGATCGAAACATTGTCCTAATAAACCACAGTTGTGACTTGGAGCAGTGTGCAGGCTTTTTTCCTTTTCTTTGACGCTTGTTGACAGCCTGGCACCTACTGGTGATGTGCTTATATCTCCTCCTCCTCTACCTCTCCTGAAACTGAACCACGTGTGTTAGTTATTGGAAGAAAAAAAACCCATCAATTTGCGTTGTTGTACTGGCTGAACCTGAACCTGAACCAACACAGCCAGGGTACCTTTCACATCATATCTGGTCCATGACCAAACGTTGACATGTGATGAAGTCGGAGTGAGACTGTGTTGCTTTTGCTTGACACATTGTCTCCACAAATACAAAATGCTAACATTATTAGCAAAAGCCTATGGCATTTAGCAGTGTATAAATTAGCCTAGCAACGAGTGGAGATTTCTTGCTTTAGTAAGCACAACCATGAGCCCAGCTGTCAAGAACAAATATTCACCAGTTGCAAAACACTCCCGTGGCTGTATTTATGAGTAATGAGTGAGTGAGTAATGCAACATGGCAATTAGCTTTGCGTTATGTGTGAACACACCATTCATTTTTCAGTCTAATAAATGAATAAAATAAACTCACAAAATGGAAAATGTAATAACTATATTATAGCAAACTGCCATATTTCCAACTTGAATACTAATGATTTCACTTTAGTACACCACACACAAACACAGAAAACAAACCTGAGCACAAAAAGATTCTCTCACATCTCTCTCTCTCTCTCACACTCACACACACACACACACACAATCATCCCGTCCCCTCACGCACAGACAGACTCTCTCTCTCAGTGTCCGTTGATGAGATTTTGTGTAGCAGAGTGGAGTCTGGCTCCTAGGGGACTCATGGAGTGTAGGTATTTAAGGATTTAAATAATAGAGAATGGGACACACTCACTCTCATACACACAGAAGGAAAGAGAAAGAAACAGGGACGGGATACAAAGTTACAACTTTTTGCAGTGTTCATCTTCTACCAGCCGGTCGTAACTATTTAGTTTCACACTAACCTCACTTTGTTTAGTTTTATTGTCACTACTTATACGTTATGCTAAATATAACATAACCCCTCCAGGCTCTAGGCCAGTCACCGAAAAATGTTGGCACTGTATTTTTTCGCAAATCACGAATATGTTACATTTGTAAGTTTCATATGTATCATATGAACGTTTCTAAAGTGACATAGTAAAGATATTAACTTTGTCATCTGGAGGTGGAGGTTGATGGTGTGACACCTCGGCGAGACGCCCGCCAAACTACAGACCACTGTTCGAGACCAACAAACAACGAAACCCGTAGTTTTTGTTTTTGAGACATCTGTTTTTCCAGCAGCTTTTTAGGCTGCAGACATGGGTGTATTGTGATGACCCATTTGCGAGGATAGTGTCATGAATAGTGGTTGTTTTTTTGCAAAGACCTTGCTGCTTTTCCTGCTGCGATAGTGGAGAGATTCCGATCATCAGTTGGAGACTCCTGTGTTGACTGAGGCTGCTTTAAGTTGAGCAGTTTTGGTCCCCAGATTTTGCTGCGCTGAGAGTGCTCTTGACTTGCATGCTGCTGTTTGGTACAGACAGCTGTGGATGTGATACAGCTGTACAGAGGAGGAGGAACTCGGAAGGTGTTTGTTGTGTTTGTCAGAATAAGATGCTAAAGAGTGCGTCTAATAGAGGTGCCAAAATGTGCCTTGGGTGTCAGTATCACATGCTGAGGGGTGAGAGAAAATGTCAGTATTTGACAATCTGGGTTGAGAACATGTTGAAATTTTCTTATTACATCAGAAGCATTTCAAAACATGTAATCGTGAGTAAAAGCTCTGCGATTTGCGATATGGCAGAGCTTCAACAAGGGCTGCCCCTTGAACACTGGAGATACACATCAGTCAGAGACCCCTCAGTCGACTGAAATTCAAAACACTCTTTTTTTTTTTTTTTTTAATATTTTGGTCCCTAGATTTATCTGCAGAGTGAGTGCACTTGACTTTCACGCTACTGTTTGGCACAGACAGCTGCAGACACAATGCAGCAGCACAGAGGAGGAGAAACTCTGCACCATAAGGCTCTCAGATAACATTATCTTCTCTCTTCTGCTTGGCGGTGGTGAATTTACAGCTCACAGCAACTTTATATGACACAGTCTCTGGCTTGTGGTTGGTATCTAGTGTCTGCAAAAAATGTTGTTGGACATGTGCTGTCTGTCTTCCGCGCCATGAGCTTGTTTACAGTGTTATTTGAATGCTGCTGTCACACTGAATGTCCCGCTGGGTCTTGTTCAAACTTTAAAACTTGATATGGAGGCAAGAAAAAGCACAATATTTGTATTGAACAGCCAAATCGGATTCGACCGGCATTATTCTGAGTCAGGTACAGCCCTAGCTTAAATGTATCTGCTACATAGTAACGGGCAAATTTAACACATCAGTGGCACAGAGGAGGAGAAACTCTGCACCACAAGGTGGTGAGATAACATTACCTTACACCCACCGGCTGCGTTTGCTGTGCAGAGCGGTGAAGCGGTGAAGGAGCGCAGACGCAACCCACACGCATCTGGTGGAAATTGGGGGTCATACATGCTGACATTTTTTCTGCTGATTGGGTTGTCCAGGAAGTTTCAAGAGAAAGTTTCGTTATATTTTTTTTGATGGTTTTTCCATTTTAAAAAAAATCACATATACCCCTTAATTGGTAAAATGCAAAAATATATAAATTAATAGATAAACCCAAGTGACACTTCTCTGATTTTGTACAAAAAGTTTCTGTCTTTCTGTCCTTACTGAAAACAGCAAAAAATAAATAAAAAAAACTATGGAAAGTGTAAGTGCATCATTGTTAGTGCAGCAGCCTGCTGATCTTCTAATGGCTGTTTAAACTGCCAACAAATCTGATTACACGCTCTAATAACATCAAATTTGGCCCATTACCTATTAAAATGTTTTCATTTTCTTTGTTGAACCATCCAAACTTGATTGTCCTTGTCTTTGCATCTGTCTTACTCCCAGCTGGAGGTGTGAAGTTTGCATAAACAGGTGCAAAAGTTCACCTCCACGCTCTTCCTCCTCCTCGCTGCATCCTCTGTGTTTTTAATCCTTGCCTCTTTTCAAACTCATTCCCCTACACGTCGGCTCTCTCTGTGTCCTCCTCCTCTCCCCTCGATCACCTCCGGCTGGCACACACAATAGTTTACTTGTCCTCCTCCTTTTTTCTGATTGATTCTCCTTCGATTTCCGTCTGTCTCTTCCCTCTGTCTCCCAGTGGGACACAGAAGGAAAGGTTCAGTCAGGTGCAGAAGTTCACCTCTCTTCCCTCCACCTCCCTCGTTCCCGGTGGGAACATGGTTAGCAGGAGGCACAAATGTTTACTTCTTTTTCCACCTTTCTTCTTGATCTTTCATCCTCTTTTATTTACACTCCTTCTATCTCAGGTGCTTTGATTATTCATGTACAATGTCACTTATCTGTCTTCTCCAATTTCTTCTCCTCTGTTGGTTCCATGATGAACTGTGGGGAGCAGTTCTCTCCTGCTGTTGAACTATATATTTTATAGATCAACATGTTCTACAGACATCATAAAAGATATCGTCAAGCACTGTTTCTGTTTCAAAAACTGTAAGTTACATTCAAATAACATAGAACGATTGATTTACAGCTAAAAAGTCACTGCAAATGAAGTATTTTCAAGAATAACAAAGTTACAGTAATAGTATAAACCCTGTAAACTGGACCTCCCACAGACGGGCGCAGGAAATGGTTGTTTGCACTGTCTTGTAAAAACAAACAAAAAAACATAACTGGAATTAATGGACCTAACTGGCAGCTTTGCTGCTGGAAATGTGGAAAGTAGCCTATCATGTCTACACTTCATGGAGTTTGAGGGATTTTCCTTTGTGTTTTTTAAAGAGGGAGACTACAGTAGGTATATTTTTGCGCAGCTGTTAATTTGTAACACAGCTCAATATCAGGATGATTTTATTCAGACTATCAGTTTGGTGTTGATATGATTTAATTGTGGTGTCAGCTTTAAGCTTAATTGTAGCATATATAACATTAAGACAAAGAAGACCAGTTTATCAGACGCAATGATGTTAGACGATAATTGTAATACACACAGTTCATCTGCGCAGCATTGATTTCATGGGATTCAAGGGTGTGATCAGTGTCAGATGTGCAGGTACAGGTACTGTAGATTTTTCCCTCTCTCCTCCTCTATTTCTTCTTTCCTTACCTGTTTTTTTTCTTCTCTATTATGTGATTTCATTGATGTTTTGACAGGGGAATTTCTTTGATAAGCTTTTAGTGGCTTCTAACCTCTCCAGCACTTTTCTTTTTTTAATCTTGTAAATTTTATACTGTCTGTTTTTAACATTATGTGCAAATAAACTAATCTAAACTAAAACTAAACATTATTCATCCCGTTATGTGTTGCCCCGCATGTTTCCTCCTCCTGCAGCTGCCACGGTGTTGACCTTTTCTATAATGTTGCTTTTCTCCTCCTCACATTTTAGTAGAATTAATCTCTGATCCTCACGAGAAATACTTTTTTTCCTCAAATACAACGCTCAGTGACGCTCAGTGACGCTGCGCTTCTCTCATGATTGTGATTGGTCCGTTGCGTGCGCATTCACGACTCTTGATAAAGCAACCCTGGGTTGAGTTACCGAGTTGACATCCGTGATACTGTCGTGATACTGATTATCCTGATTGCCATTGTTGGGGTTAGTCAGCCCAGGATAGGTTTGGGTAACCCAGGAAAGGTTGATCTCGCTTCGTGATGCAGGCCCCTGACGATATTGTGTGATATTTACATTAAAAAATACAAACTGCCCCACATGAGTGATGCTGACTGGCAGGCAGAGTCGGCAGACAGACATGAAACATACGAAAATGAAAAAAGTACTAATAACATCATATTTTTGCAATATTCATGGGCAAGCTAGCTAACATTACCAAGCAAGCTAGCTTTCTATGTCTATTATATCGGGTACTGCCCACATTTAGCACAAATATCACCTTGGCAGGCGACGGTTACTTGTGTGATAGTGTATGTACTGTAGTGTAATTCAGGCCAGGTCAGAGAGATCAATGTCCTCCTCACAGTGAAATAATAAAATATCAGTAATCCTACTGCAAGTTTCCTTAACCCTTTAAGCGCCAAAGTCGCAAAATTGCGACAAGCAACATAGCTGAATAAAACAGGCTGTATCTATAAATGTGGTGCCGAAACTTGTTACTACTTTTTCACCAGGAGATGGCGGACATGTGTGCCTGTAATCTGAGCAGCATTTGTGGGCGTGGTTCTATTCAAAGTTTTAGAGTAAAAAGAGTTTGTAAAACACACTCCGGCGCAGAGACGCGGCGGCGAAGCAGTGGTAGTAGTGCCGAGCGTAGCGAGAGCAGAGCAGAGAGAAAGAGTGTATTTTCATTTACTCACGATGCCGAGAGGTCGGTTTACCGTCGACGAAGTACTTCGTCAGGTACTGGCTGACTCTGATTCCGAGGAGGAAGACATGCAGTTGTCCAGTGAAGCCGAAACTGACGTTAGTAGTGACGGCGAGTCCGTGCGCCATAGTCCACAATCAGCACATGGTAAAGCGGATGCTTCACCTCACCGTGGCCGGGGTGGAAGTATCCTGCGAACGCCAAGTAGGGACGTGGTCGAGGTGGCAGGGGGGCTCATAACACCGCAAATACCGGTGAATGTAGCGGGGATGAAAACAACCGCGGTGGTCGCGGCAAACACACCGCTAATTGCGGCGAGGTGGCGTTCACTGCCGCATCGTAAATCACGCCAAAGGCCGTCGCCAGACACAGTTCAGTGCCGTCAGTGTGGAGTAGGTCTTTGTGCTGTGCCTTGCAATGAAAGATACCACACACTGAAAAACTACAAGCAGTGCCATCTTGATCATTGAAGGTCTTTGAAAATAATACAAATCCATATGGCCGCCGACCAGTGCTAAAAGATTATAGAAATTGGATCAGTGAATTTATTTCTATCCCAAATTTCGTTTCATACTAAAGATATTTCACATTGACTGTTGACAGTATGCCCTTATCTCAAACCGCTCTCAAACTACAGCCTTTTGAAATCTTGAAAACAAAAATGGATGTTTTCCAATATCGCCGCCACCTGGTGATGTCACAGTAATCAAATTAGATGACAAATCTACTTCCATCCCAAATTTTGGTTCATACTGAAGATATTTCTCAATTACAGTATGCCTTTATCTCAAACCACTTTCAGGTTATAGCCTTTTGAAACCTTGATATCAAAATTGAACATTTTCCAATATGGCCGCCACCTTGTGACGTCATAATATGCAAATTAGATGAATAATTTCACTTCCATCACAAACTTTGAGTCATACTGAACAATTTTCTCATTGACAGTATACCTTTATCTCAAACTACTTTGAAGCAATAGCCTTTTGAAATCTTGATATCAAAATTGTATATTTTCTTGAAAAAACTCCGGCGCCTAAAGGGTTAAGTGGTCAAAGGAACAGCACTGCTGCAGCAGTTCTCTCACTCGCTGCTCATCCGGATCTATTTCCCCTCTTTTCTTTCACTCCTCTCTCTGTGTCCTCTCACTGTCTCTCTCCTTCTATATCAACGCTTTTGTTGTGCATCCAAAGTGCAGCCTGACCTTTCTCAGTGTTGCTCCCCGAGGAGTGACTGAATGAAATCTGTGTGTGTGTGTGTGTGTGTGTGTGTGTGTGTGTGTGTGTGTGTATACGTCTCTTTGTGTACTTTGTGTGCACACGTTTGCACATGACATTTCTTCATGATGGAGGTGAATGGAAATGGTAATGTCTGTCTAAAGG
This sequence comes from Epinephelus cyanopodus, assembly GCA_026686955.1. Taxonomy (NCBI): domain Eukaryota; kingdom Metazoa; phylum Chordata; class Actinopteri; order Perciformes; family Serranidae; genus Epinephelus; species Epinephelus cyanopodus. The sequence goes on from CM048930.1 coordinate 37,063,644, forward strand.
TGTGTTTGTGTAGCCAGTGGCTTAATAAACAATGTGAAAGTGATTATGGAAAAATACAATTCCTGAATAATTTGTCCTGGTGTCTCCTGCACCAACACAGGCAGAAACTGAGGCTCTGTGACACAGCTGAAAACTGGAAAGTGTGTGTGTCCTTCTGTAAGCAAAGTTTGTGATGTGGCCAAAGATCCTGATTCATGACCAGCTACTAAGACGAAACTAGTTCCCATCAGCCTCACCTGCACACTGTGTTTAGTGCTGATTGGCAAATGTTAGCATGCTGACATGAGAGTTGCTGTCATGGCTGTAGAGTCTCAGTGGGTGCTCAGAGCAGCCCAGTCGCCAGGATAAAATGTTGGTATTGTATGTTTCTGGAAACGAAGGATATGTTATATTTGTACGTCTCATATTTATGACGAAGTTCAGATTTGATGTGTATGAGCTGAGCTTCTCGTGAAGTGGAGGAGGACCCATCCACCGTCCCTCCAGCCAGCCCCACTCTCAACTTTAAACTTGCGCAGGTGACTTACGTTGCTGTCCAGCCGCGTTTCTCCCTAATGCTGCAGGGCGCTGTTAAACAAAAACGCTGAATGGCCGCCTATCAGGCCGACGTGCCCTCCGACCTCGTCACATGTCCACGTTTGGTCATGGACTTTCCACATCCACATATGGCGTCCAAGGTACCCTGGGTGTGTTGGTTGTTGACGTTCTGGGACGCCGTGTCAACTTCAGCCTGTTACATGCATTGTCTGTTTTCACAGGAAATGTACAGTTTGCATACAGTCTCTTTCAGAATAAAAGCACTAAGTTGGTACGACACCGCAAATTGAGGATTTTTTCCTTCAACAACAAACACACGTGGTTATGTTGAACCAACACTTCCATGTGGTTGGGTAAAGGAAAAAAACAGGGTTTGGCTTTGCAATCAAGTGAGCACAGACCCTTCCACCCACCCTACTCACACTTTCGCCCCCTTAACTTAGGTTCTTCTCTGGCTGTGTTTCCCCCTGACACCGCTGGGCACCAACAATAACGGAAACTGGCGAAAGGATGGGTTTTTCCTTCAGTGCCCAAGCCCCAGTATTTGATGACTTCAGAGCGATACTGGTTTGCTGGGTAAGACAACTGTTTGAGACCAAGAGCAGTGAGTATTCTTTAATAATAGTTTGGGTCATTTCTGGCTGCGTCTGTACCGACCAAGCTGGGTATTTTAAGCCAAAACATGTTTCCCTGACCCTAACTAAGTAGTTTTTGTGCCTGAACCTAACCATGCATTAACTACATTTTTTTTGTCACGACAGGAAATTGAAAATTGAAATGTGAAGTTAGTGTGTACCTGCTACCTAACCTCACTGACTTGTCAGACAAGTTAGGTTGCTCCTGGCACACACTGCAGAAAATCACCCTCCATTTATGTTGTCACGCAGGACCTGCCTGCCGCTGCATCAGCTCATGGGCATCCTTTCAGTATAAATGTAAGCAGTGAAGTACCTTAAATCTAACACAAAGTTAACTCTCACACACAGTTCTGTATCATTTTATAAAAAGAGCATTTATTTCAAAGTTTTTTGTTCTTTTTTTTTCGCTTCGGAGATTGAAGCACATAGTAAAGCAACATTACAATGTTCAGAAAATATAAGTGTGATGCTGTAACATTTTTTTAATCTTATCTTCTTAACATGTTTTTTGTTGTAATACTGGAATATTCTGCATGTATACTAAAATAAGAACTTTTAAAATTGTACAAATCGGTACCATAAAACTTGACAGAGAATAAAAACGAGGCGTTCTCTCACTGCAACAAACACAGATTGCTAGTTTTCCTCTTGAACAGGGAGAAAGAACAAAGAAACGCCAAATAATGAAAAAAAACAAAACAAAAGAAAAATAAAACAAAAGAAATGAGAGAGGTTGTATTCACACAGGCATAAACCAAAGCTGATGTTTAACTTTTGGCAGTACATTTCTTAGAGCCGTCAAATTATGTAGTCTTAGCATCTTTAGACAACCGTAAGAGCATCAAATCTGCAAAGAGTTAAACATGAATTTGTTCCCGTGTAGCTGCAGCCAAAGAAAGAACAATTATTGTCATAATAATGATGATAATAATAATAATAATAATAATTATAATAACAATAATAATAATAAAAAAACAACAATAATAATCATCATAATAATATAATAATAACATTAAAAAAGAGATTGAATGAGAACCTGCACGCTTAAAAAGGATGTTCTGGTTTCAGCCTCTCTGTATATGCGGCTCAGAAAACACACCTTGTGTTATTTTCCAGTGTGCACATTATATGTTTCAATAGCAACACGTGTTGATACAACACGTGTTGCTGCCAACATAGCTGGTGTTTGGGGAAAAAACACAATGCGCATTTTCCCGGTCTACATTTACCGTGCCGGCAGAAACTGCGCATCCTATTTTAAGAGTGCACGAGGCGCAAATTGGATCCTCAGAGTGATATATCACATGTCTGCACATTGCTCTGTACATACCTAACATGGAGAATAGTTTTGCTTTCTGAATATACTTTTCAAGTTACAAAAAGAACCAAAAAGGAGAAAAAAAAGAGAATGCACTGCGTTTGCAAGAGTGTCCATTAAGTTTAAGGCGATTTTTAGAGCTCACAGGTTTTTACTCATTGTGATTGATCATCATTGGTGGACTCTGAATGAGGAAGTGATCATTCATTGGTGGACTCGGTATGGGAAGTGATTGTTGATGGGAGGATTGGGGACACGGGGGGGGGCGTGGAGAAGGGCAGCTTTTCTTTTCACGTCTTCTCTGCAGTGAAGAATGAAAACAAAGAATCATCCACAGTTTGTGTTTCTTTTAAATTGAGTCCAAGTTGAGTCTTTTTGGGAGTAGAAAAAAAGGTATTCGTGTAGCGTTTTCACAGATACTCAGTCCGCGTGGGTTCATTTTGTCTGTGTGTAGCTACTGAAGCTAGCGGTCTCTATCGTTACTCTTGTTGTGTTTACCCCTGGAGTTGTTGTTTATTTATTATAAGGCCACCATACTGTGAAGATGCTGTGAGCGCCTTCAAAGTATCAACAACCCAGAGTCTGTCATGCTGTCTAAACCACAGTACCTGCTGAATTCTGCACACACAACAACAAATTTGAAAAAAACATTTTGTTGTATCACCTTACCGACGCATCGTTATTACCTTTTATTTCTCTTTCATAACTTCAGGTAGTTGCTGGATCTCGTTCTAACTTTTTCTTTTCATCAGCTTGTATCTCGCTTCCTCTCTTTCGGTGTGTATTTTACGTACACCACAAAGAGAGCAACTAAGTGAAGCGCACCCGCTCAGGAACCTGTTGTTAAGGGAATAAAATCTCTCTCAGGAACCGTTGAGGAAGTACGTGAATCCAGTCCACAGAAAGTATATAGAACCTCTAAGAAACTAAACAGTTAGCTATAAGCAAGTCATTTTGATCACACAGCAACATTTTTTTCCCAACAATTTACTTTCAAACTGACAAACTGGTGACATAACAAATCTCCCAGCCCTGCGATGCTCAAGTCTGTAGAAAGAGAGAGGGAAGGAGACATACTGTAGGCGGGGAGGGAGAGATTTGGGGGAGCGGAGTCCAAGCATTTATTATGTGTTCATTAACAAATCATCTTGGAGGACCAGGGAGGCGCCATGGAAGGGAGAGCTGTTAACGTCCGTTGACACATTGGCATGAACCGATCAGGTGGTAACAATTGGGTACTGGGGAGTGTTAACCCTCAGTTAACAAATCCTCATGGAATCAATAAATCAGAAATCTGGGGCGTCCACTCAGAAAAGACCGCTGTTAAGAGTCTTCGCCATCGTCACCATCATTAAGGAAGCAGTCTTTGGTCCCGTACAAATCTGCCAGCTTCTTAAACCTCGGCCCCCAACTCTGCAGATAGTCATAATCCAAGTCAGACTCTGTTGTGACAGACTCGAGGGAACTCAATGACCCAGCCAATGATCCTCTGCCCTCGTATCCGTAGATCTGAATGGAGTCGTAGGGCGGTGCGGTCGGGTCGCTGTCAGCCTCTGCAATCCGAGTCTTGATGAAGTCATCAACGTCGACGCTGTTGGCTGCAGGACGGCCGCCAGGCCTGATGGGATACTGAAGCTCCGGTTTCATGTCCTTTCTTGGCAGGAAACCGTTGGCACCGTCTGGGTTCTGAATAAACAGGAAGAGAGCACCAGTTAATAGAAGTTGGAGAGAGACTTTCAAAAGCTGCAGAGAAACAGCTGACGAATGAGATACAGCAAAGTAAAACATCACAATCCGGTCGCCAGAATAAATGTTATTGTATGTCTCTATTCTAGAAACATCTATTTCACATTATCATTTAGAGGACATGTTGAAACTTTACATTTCAGCAAGGCAGTGGTTTACATGTGGTTAGTTAAGGTTGGAAAAAGATGTTTTGGCTTAAAATACCCGCTTTTGGTGGCGTGATCCCTCCACTAACCATCACAGGTAACTCCTGAAGACTAGGGGGTAGCTTAGTAAGCCTTTGTTTTGGCAGTCAGTGGGACGGGGCTACGGTCATGTTTGGGCCGTGTATGGACTGTTTGAACTGCGGCTGGTGAGGGTGTTATTTTAATGGCGGTGTTCATCTGCGGCACATCAGTTTGTGGTTTGCTTATCCGGGCAGGTGAGTGTAATTCTCAGTTATTATTACTGTGGAGGAATTTTTGAGGGCTCCATGAGGAGTTGTTGTTGTTTTTGGAAATAGAACGTGAGGAAAGTTCTGACAGAGCATCTGCTGCAATGCCAGCATCTGATGGAAATTGGCATTCTCCAGCCGAAACTGCAGGCTGGTGGTGCTGTGTTGGACACTGGTGGTGCGTCTGTCTCTGCTGAAGCTGAGGTGAGTACTGGGTTAACATTTGAGCAGCGCAAAGAATTATTGTTGCAGAGTCTGCTGCTTGGCACACGATCCACAATCCCCTAAACCTCCTGATGACATGATCAGCTCTCACACTGTGTCACTTTAGAAACATTGATATGATACTTGATGATTGTTTGCAGAAATGTACAATGCCAACATTTTCTTCAGACGACTGGCCTGAATATCAATCATACGAATAGAAATACTTCATGTACTGTCTTTATCTACTTCAACCAAAACATAAAAAGATACCGGGGTGATTTTCTTCATACCTGCAGTGTTGCAATGTCGAAAGCCTCCGTGTCCTCCTCACCGCCTCCCTCGTCGTCATAAGTGATAATATTCTCCCTGATGTCCTCCTCCTCGAACACTATCAACGGCTCCTTCTTCTGACGCCTCAGTGCAACAAACAACACCACAATCGCTGCCAAAGACAAACGCACAATTCAAAAAGTGTTCTGCATTGAATGATTACATAACAATCCTCACAATCTCCTGTGAAAAAGGAGAAAAGCGAGCATTAGATAATTAGTGTGCACTGTGGGAGATACTGTAATTAGACCTTGGACAGTTTAATTAATATCATTACTGTGTTGTGCTATACACACACATGCCATTTTAATTGCAGGTGGTTATCAACATGTCAGACTTCTAAAGGGTTCTCAGTTGTGTGGTAGTATTGGTGGAACGCAGTGTAAACTCCAGCTGTGAGGATACAATGTGCAAGTACATTACAGGGGGAGAAAAGAAGGAAGACAGATAACAGCTGCAGTGTGGGTTACCTGCAGTGGGCTGAGGACGGAAACTAAATATGTCGACACAGTCGAAGACTTTTGAAAGATTTGTTGTTTTGTAAGCACATTGTGAACACATTTTTCACAGAATAACAAAAACAGATTGTTACTCTGAGAACAATGTGCCCACTCTAAGTGATTATGCAAAGATGGGGAGAAGTGCTGCTGTAGCCGCTGATACACAAGTGATTTCAGGACCTTAACAGCAGCTCAAACAATGCAGGGCAACGAACAGAGGTGGACAGCTTGACTCAGTTCTCCAACTTGGTTAAAAGACTATAAAAAAAGACTGCTGGATCCTCTCTGGTGATATCTTATGTTAATCCTCTATTGCCAGCATCACCAGGTGGTGGACCGAGGTCTGGGCCTGGACCAAGTGATAGTTCTGACCGGATCTGTGGCTAATTTCCGATATAAGACTGAGGAAATGTAATCTTCACAGAGCCTTGTTGTTTCCTCCCGACGGTCACAGCTACTGACTGCAGGCACAGCTAATCCAGGTAATACGGCAGTCGTTTACCTTGATCATAGCCTCACTCAATTGAGCACCTACTTTCTTTAGGTGAGAACGGCACTGACTTCATTCGCGCTAAAGCCCAGTTCGGACCGAAGATTTGTGATGAGATGAGTTTAAACAGGCAACTGCTTCTAAAAACCTCCTGGTTCAGACCAATGCAACTAGGTGAGAAGGTGTATCATCTCTATGCAACATGATTTGCAGCTTTTCAGACTTATTTTGTGGCTGAATACAATTTGTAGCATCTTAAAATCTGAATGAGGATGGTGATACTGGCTACAGTTGCATTTGTAGTACTGATGAAATGGTGCAAAATGGAAACAAAACCATCGTCAGATTTGTATTTGTAAAAAAAAAAAAAAAAATGGCACAATAATATGAAGTTAGTTATAGTTGTAGTATACCACTCTGAAAATTGAAAATAAATATTGTTGAAATGATAAGGAAATGTGCGGCGTTGATGTTATTTGATAGATAAAAGCTATTGGATGCAGTTCAGACATTTTTTAGTAACCGGACGTCTTTGACACATCTCTAATTTCAATTTTCAGCTCCTTACCCAGCAGAATGACGATACAGGCCAGTATAGCTATCAGCGCCCCAGTGCTGAGACCAGCAGGTAGGACGTAGGGCTCCACGTTACAGGAGAGGATGGTGTCTCTGCTGTCACAGGAACACACTCTGATGGTCAGGGTGTTGGTGCTGCTCATGGCGGGGAAGCCGTTGTCGTTTATCTCAATGGGAAGGTAGAAAACGTCCTGGGTCACCCGGCTGAATCCTTTACGGAGCACATAGATACTGGCTGTGCTGTCTGTGGACAGAGAGAGAAGGATGTTGGTAAGTTAGTATAAAAGACAGCAAGTGCATACTGCTCACTTTGAATACTAAAGTCCGCACACAGACTTTTATTATAGCTCTGACTTCATCACATCATCTCTTCCCCTCCCGACTATGGAAGAGATGAGGTTCTTTGGGGGCATTTCAGACGCTTCCTCATTGAGCAAACGATCTCTTACATTCACATTAAAAATACATTACGGAACAATATAAGTGAAACCTACTGAAACTACTGTGCTGCACTGAGCACGAGGAGCAATGTAAGGAAAGTAGTTTAAAATTGCTGTATGAAAAGCAAATTATATGAAATGTACACAGAGTTACTCTTGGACAAACTTTGCAGGAACTTACTATAGTCGTGAGGGTCTTTGCTGACTGCATTTATTTCTTAACCTTTTGCGCCAACTCAAGTTTAACCCTTAATTTAGCTTCACCTTGTTGTGTATTCATGTGTTTATTGGAGTCATTGTTATTCCCTCTTTTCTTTTATTGCAGCACCTCCCTGCTCTGCTCCTCATTTATTAAAATCTTGCTTTCTGTTCACCAAAAGATTTCAAGTTTCTGTAGTCCTGTAAATAACCAGACCTGTCACAGCACTTCGTTTCAGTGCTCTGTCAGTGCTGCAGACAGGTCTGGCTGAACCCAACGTAATTCCTGCACTGAAGGAGAAAAAAAGGGTTATTTGTAATACACCAATTACAATCATCTTGGCCGGGGCAAAGACCAGGGTGCAGCCAAGGTGCCCTTGCAAAATAATGTCAGGAGATGGCAAAGGGGCAGGAGAGTTCTGTGTAAAACAGGCGACCAGTTGGAGGCTTGTACCCACAGTCTCCATCCTCTGACTCAGACTTATGTTTCTGCTGATTCTACCGGATTTCTCACTCTTCTTAATGCAGCTGTGAGTCACTGTAGGGTGGATGCAACACATCTACACACACATACACCTGGGTGAGAAACAGCTGATTTTACTTTTAGTTTTCTGTCGGTTTTTCAGTTTAACTTTTTATTTTTTTTTTTTGGCCACAGTGATTGCACAAGCAAAAAAGGATAATAAAGCACAAAAGGAAGTAAACAGGGAAACATGGTCATATCGGCTGATATCCTCGGATCTCCATAAGTGATGTGAGGACTCTAAAACTTCACCTGAGCCTCCCTCGGCATATGGGTGAGTAGATAATGGCTGAATTTTAATTTGTGGGTGCACTATCCCTTTAAGAGGTAATCCTGAACATTTTCCTTTAAACATTTGGTGACTGAGCCTGTGGCAGACTCATACAAAGCCCCTGCATTTGCAGTCATATGAACTGGGGGTCTGTGGCGGCATTCCTGGGAAAAATCACGATCGGCACAGTTACTGACGTGTTACCCATCACACAGGAGTGGTTGGTTTGCCAGACAGGGTCGACGGATTTGTCGCAGCAGACTCAACTGTGTGTTTTTTTTCCAGCTTTAGTTAGCTCTGCTGGGAAAGGTGATGCTGGAAAGTTAGATCCAAAAACACAACTGCAGTTACAACAAATTATAATAATAATAGTAATAATAATAAATAAAAATTAAAAAAAATTCGAGTGTGGCACTGTGGGTACTTGTGTCATCATAACTTGGTTTCATCCATATCCATAAAACCAAAGTTCTCTTGCAAAGTCATTTTTATCAGTTTGTAATCTCTGCTGTCCAAACTCACTCAGAGCTGCTGTTATTACAGACACGTCTGAACGAGCTGCGAACCCTCGAGACACTCATGGACTCGCCTCTTCTGTCGAGCCATGATGTTTAGCCTGCCAAGATCTATGGCTTATGGGAAATGGTGATCGTTAAAGGCCACTCATAACAAATATTGAATAAACAATATTAGATCGTTTTTCAAAAAACGACCGTCGTTATCGAGACGTACGAGGCGAGCCGCATGACATGCTGCTGAGATGGCTCTGATCCAAGGCTGGCTGTCTACTGTGGTGTTGGAGGTGTAGCAGAGATACTCTCCCTGATTTAGTTTGGTTTTGTATGCTGAATACACTTCCCTTTCCTCCTCTTTACATCATATCAACATAATCCACACTTCCACTTTCTATCTATATTCTTCTGCGCTCGCCTCCCTCTCTGTGTCTCCGGCTCTCAGTGTCTCATTTTCTTCCTTTCAGTCTGTCTCGCAGCACTCACAAAACTTAATTCAATCAGTTGGCCCCCTAAGATATATGTACAGACGGACGGAGACCCCACTGCAATTAATACAGCCCGCACAACATGTGTGCATTCGCGTGTGTGCGAGAGAGATTCAGAGCACCTGCTGCTTTCTACAAGGTAGTGTGAGCCTCCATCTGGTTATGCTTTGATCTAATCTGAGTGAGAAGGGGGGAGAGAGAAAGAGACGGCAGATGAAGTAACAGTTAGATCGGCTGCTAGAAAGAGCCGGAAACAGGCAGAAAAGGAATAAAAAGAAAATGATATTTTAAAGGTCACCTACCTCTGTTGTCTTTGAGGGAGAAGTTTTGGTTGTGGGTGACCTCTGGAGCAAGGCTGAAGGTGAAGTGCTGTCTGTGAGCCATCTCATCTTTGTCCACTGCGCTTATGGTTTCAATAACCTAACACACACACACACACACACACACACACACACACACACACACGTTGAAACAAAAATCAGAAATAAACACATTAATGTAAAGTACTGTTTGTGGGTAAACTTTATTTTTGTTTATCATAATGAAATATTTGTCAAACTTAACTCAACCTGATGGAGCTATCTCTAGCATTTGGTTGCTGTGATCGTGTAAAGAAGGACGAAGCGTGGAAGGAAATAGAGACGGAGTTGCAGCTGCCAGGTGAGACACCGAGCAGACAGCAAACACTGCAGTACATAGTGCCCACAGTACTTGAGCTTATTAATTAATGTGCTCCTCTATGTTGGGCTTTACAGTTGTAGAAGTAATAACTCGTGCAGCATCCTTGAGCACTCAGTATGGGAAGCTATCACATCGTACGCTGTGGCCTGCGATTCAGTAGGCCCTATTGTACAGTCTGCAGACATCAAACTCTGCAGGATGCTTCAGAAATAACAAAGTCACTCCAGACATGATGGCTCTATGTGGTGGGAATTTTAGAGGTAGGAATACTTAATATTTTGTTTGCCCCTGGGAATAACTTAATACAGAGAAAAAGATAAGTCTACTAAGGATCAAGAATATTCACTGTTATATTTAATGTTATTTCATTATATATTTCATGGAAAAAAATATCAGTTTGCATTGCCACAATATCTGAGATGTTTTTTAAGTATTGTAATGATAAAAATCATGAATAAATATGTGGAAATAATACAAGTACTGGCAATATTACTAATGCCACAGTAACATATTGATATATGTAGGTATACCAATATATTGTGAGCATTATAACAACATATTGTTTGTAATTTAGATGTTTTTCTTTACTTTTTACAGTTATAATGAAGTGACTTATCAAGTGTTTGGTAGAGGCTGATATTTAAAATAATATACCATTTAGTTAGTAAAAAAATGATAATAATAATAATAATGAAAAACAAAACAACAACAACCCAAAAACCAAAAAGAATAAAACTGTTTTGTTCCCCCAGGAAATAAAAAAAAAAAATGCAAAGGAAAAAAATGCCCATTGCTTTTTGCTTAGTGACATCCCACACACACACACACACACACACACACACACACACACACACACACACACACACACACACACACACAGACGTACCTTCCCCGGCGCGACAGTTTCACACATGAGGACTTCGTTGTTGGTGGCAAACTCCGGGGCGTTGTCATTCACGTCTTTAACTTTAATGTTCACACGCACTTTGGTGTCTTGGTGATGACCTCCTGCACACACACACAGCGTGAGACACAATCATCAGTATTCTGCTGCGTGTTAAAACTCAAGTCAGTGTCAAAGTCATTTAAAACAGATGTCATTTGTTCTTGAATTTCTGTGTGTGTGTGTGTGTGTGTGTGATTGCTTGTGCGTCTGCATTGTAATCCATGTTTGGCATTGGCTGAACACAAAGCTAACTCTGAATGTTTTCCTGCAAGATTGCCTGTCAGTCAGTCAGCCACTCAGCCAGCTATTTATTTTTGATTTGCAAAAATTACAGACGAGTTTGTGAGACATCAAAATATCCCGTCAGACAGTGTGCCACTGCATTCGCCTGCTCCCACACCCTTTTTACCAAAACTATTTTGATGTGCTAAAGTGACTAATGTCAAGTTATGCCTGCTGAAGATTAAAATGATTTTTTTTTTTTTTTTTTAAAAAGTGTGATGCAGACAGAATGATGTCTGAACAATCAAAATAGACACATACGGAAAAGCTGAACTCCTGAATATTAACTGAGTGAAAACAGTATTTTTCTATGCATTCATCTTTAAAAAAGAAAAACACAACCCTCCATTTCTACATTGTACTGCCCTGCATATTTGTGATTCTAGTCAGGATGATTTTTCCACAACCCTGTCATTACTAGGCATTTATTTAGCTTTCCAGGGCCTGTTAGCGGTTAGCGTAGCCTGCAATGGTCCTAGTTTTGTGGGCGGTGAGCCCGTTTCCATCTGGCCGTCTGGCGTCTTGCACGCCACAGGGAAACCACGCGGCGCTCTGGTAGTTTGAGCCCCAACCACAGAATACCAGGGTGGGGCCGCCGTGGCTCGCTGGCTGGAGAGTTTGTGGGGTCGAAGCCGGGGAGAGAAAGCTCCGGAGGGCCTGTGGGTCGAATATCATCCCCCTCTCCTCCGCCCCTCACTCTCTCTCTCAGTCAGCAGGAGCGTTTGTGGTGGAGATGGATACTTAAAAGTTTCAGTGGTGCCTCAACTTGAGTTTTTCACTCCTCTGTAACTGCATCAGGGTTTAGATCTGTGTCACTGAGCATCTTCCTACCAACCGTCTGTGCTGTAACCACCTCACTCACTCACTGATACGCACTTCAAATTGAGTTAAAATCTCAGCGATGCATCAACAGCTCCTTCAGATTTTATCTCATTTTATGAGCTTCATTTATCACTTTGTCTTTTGAGTGTCAAATTCACAAAACTAATAGTTGGAAAAAGTGAAAATCATAGTTGACCACATCTCAGATAACGGCCAACCAAACACAGCAGGTCTGTGTTTGTATCTATTTCTGAGATGTTACATGAAAAGAACAAAAGAAACTATGCAGACAAAGTGCACACGAATGCAACAGTTCCCTGCACTGGCCCTCGACACACTAACGGGGCAACAGCTGGTTGCACTCAACAAAAAAAATACCACCAAACATCTGCATGAAGCCAATCCCTCCTGGCCGAAGCTGAATATATAATTAGTTTACTGAGGCAGTTCTTCACTGACATTCACAGCAAGAAATTCTAACTTTAGTCCCACCCAGAGGGGGGAAAAAAAATTAAAGGCAGCAGCTTGAATCCACTTAAATTTTGTACATAAGATGTCATGGAGTGTATCCAGCACCACAGAATGACAGGTTGGGCTCTGGATGCCAGCAAACGTACAGCCTGGTGGCTGTCTGGGATTTTTCCATCTGTGAGTTCAGTTTTGACTTTGTCTGTCCATCCTATATCAGAGTACACTTTAGCACTACAGTGGCACAAATGGCTCAACAGCCAAGTTCAAACACAGCCAGACTGTAGCTCTTCAACAAAGTGTTCTCCTAAAATGGCTGAATATCAGTGAAGTAACACTGACATTGCCATTGTGTCACTTTACATTCATATGCAACAGGTGTGAGCGTGGAGACAAAACAGTGATGAGTCACAGTCTAAAAACTTTGTTAGTTCATACCATGATTGTGAAAGGAAGTTTATAACCCATATATACAACACAGTCTGCCGGAAAGAAAATGTCATTGTACGTTTCTGCAAACCACAGACAAGTTCTTTACATATGTTACATTTGCACGTCATTATGCTGCCGATACATTTCAACGTTATGTTTCGGCAGCACTGTAGTTCACATGTAGTTGGGTTTAGGCACAAAAAGCCCTTGATTATGCTTCTAAAAAGATTGTGTTTCGGATCAAAATACCCAGTTTCGTAGGCACAATCTGCACCGGTGATGTTTTGGTGAAAAATAAGCACTTTCTGTGGCACAACTTCTCAGTGGAAAAACACTGACAGGCCCCTTAAAAACCATCCACGTCTGGTGCCTTAAAAACTGTCAGAAACAAAGCAATGAGTCACTAAAAAAAGAACCAGTTTTGTTGTTTGTTGGTCTTGAACAGTGGTCAGCAGCTTGGCAGGCGTCTCGCTAAGGTGTCACACCATCGACCGTCCCCTCCGCCTCCAGATGACAAAGTTAGCTCACACTTTGTCACTTTAGAAACGCTGATATGATACCTGTGGCATGTGCAAATGTAACATGTCTGTGGTTTGCAGAAATGCACAATGCCAACATTTCCGGAAACCCACGTGTCACCACATATCTGATTCAGTCTCAGCTCTATTAAAATGTGTCCAGTCTGCGCATACAAACCTATCTCTGTGGCTGACACAGATATATTATGCCAGGGCTGCGTCTCTCTGTCCAGTGGTCTTGTCGTGGTGATCATGCCGTCATCTGCGTTTATGCTGAAGAACTGCTCGACGTCTGTGTACAGAGGGATCATGTACCTGGACGGAGCATCCGCACACACATAATAAAAGTTAGGATTAAGAGAATTCTTGAACAAAATATGCATTAATGTGCATCAAATCGCATTTATAACTTCCATTTTCAGACATAGATACTCAGTGTCCAGAGTGAACACTGAAGTGATATTCAGGAAAACAAATAGCAGCTGCGTGATCCTGTCAGTCTGAAGATCCTCTCCAGTGAAAATCAAACTTGTTAACACGTCCATATGGTGTTTTCTTTTATATGCTACAAGACATATTAAGAACAAAATAAGCAGTCAGCGCCATGACTGCACATTTCCGCCTCACAACTGCAGCTCTGAAAAAGTCAGACACTAGGGTTTGTTACGTCACCAATCCCATCAACTTGCAGGATGGAGTTTTCTATAATGCGTCGTCGATATGAGGAGAAGCAAGGTGTAAGTACGGATCATGTTTTGCAAGTTTTACTCAATGGAGTCTGATTTCAGGACTTCCCGCTGTCTCACTGCGCGCTGCCATTCATTGTGCACTCAGTATAGAGTGCCTGGATGCACAGGATGCACTAAATGCAATCATGAATGAGGAGGAAGCATCTGAGGGCTGCGATTCATGTCATCCCATGTGATCTAATCCTCTGAACATATTGACTGACCCAGTGAGTTCTTGCCCAAGGAAGTCCACTGTTAACATTTTGTTTGCCCTTGGGAACAAGGAGGCTGATTATTGCCTGTTGAATCTACTTTGCCTGATATGTGTCGTACTGGCACGCTACCGGGTTTGCGTTCCACGTCACCATTCATTTATTTCGTTTGTTTGTTATGCAGGATGCTCATGATGTGTTGCTAAGCTTAGTGAAACAGCAGTAATTAGATATTGATCTTTTTTTTTTCTTTGTTCAGTAAATTAATATTCACAAGTGTTAATCGTGGCAATTATCGCAGATTAATGCCTTTTTAGCGCCTCGTTTCCTGACACATATACTGTGTTATGACCATTGTTTAATGTCATTGTGATTCATCTGTGCCATTAAAGTTACATTTATGGTGAATGCCTTTTGCTTCCATCCCTTTATTTTTCTGTCGTCTTTCAGAAACCATCAAAAAAATCAATCAACAATCACCCTCACCTGTTACGTCCTTGTGATCTGTGGACAATGACATAATTTATTTGCCTGTGCTGCAACTTCCTGCCTATATTCATTATTCAACACCAATTCTCAACTTGATAAGTTGGACTCTGCCTGTGTTTGTTCATAAATGAAGCCAGTGAGTGGGATTCGAGTCACTCAGCCAAAAGCAAATTGTTTTCAATGATGGCTTCGATTTCCCGTCGGATAAGGCTGTCGGACAGCAAGGTAGAGTGGTGGAAATATTATAAATATAGTGCACACATACTGATACTGAGAATTTTGTAAGGCCATTTTAGGTGACAAAAAATTAAGCAGCTGAGGCAGCGTTTGTGATTCGGTCTTAAAGAGACAGTAGGATGCCGTATTTGGTTGACAAGAATTGAAATGAGAGTTTTTCAGGGTTTAATGAATGCCTGGAGAGGAACTTTAAAGAGGGACGTGTCGAGCTTTCTGTTAGATTATTGCGGAGATCATTTGGTTACCAAAGGAAATGACTGTGCAAACAGCTGTTTGTGCATAATTACTGTATGGAGAGACTAAAACAATGTGAGGCTTGTATATTGTTTTACAGCTGGATTCAGTGATTGTTTTTCCACTTGATTTTTATAAAATGTGTCTGGTTATGCTTCTGTAATCCTATTTTGCTTCCCTATTCTGTTGAAAACTTTTTTACATGTAATCTGTGTTTCTGCATAACAATATGAGTGTAAAGCCGAGTTTCTCTGAGTCATATTGTTTGTTCAGTGTAGCTGAAGGAACACTGTTTAAAAGGGATTTTTTTTCTGGCGACATTCCAATTTACACTGGTGTGAAAAATTGAAATTCTCCCACAGCTACACGCCAGACTCTGTGGATGTGTTTGTGTGTGTATACAGCGAGTGTTTCTTACCTGACGGGATTGTTGGCAACATCAGTGTCCTTGGCGTGGACTCGTCCCACCAGGGTGCCTTCAGGCGCGTTCTCCTCCACCTCAAAAGTGTAACTGGGAGCTACAAACACTGGCGGCTCATCTGCATCCTCCACTGATATCTGCAGACACACAAACACACAGTTAAAAGGCTGCTGTGATATTTATCTAGTCACACACATCAGCGCACTCCTGCACACAATCAAACGCGTGCACTCACACTCCTCTTCAAACAGACAAACTTATTTTTATACATGCATACCTTTATTGTGGCTTCGTCCTTATAAGGCCCCCAAGCGAGGTACTGAGGGTCGACATGAGGGTTGGATCCCTCCACCTTCAAAGTGTACGACCTTTTAGTCTCAAAGTCCACCGGCTGCGAGAGGAAGAGGGACAAGAGAGAGCAGACAGGTCACTCAGATGAATTCATCTCTCATCAAAATTCACCCACTTAATCAAATAATAACTTCAAACGCACATTTAAATGTTACGTCATATTTCTGTAGTTTCATGACATCTGAAATGTGAATAAAATGCTCTGCAATCCACTGCAGACTTTGTGAAATGCAGTGAGTGACCAGTGCTGTGTCCTGGTCCTCTGCTAGGGGGAGCTGTTGCTGCATGAATGACAACAGGGACATTATCACTTGAAATGACAGCAGCAGTCCAACTGTTATCACTGCTGTTACACACCATCAAAACCAGGAGTAACCCAAATGCTGACTCTCACGTCAGTGAGTTTGATGTATTATGATATGAAGGGAGTATTTTGGGACCAAAATGAACCAGTTGGTTGTTTCTGTTTGTTTTTTATCATCAGATGAAAACAATGCAAGTGTGGTTTTAATGAGGCAGGATTAGGTTTGGGAGTTTGGGACGCTGTGTGATAAAAAGAGTCGAATGTGTTTTAGTTGACCAGGTGGGGATGAGATAAAAGTCCCAGGCCACAAGAACTACACTGACACTGTATAGTTTTCCTTTTATTCTGCCTTTTTAATGGAGACCAACATGTTCCCATCCTAGCTTCTCACATACCACACAGTATGACACACTCGGTACCTTCCTCGACTGTTCTGGACATTGAAGGATGGTGTGTCAATTTACGTTTGCTAAATGCAGTGTGTCTTTTCAAAATAGACTTCTGTTTCTGTTTGTTAACCCTGTGGACTCAGAGATAGAAATCGCCTGCCAGTGCCTACACTGGTATTTTTGCTCACTGTGATGATTTCTTGGGGTACCTTCAAATGCTTCTATCCCTTAGTTTTGAGATATGCTCATTTTTACAGGCAGAGTGTGAAGGCGTTGTGATAGATTCATCCTTCGTTCCTCTGGTGCCACCACGCATTTTTGCACCACATGTAAAACAGCACAATGACATCAGTATGAGCGTACAATGTGATGACACGGAAGACAGAAACCTTAGCTTTCTGCTGCACAAAGGATGAATGCTCTAGCTAGTATGGTTTTTATTTCAAATTCATATATATACAGGATTATGCAAACAACAACTCCTGCAAGCATTCTGGGGGAATTTTGGCAAAATACTGTGTTTGCATTACATGTAAGGCAGGGTGACATAAGGTTATGACATGACAACGGGGGAAATGGAAGCCTTAGCTCTCTGCTGCAAAAAGAATGAATGCTCTAGCTTTAAATTGACATTTTTACAGGATTGTGGAAGTGATTTCTTGCAGCAAGGGTTGCAGCAATATACCAGTTTCAAGGTATCAAGGTATATATGAATTGATGGTTATCATGCCGTGTAGGCTCCATGCGCCTATCTACAAAATTCAACTGGACGTTGGATCCCCCCTTTATTTTAGTTATTTACGAAGGTGAGACTTCTGACACAAACCACAATTCACAAAATGGTTTCAAGCTTCAGTTATAATAATAAAACTTGATGCCAAGAAACCACGGTATTTTCTGAGATGGTTGTCGTACCCTGAAAGCCTCATACTGTTGCATCGCTACTCGCAGCCATTACTGGGAAAGACTGGCATAAATATGGCAAAATATCATGTTTGCACAGCATGTTTGGAAAGGCAACGTAAGGTCATGACATGACAGGGTGGACAGAAGTCTACGCTTTCTGCTGCAAAGAGAATGAATGCTCTTGATATTATGATTCTTAGTTTAGATCTGTTTCAACGAGTTCTTTCAAACAACGATCTCAAACAGCTGTCAGTCAGAGGCCTGTCTTTAAAGGGTTAAATGCATAGTCCTTTTCAAATTAAACTTTGTGTGTCGAATGTCTGATGTCGACATCATCGACAAAGTGGCTGTTGAGACACCTGAGTTAAGACTTAATTATTATTCAAATTCTCTGGCTTTTTTTAAAAAAAAAAAAAAATAATAATAATATCACAGTTCGCTCGGCCAACGTAGTAACCCTGAGATTCAATTCGCTCATATTGAACTCAGATTCAATTCACTTACTCTATATTGGGTGAAACCCATTGACTTTAATGGCCTTGATATTGAATCGACTTGAGTGTGTGTGCTTTGAGGTGTGCCGCGCAACGCTCAGACATCACACGCTCTCATTCAGCCATAAGAAAGTGTCGCAGCAATTACAAAGCAATGACCTTCAGCCAGATAGTCGTGTGTCTAATGACTCTTCCTCTTTCTCCTCGCTTCTATTCTTCTGTGCTGAGTGCAGCAAGGAAAACCTTTAAGTCAACAAATGTGTTGGCAGTCATTGTATAAAAGCCATAATACCATAGGGATGCTCTCTGCCATGATTATGAGGACTTGTGCGTTGCCAACAGCACTTGGCTGGGACCACGCGCTCATCCGTAGCTCCGTCAAAGCCGTAATCACCGTTAAAAAAAAACACTCTTTTGGGTATCATTGCTGTATTATGAACCCAGATAATAACCACTTTACCCCGCCACTATTTTTCCAGCCAGTATAGCTGAACTGGCAGATTCCCAGGAGCACGCTTGATCTTTTCATCTCCTGGCTACCATCACTTAATGAAATCCCAGTGGGAGGAGAGCGGGCTCTTAAGCCCT
This sequence comes from Epinephelus cyanopodus, assembly GCA_026686955.1. Classification (NCBI taxonomy): domain Eukaryota; kingdom Metazoa; phylum Chordata; class Actinopteri; order Perciformes; family Serranidae; genus Epinephelus; species Epinephelus cyanopodus. The sequence continues at coordinate 37,082,353 of CM048930.1, forward strand.
GTGTGAAGTGTTGTAAAAGCAGAGTGAAGCTGCGATAGATTTATGACTTCAACACACAAGGTTTACCAGGAGTTAGGATAGTCACCAGGACACTGAGTATTATGGGTGGAAGCTGCTGATGGATGAGATTTCACATTAAAGAATGTCTCATCTTTTTATGTTATATTGCAGCAACCCTGCTTTTTATTGACCCATTGAATTTTATTATTATAGTGTTTCCTTTCTGCTGTCGGGGATCAAACATGGTGGCCAGTCCTCATCATCTGCAGGTAACACCTCTGAGAACAGCATGCAGAGGCTCTTTAATGTGATCAGATTCAGAGCTGTTTTCATGTAATGCAGCTGCCAAATGACTCAATGCTGTAGGGACGTTTCCTCTCAATGGATTGTTCTGCGCTCATTCAGTCGCAGCAGCATCTGACTCTGTGGTGTCGCTGTTTAACGTGTTGATGACAGGTACAATGCTAGTAGGATAGATGTGACCCAGTTCTTTCATTTTCCCTTTTTTTCGTCACGCTCCCTCCGTCTCCTCTGCCCTCTCTCTCCATCTCTCAGTCTACAGAGTCGCTCTCTCTTCATTCTCTCCCTCTTTGTGCAATCAGTGTGAGATAATAATATTCACAATAATGCCTCCCCCCTCCCTCGCTGTCTCGAGCACACACACACACACACACACGCTCAGCTCCTTAATATTCTGCGGACTGCTTTCGTCAGGACACAGTTGAAAGAGAATAGCTGATTAAAGCTCATCCCCGTGTGTGTGTGTGTGTGTGTGTGTGTGTGTGTGTTTGTGAGTAGAGTGAGAGAATAGAGATTAGTGAAGGCTACTCCCGACGCTGATTTGAAAGTGTGTTAAGGTGTGACTCTCTGTGTGTGTTTGTGTGTGTTGTTTGTGTGTGTTTATGTGCTGTGTTTGGCCTTTAATTTTTGTGTGACACTGCCTTCAGGGGACGAAAGGTGTTGATTTCCCTTGAGAGGCATCACGACACAATAAACACACACACACACACACACACACACAGTTCAAATCGGCATCAGGCTATTAAGCTATTATTCCATGAGACACAGGGATCTGTGTAGAGGGATTGTTGTGTGATAGCTCCTGCCGTCAGTCAGTGGGCTTACACACACACACACACACACACACACACACACACACACACACACACACACACACAGAACCATTACGTTATTTCATGTTAAATATATAAGTGACCAAGCTGCCTTTAAAACTGAGTATTAAAAGGATGAGCACTGGATAGTTGGCCGAGTAATCGTAGCATTTGCATAATATAGTAAACAAGCTAACAGTGCTAACGATGGATTAGGATTTCCAACAGCGTTTTTTTTTTTTTTTTTCTGACACTAGATATTGACCAAAAGCCAGAGACTGTGTCATACTGATTTGCCGTGAGCTAAGGAGGAGAGAAGGTAATATTATCTCGGAGCCTTGTGGTGGAAAGTTTCTCCTCCTCTGTGCCGCTGCATTGTGTCTGCAGCTGTCTGTGACAAAGAGTGGCGTGAAAGTCAAGATCGCTTGCTTTTCTTTTGGGGATGCATCTCTAGTCCTGCGTCGAAACTGTTGGCTAGTTGGTTTGTGGTGTACATGTTCAAAAAATTCTACCGAAACACTAATTGTACAGGCAAATGTCGTAATCTGTAAATGCTTCAAATACAGAATATCCACACGAAATATGCTGTTTACATGACCAGTATCAAATCCAGAATTTGTCATATCCAGAGTAATAGTGGAATATTAGTATATAGTTATTGTGAAACTGCCCCAGTTAGGTTTTGACAGTGAAATTACTTCCTTAGGGAAGAAAAAAGCATCATGTTATAGGGTAAAATAAGCAAGTAACGTGATGTGAGTTCATGGACTTTCTGTGTTGACATATGATGCCATGTTGTTGTCCCCTTTGTTGTTGTCCTGCTGTTTTTACCCCCTGATGGCGCTGGGCGCTGTCAAACGATAATGGGGACCGGCGGTGTATCATCCTGTCATGAAAGGACAGCCTGTTTTGTTGGTGTCTGACACCAGATGTCACTGACCAAGCACCAGATTTCGACAGCTTCTGTAGGCAACGTCAGTTACTCGGAGCTTAAAGAAATGCCACTACATCTCATACTGACACTTCTGTGCATCGAAGTTAAGTTGCTGTGAGTGTTAAATGTTTCCACAGGCGCCGACAGCCTCCATTAGGTGGAGTTGTGTTGCTCCCTCCTCCCCTTGGATCTCCGCAAGTGATGACATTTTTGGGTGCACTATCCCTTTAGATAATAATAAAAAAAGATCAGTTGTTTCATTTCAATTCACCGATGATGCACAGTTCAGCTGTTATCTTACTTTGCTGCGCATGTGTGTGTGAATTGTTTTTTACAATGAGGTCAATGGTCCTGTCTAGTTTTATTGAGCGTGAGTTTAGTGTAAGTTGTTTTCATGCATTTAATGCTTCTCAAGCAAAGTTATCAGCCTTTGGCTCATTTACAGTCAAACATGCACGCACACAAACACAGTGCTCCACTTGAGTGTAATCAGTTGCTCTCATTGCTTTGATGGGGCTGTCCTGCTTTGCTCATCACTACATTAACTTGGTTTGCTTCCAACAGCTTCTACGAGGGATCTTCCTCTTGTAAGCTGCACATTTTAACTGTTTATGTGCTTCATTTTACAGTTCATCTGGCAGAGGCGATCTGTATTTCAGTTCTTACTCAAATCCGGTCAAACTTACAAATTCCCACCTGAGCGCTGCCCACTACAATCACGCAGTTTTCTACTGTTCTGCTGATCTGTGGGTTAACTGCCTTGCTCCAGGGCACACACATCGCTGAGGGAGGAGAGGGCGCATTACTCATCATTATCACTCAGTCATTTCCCTGCTCGGTCCTGGTGACACCGGTGGGATGAGAGTCCCTAACCCTGGCTGTCTTAAAGCCGTGCTCCAGCGCTGAGCTCCGAAGGAATCGCTCATGCAGACGGTTGTGAGAAAAAAAAGCATGAAACAGACTTCTATCGATTGATTCAGACAGAGATTTTCCCACAGCATCAGTAAAAACGAGCTGTGGGTTAAGGCCGGCTGCTCCTCTGAGCTACGTCCTCGCTGTCTGGACAGGAAATGCAGCTTGATGCCATCACACTTTTCAAGCACACGCTGTAATTACATATTTGAATGCCAGGCCTTTCAGCAGATAAGGACACGCTGCGTTTCTGTGGGCTGAATGTCTGGCAAACCTAAAATTGTCCTCTTTTAATTTCTAGGATAACAATCCAAAAAAAAAAAAAACAGCCTTTTTTTAGAGACTGACTTTGGTGTACATTTCCTTCTTATTTCCCCCACACATTGATAGCTCAACTATAAATGCTATTATTTTTTAACTGAGAGACTGAGGAGTCGGACGCCCCGGGAGGGAAAAGCAGGCTACCACAGCTCGCTGGAAGATTCAGCTCATAATCCTGACCTGCAGCTACACATACAACGATGTGTGTGTGTGTGTGTGTGTGTGTGTGTGTGTAGAGAGCAAGAGAGAGAGAGAGAGAGGGCTTCTGTGTATTTGACAGAGCGCTGTGTGTATTTGAGAGAATAAGAGACAGTGTGTGAGTGTGCATTAGAGAGACACAGAGAGAGTGAGAAAAAGTAATTGTGTGTGCTGAGCTGGATCACCGAAAGCTACAGTGTGTGTGTGTGTGCGGGCGTGCGTGTGTGTGCACGTGTGAGTTACAGTCACAGTGCAGGAGATGAGCTCTCTGGCCTAGGGAAGCATGAAAGTTAATGCACTCTCTCACACACAGCCCCACTACCACGGCAGTCAGTGTTCACATCAAACACAATAAGAAACCATGAGGGTCGACGGAGAAGGAAACACAACACTTTGCCTCCCCACCCACCTTCATACCCCCCATCTTTTTCTTTTTTAACCCATTACATTAACCGACAACCTGGACTGGAGTGCAGGCTATACGACGCTCACACTAAACTGCTTTGTCTTGAGAAAAAGTGCCTTCCCAACTACATGTCTGTGCTGGCAAATTGAAAAAGTGGATGACGACGTGCAGCCAGAGAGCAGCCACTATTAGCTAATTTTGACCAATGTTCTTTACCAGAAAGTGCTTCAACCAATCGAATGTTCTGTCTACAGGATTTTTACGGCAAAAACAAAAGCAGCCAACGTATCCACTGCTGCTTTCTCTCTCCATTGTGGATCTTGCTGTCGTTGCGAGCTGTCAGCTATAAATAAATTGTTAAATATTGACTTTCCTGTCAGCTCTGCAGCATTTAGATTTCTATGGTGTAAAACATACTGTTACTTTATCCCCGACAACTCGTGCATCTGAACAAGTTTTTGAGCTTCGCCTGTGTCTCTTCTGTCCTTTCAAGCTCAGTCCTTTACCAAATTACCCTTTTCTGCCTTTCCTTAAAGCGGCTATGATTTTTTAATGTGAAAACAATGCTGTAGTGATGAGCCTATGGAGAATCATTTCCTGTATCTGCAGAGCCTTGGCTTTACTGAGCTATATACAAAGATTCAACTCATCGTTTTGCTGTCCAGCATTGGGTTGCAGCAGTGTACCAGTTTCAGTATATAACCTGATATGAAAACTGGCTGTCTGATCTACGAAACTGAAGAAAATTCAACCGGTCCAAGAATTTCACCGTCATTGTAGTTATTTTCAAAAGGGAGTTTCAATTATGGGATTAATACATTTGTTCAACCAAAAATAAGCCTTCAGTTTTCATTCCTTTAAGGGCCACTTTGACTGATAGCAGCCCTCGTCTGGCTGTAACTTTACTGTTTGGATTCACTCTCCCTGCTCTCATTGTGTTGTTTTCAGCGGCTGCAGGCAGCTGCTCTCAGAGACAAAGCTCCAACAATTGTGGTGGACAACAGACAAACACAGTTAGAGACGATGCAACGGAAAGCCGCAGCCTGGAATTGAGCCGCTGCAGCTACGACATTGACTTTGTATTGAATGCCTGCTCTACCTACGAACCCACCAGGCGCCCCCATAGTAGAGCATTACCCTCAGGACTTGGCAGAGACCAAAATAATATTGGACTGACACCCATGACACCCATCATATGGACATAAACCACTCCGGTCTCACTCCAAAGTCGTAGAATAGCAGCACTTGGCAGTGACTGCAGGCATCAGACACCAATGAAAAAAAGCTGACATCTCACATCGGCATGGCATGCAGTGGTATTATTATTGTTTAACTGCGGCCAGCGGCGTCAGGGGAAACACGGCCGGACAACGGCGTAAATTAAGGGGCTTGAAGTATGAGTTGGGCGGGCTGGAGGGGCGATGGTTTGGTCCAGCAACTACCGACTTTCACCCTGATGTGACAGTCTGGATGGGACTAAAGATTTAATAGGGGTCCTCTCACAATACATGACTATGACGATACACACTCCAAATGTATAGTTGATCGGATGATTGGTTTTTGGAGAAAATCGAAGGAGAGACACGCATACAAAGAGACACAGACAGAGACACATTTCATTGTAGTTAAAAGTCTCTTTCTGTCATTCCTTACCTTCTTCAGCTTAATAACAGCCTCTTTGGTCTCGGAGTCAGTGCTCAGTTCAAACATGCTCAGTCCATCTCCGTCCGTTAAGCGATATTTCACCATCCCGTTGTCTCCCAGGTCAGGGTCTTTGGCCTTGAGACGGCCCACCTCCTCTCCTGGCACTTTATCCTCCGATACAGACATGGGATACACACCTGGGAGAAAACACAGGCAGATAAAATTTACTAGGTGCTGGTTGGCTGGTCGGTGATGTTAGTGTCAGCTTCTGGTCACAGCTCGCTTTTGTATTCACTCTTTAGAGTCTGTAGAGAATTCCTGGCTGGCTGCCACTGTGTTTACTATCTGAAGCAGGGTCAGTTTGGAGGGCAGAAAAGCATTAACATGAACCATGCCATCTGTCTCATATGGCCCAAAGGATATTCATATGGCCCAAAGGATATTAATACCCCCTATAGTGTCAGGTGAGTGTGTGTCTGAGGGAGTAGACACCTGGTTTGCAGAATGAGAGCAGTAGGACCATATGTCTCTCTCCTCTTTTATCCTCTTCCTTTTCTCTCATCTATGTTCTCCTTCCCCGAACCTTTAGTCTTACTTCTTCTCATATTTCTTTTGTCTCATAATGACTCCATGCCGGCGTTAGCCGTGGCTTGAAACATGGGTTATCCATGCGTACTTCCCATTCTTGTGAACGTGATATCTCAAGAATCCTCTGAGGAAATTGCTTCAAATTTGGCACAAATGTTCATTTGGACTTAGCAATACACAGATTAGAATATGGTAGTCATAGGTCACTGTGACCTTGGCTGTTTTATTCTTGTAAATCTCAGGAATGCTCTGGGGGATTTTTTTTTTTTTTTTTGGACTTGAGGATGAACTGAAAAGATTTCGGTGGTCGTAGGTCAAAGGTCAAAGTCATTGTGACCTTGTCTGTCTTATTCTTGTAAATTAATCTTGTAATCTTGTTTTTTCCTCACAAATTTGGCACAATCGTTCAATTAGACTTGATGATGAACTCGTTAAAACTCGGTGGTCGAAGGTCACTGTGACCTTACGTTCGTCTCATTCTTGTGACTGCAATATCTCAAGAACACCTTGAGGGAACTTCCTCAAATTTGGCACAAATGTCCACTTGACTTAACAATTCTAACTGATTAGAATTTTGTGTTTGGAGGTCAAAGTCACTGTGACCTTGCGTCCGTCTCATTCTTGTGGGCACAATATCTCAAAAATGGCCTGACGGAATTTCTTCAAATTTGAAACAAACATCCACTTGAACTCAATTGATTAGATTGTGGTGGTCGAAGGTCAAGGTCACTGTGACCTCACAAAATGTGTTTTGGGCCATAACTCAAGAAATCTGACTAATCTGACTAATTATGACAAAATTTCACATAAATATCTAACGGGATAAAATTAAGTGATGGCATCTTATATCCAAAAAGTCAGCTTCACTGTGACATCATAATGTTCTGTGAAAACACTTTTCTGGCCATTACTCAACACTGTAGCTCAGGAACAGAAGGTGAGACATTTGGTCAGATGCTGAATTTGTGACTCTGATTTTGAAACTGTGAGTATATTTTCTGTGCTGCCTAGGAAAGATGTGTGGGAGGCATCCATGTTTTCACAGACATGGATGTAAACTGTAAAAGAAACCTGAGGCAGACGACCATGAGACGGTAATTCTACTTTTATCATATGTCACCTCTGTTCATCATCCTACTTTTACTTTTCCCCTCAAATCTGTCATTTCCTCCTCCATCTTCTCTGGAGCTTCACAATCCCTCCTCCTCCTCCTCTTCCTCCTCCTCTATGATTCAGGCACTGAGCACAGAGTGGACTCATCACTTTATAGCTCGTGAACCATTAGCATGTTTATCCTGCCTGTCCAGGTGTAGCAATCCCGTGAATCATGAAATTCATTTGGCCATGTGGCTTCAGAGCAGAAGCGAGTGGGAGAGGAGAGCGATTCACAGGACTTGATCCATCCAGCCCAAATCTCTCCTGCCACCCTCCACCTCCGCCACATCTCCAATCCTCGCCAAATCCCTCGTCTCCATCTCTCCTCTTCATCTCTGTCCCTGCTTTCTAAACTCCTCTCCAGACTGCTCCACTCTCACTTGGTAACTTCGTTCCCTCCCTCCCCATCCCTCATTTGCTTCTCCTTTCCACGGCATCCTTCTAAATCTCTTCATTCATCCTCACCTCTCCTCCCCCTCTCCGCCCCGTTTCTCTCATGTCGATCCTTCCTCCTCCTCTCCTCCTCCTCCTCCTCCCTTCTGCCTGCCTCTTCTGGCTAAAAGCTCATTTCTTCCCTGCCCTCCCTTTGCCCTCTTCCTCCCTCTCTTCTCCTGTCGTTCCATTCTTGCTTTTCCTAAGTAGCTTAACTTCAATGGCTCCTGGCAGCTGAGTTAAACACTGTATGACAGGACACACAGGCAGCCTGGCGTACCTGGCTGCGGGCTAAAATGAGGCACAGTTCATACAGGAAATGTATATTTACAATCGAGGACACAGTAGAAGCAAATATGAGTTTCGGAAAATAAAAGCCATGCGCTCGTAAATCTCCACTACTTGTTTTCCTCAGTAAAATCCAATGTTCTTCTCCACCAGTTACTCTGTGAGAAAGCGAGTGTGAGAGTTTGAGAAAGTCATTAGATGCTCTCATTACCCCCCCACGTAAATGATTGCACTATTTGTATTCACACAGATGTCCAGTCTTCGAAGGAAGAGCTCATAAAACCAGCAAAGTTTAGATATAAACACCAATAAAGAGGCTCATAAACGTAACTCATGTAATGACCGCAATCTCTTAGATCAGTAATTTTAATGGGATTACCAGCAATAATGCCTGATATTACTTTGTAATTTATGAGCAGAGACTTTTATGTGTTATCACTGACAATATTGTAGATGCATTTTATATTGAATATGTTGAATATATCAGTAATTTAAACTTGGCAGGCGGACTGGTTAACAAAGCTTTAGTATAGTTTGGGAAACATATTGCGTCTCTCCCATAAGAGTTGTTGCCTCAAAACAAGCTGAGCATCTATTTATGGTTTTATTTCTTTAAGTGCCAATTATTAACCAGAGAGTTGTTATTCATGCGTAAAGCTAATATGTCTCTGTGGTGTGCTGTAATTTTGCTGTGGTGGATGTGGACTTACAATCAGCTCAGAGTTTTGCTTTGTGGTTAACAGTATTAAACTGATTCCTGAAGGAGACCTATTAATTTAATAAGCAAAATATTCTTGGTGAACAGTGTGACGGTGTGTTAGGGCTATTAGAGCAGGGGAAGGGGGGCAAACTTTTTAAGAAATGATTCAGAATTTCCGAGATTAAAGTCGTAAATTTACAAGAAGAAAAACGTGGATGTTCTCTGATATTAAAGTGGAAGATTTATGTGATTAAAAATTGCAAATTCGCTGCCAGAGAGGCAGAGTTTAACATTTTTAGACCTATAGTTGACTTCTTATTTTCAGTTTTTAGGATGCTGAATGCTCAATGGAAAATTCAATCCGATGTAAGGGGCTGGAATATTCCATTTCATATTCCGAATGAAAGAATTTCTTGCACTTGTATACACTCATTCCTCTTTAAGTTCATTCCAGTCTTTCTGCACATGCTCGTTTCCTTGCCCTTCTGGCGCTATAACATATATAGCGTGCATAGCAACGGGATGAGATAGAGCAGTCGGACTCATTGCACAAACTCATTCGCCACAGCACGGTCTTCTATCTCCCTTCTTCGACCTTCTCCTCCTCAACAGACGAAGCATTAGCAGAACAAGGTTGTTGTCGTACTGCTGCTCCAAGAATATAAGCAAAACAAGCCCTAAAAAGGCACTAAGAGCGTTGTCGTCAAGCATCTTGTTATCCTGAGCAAGGACTACAGTGTTTTCTTCCAGTAAACGTAAACACGTAACATCCGCCCCGCCACCTATCCAATCAGAAACCTTCCCTGCTCCAAACCTTGCATGGACCTGAATAAAGGCGATTAAACTGATCTCCTGTGTAAACTTCATTCGGAATGAATATTTCTCATGTTTAATTATCTTTAATTACGAATGATTTCATTCAGATTTTTTCATTGTGAATGAGAAGCCATCATGTAACTGCACCTGTTATTGACTCACACAAACTCTTGGTATGTTCCTCCTTGCGTAGACTTCGTCACCTGATTTTGTGGCAGTATTTTATTTTTTTTCCTCGCACCACTTTAAGTTTAGAAAATATGCATTTTTTTCTCCCGTAAATTTCCCACTATAATCTCAGGGGTTTTTTTTATATTTACCATTTTAATCTCAGAAAATATTACATTTTTTTCTCCTGAATTTACCACTTTGACTTTAAATCATATCCAAGTTTTTCTTTTGCTTGTTTGTTTGTTTTTGTTTCATATATTTACCACTTTAATCTCAGATAATAGACACATTTCCTTCTCACAAATTTACCACTTGCTTGTAAAGAAATCTGTATGTTCATTTTTTAAAGCTATAATAGCCTTTATGTGCTGTCATCGAAGAGCCTATTTTTGTGAAAACTATTTGTCACAGCCTCCATGTTGGTGATTCAAACAGGATTTGGACCATTTAGCCTCAGAGTTGCTACACACTGTAATTTCCTCACTTTTGATGATGGTAGTAAATTTATTGCCCTCAATAAAGTGCAGTGAATGCTGAACAGGCCAGATATACTCAAACACATTTCTGTTACTGCAAGTTCTTGTGATTTAATGTGTGAAAGTCTCTTTAGTACCATAAATAGCTTGGATACAATTATTTGCAAGTTTGTAGATGTGCCACAAGTTTGAAGACAAGTTCAAATATGGTGTTGATATTTTTTTAATCTTTGATACACTTGGTGTCTTCTCAGTTTTAATATATTTTAGACATGATATTGCCCTTTATTTCTGGCCAGATATTAATTATAAGTTCCTCATCCAGGTTTTATATTGTTTTTCTTTTCTTTCTTATTGATTTTTGTTGGTTTTTGGTGATGAGAATAGACTGTTCTATAAAAGCAATCCTAAAAAAACCACTGCAGGTAAATGATATGCGCAAATACCATCCTGTAGATTGTCTTTCACAGCCTCGGATGTCTTTTATTATCTGCTTTGTTCTCGTGTTTAAACAAGAATGAGGTCGAGCAGGCTGCGAAGGACAGTGGCTGACACATATTAACCATATTCAACAAAACCACCACTGTCTTGTTGGTCTAATACACACTGAAGAGAGAGAGAGTTAAAGAACAGTCGCTTGTTTTTTGTCTTCATTTCTTTGGCCCTCCCTCTGTCTGTGCCGTGATGGATTCTCAGAGTGGCAAAGATGCTTGATAATGAGGTGAAAAGGAGAGAATTACAAGGACAGAAAGTCTGTGAGAAACACAGAGAGGCAGAGAGATCAAGCCTCGGAGTGAAAGAAGAAATATAACAGCTTGAATGGAAACTGAAAAGCTGCTGGAACACATGAGAAGGAGTCAAGCTGTGCCGTATATCTTTTCCTGTCTGTTTTTATCTCTTTCCTTGTGTTTTCTCTCTCTCTATCTCTTTTATTTCTGTCTCTTTTTTTTTCTGCCTCTTGCTTTGCCTCTGTTTCTCTGTTTTCTTTCTTGACTTGCTTATCTGATTTCCCTTTTTTCTCTCCACTCCGCGCTCTCTCACTCTGCCCAACTACTAAATAAGTAATCACTGTCCTCATTCACACCATCTGGGAGGCTTTTCTTGCAGGTGTTTGTACTGCTTCCACTTTTTTTTCTTTTCTTTTACACGGGTAGCCACTACCACAACATATTGCTGTTTGATGTGTTGTCTTGTATCACAGATGTAAACTGCCAGTGATGCACAGAAGTAATGCAAAGGGGGTACTTTGTAAACACTTATGACTGATATGTTGGGCTGTAAAACCTCCATTTTGTCCTTTTTATGTTATTTGAAAAATGTTTTATATCCGCTTTGGATGCGGGAACAGAAGGATGGCCTGTGGTTAGAGAGCCCATCCGCACTGACTCCTCACAACAACCGTGTTTCCCACGTTGTTGTATAAGCATAAATTATTACACTGAATAAAACGCTGTCTCAAAATAAAAGTTAAATACTGGATTTGAATACGGAAATACTCTCCACTACTATTCATACTATCCTTTTGCCACCAGTCCTTTTAACAATTTAAGGCTCCAGTCAACGACACTCAGTGACCACTTTATTAGGTATACTTGTTAATCTATTACAATCCAGTGCATAAACTCTGCCATAAAATCTACCTTTACAGAGATGATAATCAGTTATAAATTGACAATGTGAGAGCAACACATTCTCACTCTGACCTCGTCACATATAGATGTTTGATTATGGATTTTCCACATTGAGATATGTCATGCAAGGGTGTGTTGGTTTTTGACGTTCTGGGACGCCATGTCAACTTCAGCCTGTTACATGCATTGTCTGTTTTAAAAATACACTTCTGTTTTCACAGGAAATGTACAGTTTGCATACAGTCTCTTTCAAAATAAAAGCACTGCATTGCTAAAACACTGCTAATTGACGTTTTTTTCTCCTTTACTAACAAACGAACGTGGTTAGGTTTATACAAAAAGAACAGGGTTTGGCTTTACAATCATACGGGAGGTGAACACCGGCTTCCCGGGTAAAGTTGGTGGTTGTTGGACCCATCCACCACCCGTCACATGCACACTACTCTGACTTCGCCCGGTTAACTTTTGTTGTTGTCCCGCCACGTTTCTCCTAGACACCTGCAGGCAACGCAGCTGCTTTTGTCGCTGCTTGTTCTTTGATGTTGGTTTGATGTGTCTGTACCTTAGGGCACAAAAACCATTTGCTTATAGTTTGGGAAAGATCATGTTTTGGCCTAAAATACACAATCCTGCCTAGAATATCAATGATTTCTGGGTAAAAAACAAGTGCATTTCATGGCACAAAACATTTGAACAGCGAAATTGCAGTGGACTTCAACTTGGGAGGCATCTCACCGTGTCTCTTTCAAAATAAGCGCACTACGTCGGTACAACACTGCAAATGAAGCGTCTTTGGGTTTAAAAAAAAAGAGCAGGGTTTGAACGATCATACGAGAAGCATTATCTGACGTTGTCCTGCTGCATTTCCCACCAACACTGACGGGTGCTGTTACACAAAACAGCGACTGTCAGTGCATCACGCCGATGTTCAAGGACAGGTTTTATCTTTGGCGTCTGACGCCAGGCGTCACTGCCCAAGCACAGGTATTTGACAACTTCGGAGTGAGATGGGGTTAGTGGGAGAGGTACGAACACACACTCACACTCACATTGACCTCAGTAATAAACATGTAGTCACTAAACACTTATTGTCTTTGTAGAGGTAGAATTTATGGCTGAGCTATTGGATTGGATTGTACAACCAAACGTAAGAATGAATGCTGGCATTGTAGGTTTCTGCAAACATATGTCATATTTGTGCATTATTATGTAGCTGATAAACTGAATTTCTGTTTCAACAACACTGTTTTTAACATGTGGTTCAGTTAAAGGCTCTATTGCGCAAGCTGACGTTGGCTGCCGGTCAGTGTTGGGCCGTTGTTGAGCGTCTGTTGTCCTAGTGTTTGTAGTGTGTCCCACACTGTTGCCCCTCATCAGCCCATGGCAACTTTTCATCGCGTCACGGTTTGCTGAAACCTGCAATGCCAATATTCCCTTCTTACAGCTGGTCTGGGATTGCGTTAGATTTAACCACTGAGTGTGTGTTTCAACTTTGTGCTATCCATCGTTATATAAGAGCCAGTGGCATCAAAGAAGCATCTGGACATAATTTCCATACATACAGTTTATACATACTGAGGACAGTCTGCTGGAGAGAAATGTTTTTGTTCCATTTGTGCTACAAAAAACAAAAAAACAAAAAAAAAATCTCTCAAAATGTCAGTTTGTCGTGACCGACAGAGTCAGACTTTAGCTTTGCATTGCAAGACACTGGTACGCAGTCAGCGTGTTGGAATACACCAGAACTGGAGTGATGCTTTTGACAGTCTCTTTCTCTCCCTCTCTGCATCTCCGTGTCTTTGACATTCCCTCCCTCGCTGCCTCTGCTCGTGTCTCTGTCTTTCCTCGCCTATTCAGCTTCTCCACAGGCTAAATCCTGAGCCCTCGTCTCTTCTTTTCTCCTCCCGTCTTCTCTCCATCCAGCTCCTGCAGCTACTCTGCTGAATCTCTGCCAGGAGTCGCTCAGCACAGAGCCATGGGAGGGGAGGGAGGGGAGAACGTGGAGGAACAAAAAAGCAAAAAAAACAAAACAAAAACACAACAGCAGAGAGAAAGTCTGAGACAGGGTGAAGGAGAAGATAGAAGCACATACAGAGGAAGGGGGTGTTGGACACTGATATAGACAGGAGACTATAAAATACAGTGGTGCAAATCACTGCTGAGGTTTATGTTGCTCCTGTTTCTATGTGGTGCACCAGAGAAAGATTGAGTCTTCGAGCATATTTGAAGCATTTAGTCATATAAAATCATATAACAATCTTCCTTTCTGTGTGGTTGTTTCTGTAAGTCCAACAGTCCAATCAGAAAACTACTATTTCTTTACTTGATTGCATTGTTATAAAGGTTGGTAACACCTTTTCCCTTATTGGGATTTTAAATAACAACGTTTTTAAGAAAGATGTTTACGCCCAATTTCTGAACATGCTTTCACCTCCAACTTAATATATTTTTGACTGTAGGTGATGTAGACTGATTTATGGCATGATTAGTTTGATATAATGTGTTATAAATTCAGATTTTGATATTTTGAAGTACAGCTTTCTTACAACTCTTTTAATCCATGTACCTTTTTTCCCCTTTCTGCTTCATTGAATTGTTTATTGTCAGTTGTTTTATCATGCTGGGTACTTACAGTAAGATGTTTAACCACACCTGCTATAATAAAGCTTGCCAGTTTATTGGTGTGCATCATAGCAAGAAATTAAATTATGGATGGGGGGTCGTACATTGCAAGTATGTTACCTTAAGGCCATGCCATACAATAATGGTAAGAAATTAGATGGTTAGTGTTTTAAATCTAACTACAATTTAATACAATACTTATGAAAAATATTTTTCTCAACATGAGTTTTATTTTGTCTGAATGTTTCCCTCAGAGAACATTGTGCCACTGTGGAACAGCCTGTAGGAATGAATGAGTTAAAGACAGCCGCCTTATTTCAGCAAACTTTACATCAACAATTTATCAGACTAAATTATCATAAATCCTCTGCAGAACAAGATTGAGAGTTATATTTCAGTGTTTGATGATTTGTCTTACATTTAAATCCCTGTTTTCAGTGTGATATGTGTGATGCTGCTGGTTGTTAGCAGCTTGTTGTCCAAACGACTGAGTTCGAATTTCAATCTCACCAACATCGACCGGGAGTGCTGATTTTACTCTTTAAGAGTCATATTAATAATATTGCAATTATTCTGTAAATGGAAGAAAAATGTATGTAAAATATCAGCATACAGTCTGCTCTGTAGAGAGGACTCACAAGTGCGTCACTGTTATAGTCGACTGCACAGTATCATAGGTGATTTGGAGAGACAAAGAGAGCATCAAGATGGCGGTTATGCAGTCATACAAACCTAAATACACAAAATGATTCCATAAATGTACAATGTTGCTTCAAGGCAACGTTTGCTTGTTAACAATTTTCTAGTACTTAATGATCAAATAAAGCACATTAACAATTAAAAAGTAAACTTTACTCATCTATTATTGTGAAACTATTTTTTTTTACGAATGTAAAACAACGTGAAAAGAATATTTCAGGCCATTTTTGTGGAGAGAGTTGATGGAGCTGAAACACAACCCTGAAAAAGGGACTCAATATGGTCTCCAGAGAGTCATGTGACAGTAGAAACAGTATTGCAACATAACTGAGGATGTATTGTGTGAGTACAAACAGCCAATAACCTGTTACCTCGAGTCAACACAGCACCATAGAGGCTTAATGCATTTGAGGTTTCTATTTGTTAAACATTTTTGACCTGATGAAGATCCGATTACGATCGAAACGTTGTGTCAACATCGCCACAAGAAAGATAAATCATATTTTTCTTTTCCAGTTGCACAATAATATGAGAGTAGTTTGGAATAACACCTGCAGAAACACCTTATTTGAAAAAACAAAAGGTAGAAGTTGGTCATCAGCAGATATCCTGTCTCTTTCTGTCTGATCTCCTCTTCAAACATCAAATATTCCACTTCGAATCAGTGATTCAAAGCACACACACACACACACACACACACACACACACACGCCTGAGGACATTGCAGGGGGGCAGTAAATAACTTTCAATAATTGATTTCTTAAGTTATCTTTTGTGCCTCTTTCAGTGACTTCCTTGGCTTCTATATTGCTCGCTAGCAGCATGTTTTCTGGGTTACACACACACACATGCACATATAGCACACACAGAACGACATAAACACAAGTAAGTGGACCGACACCAACATGCACAGATGTGTGGTGCAGAAAATGATGTCAAAGTGCAGGATGGAAGTAGGAAAGCACTCATAACCTCCGAGGGAGAAGTCACAGCAGGGGAAAAAGACACCAAGTCACACAGTGGATATCACAGACAGGGTGAAGGTGCTGGTACTCACTCTGTGGGAACTTTGGAGGGTTGTCGTTGACGTCTGTGAGGGTGATTTTAACCTCAGTGGTCCCCGACAGCCCGCCCATGTGACCGCCCATGTCTTTGGCCTGGATGACGACATCATACTCCTGACGAGCCTCGCGGTCCATGTTTGGCAAGGCAGTGCGGATTATACCTGAGAGGACGGATTTTAACAGCAGTTAAAAGGGATAGTTCACTGATTTTCAACCAGCTTTGTGTCAGAACAATTAGGGTCGTATGTGTAAATGAACTGTGTCAACGTTGCTCCATCTAACCATTGCATAGATCTCCCTGCTTCGCCACCACAGACACAAGTGAAGAAGTGGTTCAAGAGACAAACCCGTCCCTCTCTCTGTCTCTCAAACTCAGACCAAACTCTGATCAAGCAGTAAAATGAGGCAGTGCTGATCAACTTTAAAGCTTCACCGTTCTGACCAAAATTATAATCCCGATTATTCTGAGTTATATTGAGATCACGATTATTTTCATGGTTATTCATTGCTTTAGGGGCAACATATATTTATTGCACTTTCACGTTTATAAAAGCACTGCTTTGTCTTCCATGTTGTGCTACGTTCCTGCTAACTTATAAAGCACTGCATCAAAATAAGCCTGTTCCTTAGTCACATTGTGTCGCGGAAAATATGGGAGTATATGAATGTCGTCCTGAATAATAACTGTATGAATGTGAGGTTATCCATAGTTAGGTGTTTTCAGAGGCCTCAGAGTCCTTCACTGTCTGCATGCAGCCATGTGAGGAGGCTCCAGAGTGTCTGAAGGTTGAGACGCTATATGATCCAGACCTTGTAAATGTTTCTATTTCAGTGTTAGACTGAACTGTACAATGTGTGAAATATATTATGCAAAGCTGAATGTTTGCACTGTTACTTAAAGTTCTTGGTATGTCTTTGTCCATGTACTTGCTGCACCAGCAGGCTCTTGGATCTGATGTTGTGTTAAACACAGGCCTGCCATCAGGGAGGGTCAAAGGGTACCAATGACCCCGGCCCAAAGCCAAGGGAGCCCCATAAAAAGGTCTATGGATGACCCTTGTACTTACCGACTTTTATCACTGACAATACAAGTTATTTGATTTTGCATGACACATAAAGGTATTTCACCAGCGTGAGTGTTTATTGGTCTGGTCTGGCATAGTACACTCTGATAGTTTTATCGCTTGTCTCTGGTTGTGTAGGACCAATTTTAAAAAGTATCGGCATCTTTGAACGACATACGGCCTAGTTTCATGAGAAGGCCATCTTTCCAGTTGGGAAATACCTCTCTAATGCTCACATTACATTTTCTTTATGACTGTTTTGTCACCATCAATCTAAATGATGTCATTCAGAAATGTTGTTTTAATATTTCAAAAGGTCTTGCTTGAAAAACAAGTTCTAAAGGAAAAAACTTAAAATGTAATTTCCATTCCTAAGAGTGGGTGTCATTTATTTAAAGATATTTCATTTTTCAAGAAAACACACACCATCAGTCATCGTTCATATAACTAAGAACTCCAGTTAAACATGTGTGAAGTCTTATTTTTCTCCATTTCAAGCCCCAGTAATCTTTTCTTTCTGTTTAATTCATCACCGGCTGCTCTCTTTCCATCTCTCTCTTTCTTTCTCCACATGTCTCGCTGCAGTGTCTGGGAGTTGAGGATTTCTGCTGTCATATTATGCCAAGTGAGTGTGCGTATATGCATGTGTGTGTGTGTGTGTATCTGTGTGTCTGTGTCTGTGTGTGTGTGACAGCATGCAAAGCTGATAATCTCCAAACCAATTAGAAATGTGAGCTATGGATTTGAGCCAGTCAAATACCCAACACTGGTTTGATTAGCCAGATTTACTCTGCCCAAATCTCTCTCCCTCTCTGTGCCCTCACCACTCTGTCTTTCCATGAACTCACTCTCTCTAAAGCAGCCCTCTCTCCTCCTCTACCCGAACCTCTTTCTCTCTGTTCTTCTTCACCCTCTCTGACCCGACACAGCTCCATGTCTGCCCTAACCTCTCTGCTTACATCCAATTTCTCCTTTTAATGTGAGCCCAAATATTAGGCCTGAGCTCTGCAGAGACCAGGCTGAATGTCCCCTGGGGACCTCTTTTTACAGCAGTGCCTTCTTTCCCTCACCAATTTCAGTGGAGAGGACCTGCTGTTATATGCTCCCTGCAGCAGCCAATGCTTAGCATTTTATATTAAGAGGGGAGAGGGTGGAAATGTTGCAGAAAGAAACAGGGCTTCAGTTTAGTGACAAGATGTGTGATAGAGCAATGAAAGCTTGTTGTCTACAACACACAATCATGCAGAAAACTCTTTATCATTATTTTTAAATGCTTCAATATGTTTTCATAATGACTAAGACTTGAAGATTTGAGTGCCAATATTCGTTTCTTGAATCTTGCCAATCTCTGAAAACACAGGTATTCCCACTGTGGTTTGAGCTTAAAGGTATATAATGAATTCTCCTAAAATCAAAGACTCATACTGAAGTAATCCCTCTCAATCATCACTTATGACCCGCTCTCAGTGTGGCTGTAGATCTATCTGCAGAGACTCTGCCCTCTGCATGCATTTTCTTAATTTATTTTTATTTTGCTGTGTTCAGGAGAGCCCTGGGCGCAGCATGCAGGTGCCTTAATAAAAAGGTAGCGACCAGGTGCCAGACTGTGAGCAGTACGCATTCAAAAAGAAGCAACAAAACACAGCAAACACAAACACAGCACCACAAAAAAGCAAATGCAGCAAGGTAAAACACTTGCACTGTTACTTTATATGATGCACATCACTGCTTATGTCTTGTGCAATATTGTTCACATCATGCACAGTATTATTCTTCAGTCTTTTTTCCACCATTTTAGTGCATGTTTAGTAACTCCTGTGCTAATCATACCCCTATTGTTATTCTATTAGGCATTGTTTTTTCTTTTGTCCCGAGAAGGCACCTCTATCTTGTTTATTTGTATATTCTGCAAGATATTTAATATTCCCGTCTCGTACTCGTCGTCCTCCGCTTATCCGGGTCCGGGTCGCGGGGGCAGCAGCCTCAGCAAAGAAGCCCAGACAGTCCTCTCCCCAGCCACTTCCATCAGCTCTTCCGCGGGAACCCCGAGGCGTTCCCAGGTCAGCCGGGCGATGTAATCCCTCCAGCGTGTCCTGGGGCGGCCCCGAGGTCTCCTCCCGGTTGGACATGCATCCTTACCAGATGCCCGAACCACCTCAACTGGCTCCTCTCAATGTGGAGGAGCAGCGGCTCTACTCCGAGTCCCTCTCGGATGTCCGAGCTCCTCACCCTATCTCTAAGGCTGAGCCCAGCCACCCTGCGGAGGAAACTCATTTCGGCCACTTGTACTCGCGATCTCGTTCTTTCGGTCACTACCCAGAGCTCGTGACCATAGGTGAGGGTTGGGACGTAGATCGACCGGTAAATCGAGAGCTTTGCTTTCTGGCTAAGCTCCCTCTTCACCACAACAGACCGGTTAAGCACCTGCATCACTGCTGACGCCGCCTCAATCCGCCTGTCAGTCTCCCGCTCCATCCTACCCTCACTCGTGAACAAGATCCCGAGATACTTAAACTCCTCCACCTGAGGAAGGACCTCCCCCCCGACCTGGAGTGGGCAGTCCACCCTTTTCTGGCTGATTTAATATTCTGTTGTCATAAAACTGGGCCCAGTCAGTAACCCTGACCTGAGGAACCCACTGGTTGTTAGTGGTTATGAATCGTTAAATTGTGGTTACTGCACTTAGTGTTACTGTAATTTGAAGCGTTCTCTGGCACAATCATTTCCTTCGGGATAAATGAAGTTCATTGGATTATACTGAATTGATTGAAACACCATGTGGCGTGAAGCTGGGGTCGGGTTTTACTGTTACTTTTGCTGCAATACCGTTTACAAGCAGTAACACATATTTCTGCTTAGTAAACCTAAAAAAACAAAAGTTCATAGCTGAATTTCAAAATTAGAATTTAGATGTGTGACCATCAGCTATGAGAACAACTTCTATTCATTGTGTTGTTTTTGTTTATATCTCCTGGTTGAGTTACCAAATGAAGGTGAAAGATTTAACTGCAGAGCTACAAAACTGAAGCACTGAACATGACACGTCTTGAGATATGCACACTAAGAAATGCAGTCACCATGTGCACCACTCCTCATGAAGGCCCTGTGTGGCTTATCTGTCTGGCTAACGGAGCCAATACTTACCAATGTGCAGATGTTTACTGCTGCACATGACTTTATATTGTCTGTTTACGGGATGCTGTTCAGTGTGGTTGCGTGTGTTAGATGTGTTAGCTGTGAGAAGTCTGTGTCTTTGCATGATGCAAAGACATCTGGTTGTGGCGTTGATGTCTGTTGACCCCGGGCAGGGTTCTGTTTTCAGCCTCACCTGTCTGAGGCTCCACAGAGAAATAGGGTTGTCCTTGCAGTATGCTGTACACCAGCCTGGCGCTGTTGCCGTAGGTGGGGTCATCAGCATCTGTCGCTGTCACCTGCATCACTGACGTACCTACAGGACAGACACACAGACATGACAGTCAAGTCAGGCGATGACTCTACCTCAGCGATTCGGTTCAAGAATGGTTTGACAAACAAGCTTGTCACAGACAGCGTGCCGATTCACCTGCCTGCACCGGCTGGATGAGGAAGGGAATGAAAAATCTCTCAGACACTGCAGCTGAACTGCTCCTGTGAGGCCGGTCTCCACACTTATTTCTCTACATTTCATCATTGTCGGATGGAGACATCCTCTTTCCAATTTTGGTGATTTTCGTGTTTTAAATAAAACATTACATTCCCTCCATGCTGTGACAGAGTCCTATAACCCCAGGATTTATGAAACCCTTTCAAAACTTATTGGCTAATCTGAAAAATGCATGGTTGTCAAGCTCAAAAACAAGACGACAGCAATTTACTTCCCGTAAATCTCTGTTAACTGAACTTGACACAGTTAAGCTGAGCAAATAGGCCAAATAAATTAAATCTGCAGAAGTCGGGAATAGATTCTTCTAACTTTGCATAATTGTTTAAATTCAATTTTTCAGATGTGACACAACTCATAAAACTGACTCACTAAAAATGTCAAATAAAAGTAATATTGTTAACAGCAGTTTAGATCTGCAGATGGACACGGTGTCATCAGCCTAAACACGTGCACCACCTGCAGGGCAGGGGTTGTAGTTTTGTTCGTTTTCTAGCAGTTTTTTGTGTGTTTTTACATTTTATTTCTCACAAATATCAATATTAATAGAACTCTATTGCATGATTGTTATTATTTAAATGAAAATGTGTTTCACATTGTTGTCGTGAAATAACACCACAAAATAACTTTGCCTTTAATTTTAACATTTATGGCTCAGTGACTTCTGGCATGAGACTCTGATGAAATAAGCCATCCTTCCCTTGGCATGATACCCGACTGGCTGCCTTTATTGTTTAACTGTGCCCGGTTGCATCAGGAATAAACGTGGTGGGACAACAACAAAATTAAAGCAGCGGAAGTCCTACTGGGGTCGGTGAGACAGGTGGTGTTATCTTGTGCTAACCAAGTTTTTTTTTGTTTGTTTTTTTTCCCTTTGCCTGTACCTGTATGAATATCTGTATAGGTATTTTCCTTATGTGTAGAAAGGATGAATGAGATGATCAAACTCCTCTGTTTCTCATGCATTATTTTTTTCACCATTGGTGACGTTGTTTTTTCTGTGTCAATCCACTGTATGAATAATAATACCAATGTACCCTTTCCTACAAAACATGAAGGTATGGCCCATTACACTGTACAATATAATGACTGGCACCTGCTGTTTGTTCTGTTTATGTATCATGTTATTGTGAAAATAAATTAACTAGTATTAAAAAAACGCATGTGTTTGGGTTTAGGAAAAAAAAATAAGAGTTTGGATGTACAGTCTTGTGGGAGTTGAACACTGGCCTCCCAGATGAAAGTCAGTGGTTGTTGGACCCATCTCCTGCCCACCCTACTCAGGCTTTCGCTGCCGTAACCTTAGTTCTTGTCCTGCTGTGTTTCCCCTTGATGGCGCTGGGGGCCACTAAACTATGACAGCGACTGGCAGTGTATCATTCCCGCATGAAAGGGCGGCTTCTTTTGTCAGTGTGCGACGGTGGAGGTCACTGACCAAACACCGGCTTTCACGATTTTGGAGTGAGACTAGTTGTGCAAAGCTAATTTCCTCTTGGGGCAATAAAGGTTTTATCCATTCATGTTTTTCTTAAAATAGTGTCAAATATAAAACACAAAATCTGAGAAAAAAAAAAAAAAAATAGTTTCGGATATATCCATTGCCTTTTGATGGCACAAGCTGGACTGGAACTGCAGGTCTAAAACTGCTGATGCAGCTGGATTATATTGGCTGAGTCCGTTGAAGACTTCGAATCAATAGCACAGTGTGTTTTTGTTGGTTCACAGTCTTTTTAGTTTCCTATATGCTGTTTAGATGTTTCCAGTTGCAGCTATATGTGCACCATCACTCTGCTCCTCACAGAATCCATTGGGTTTATAACTGTAATCAAGTTTCATTCAACCTTGGTC
This sequence comes from Epinephelus cyanopodus, assembly GCA_026686955.1. Taxonomy (NCBI): domain Eukaryota; kingdom Metazoa; phylum Chordata; class Actinopteri; order Perciformes; family Serranidae; genus Epinephelus; species Epinephelus cyanopodus. The sequence continues at coordinate 37,105,074 of CM048930.1, forward strand.
TCGATGTGGCCGCTACCTTACAGGGTAAATTACCAGGAATGTTAATTTGAAAGAGACTGTCTTCTCTATCTGTTCTAATTCTGACATCCATGAGGGAACACGGACCTAGTTAGTCAAATTACAGCTTTTCTTTCTGTTCCACTTCTGTGGTTGAGGCTGATGGCAACCGGCGGCCCCTCCCTGCCAGGCTTCTGCATTCATGTTTCAGCTTAAGAAGCGGATGGGTGAAAAAAGTAAAATAAAAAGGGAGCCTGAACAGAACTCATTCAGAAGTCCTTTCAGAAGTTCTTTCTTTGGAAGTCCAGCCCATTCAGAGAAGGGATTTCTCTGGCAGGCAGCACCACTGCCAGTGTGGTTCATTTCAGGTCGGCCTTGAGGGGCTGAAGACTGTCCAAGACCACATAATATTTGGAGAGAAAATCTATCAACATCAGAAGCCCTAAGTAAGGAGACTCTGAGGAGATGGTACGAGTTCTTTCCTGTGCCAAACTAGTGCTGAGTATTTCCTCGCTTTTGCCTCTGGTTGATCAGATTTCTTGTACATTTGATAAAGGAAAGGGAAAAAAGGTGAAAGGGCTTTGTAGGAGCAGATTGTGTCAGCTAATGGTGCCGTCTGTTATCCACTTCTCTGTCACACTTCCTGCGATCGGATTGCAGTCATAATTAATAATGTATGAAAAAGGCTGTTTAGCAGACAAACAACACTGACGATGAACTCCATCAGTGACTTCATTAGGAAACGTCAATTACTATGCAATGGAGAGATTTTCAGTACCATTGATTATTTTCCTCTGTGTCACTGTTGCGATCAAATTATGTTTCATATTAGGACAAACGAAAAAACAAATCTTCTGGTCAGTTTCACAGATATACCTTCATTTAAGACGAGAAAATTGAGCATGTAAGACGCATTTACGACAAAGATTTAAAGGTCCAGTGTGTAGGATTTAGGGGTTATATAGACAGAAACAGAGTATAATATCCTAAGTGTGATTCTTTAATGTATAATCACCTGAATATGAAGTGTTGTGTTTTCGTTACCTTACAATGACTTGTTTGTATCTACATAGGCAGCAGGTCCTCGTCTACAGAGATCACCATGTTACACTGCGATGTTTCTACAGTAGCCCAGAATGGACAAACCAAACATGGATCTAGATGTGGACAGTTTTGCTTTTGCATCATGTAGTTTCCTCACGATGAATATGTTTTTTCAATATGAAACTGCTGTATTCAGTGTTATTACCGGTTTAAATTACCGGGTCTGATTGTTTTGGAGATTTAGCTTATTGTCTGTGAAAACCTCCTGAGTGCTGGATCTTACATTATCAGATTAAATAAAAAAGGTATGCCAGATGAGCAGGTAATGGCCCATCTCCAGCACGCCAAATGGCATCAGAGCAACACTAACTTGTAACATGGGATTGTGTTTTTAACGGTTTGAATGACTGCATCCATTTGTTTAAGAGCGAAATAGACCTCTGTGGCTATTTCAGCTCCTGGTAACCAAACCAGAAGTTTCAGCAGGTTGCAATCTGCAATCCTCACCACTAGATGCCACTAAATCCCTAAACCTTACACGCTGGACCTTCAAACCATCTTCAAGCACAAAGTGTACATTTTGACAACACTGTAAAAAACAACACCAAGACGATGTCCTAGTCTTCTACAGCACCACAATTAGTCCACAGTATTTACCCCTAAAGAAATGGACCAATTTGCAGCTTTCCTGTTTCGCATTTCAAAAACCTTAAACCAACGTCTTACCCTTTCCCCAGCACCAAACTCAACCTCCCCTCCTGTTCCCTTAACCCTCTCTTGTACTACTCACCAACATTGGACATCTCAGGCACCCTGGCATAGTACGGCCCGTGAAGAAACTCAGGAGGATTATCATTGATGTCTTGAACTTTCACTATGAACTCTGATGGAGGCTCCAGAGGCTTATTAGTGTCTCTGTCCACGGCCTGGGCTGTTAAAGTGTACTGGGCCTGCTCCTCGCGGTCCAGGGTTTTCGTGGCGTGGATGTTGCCCGTCTTGTCGTCGATAACAAAGATCGTGCCCGCACCTTCGCCGGACAGGATGTACTTGATGTTGCCGTTGCCTGAATCTACGTCTGAGTGGAGCTGAATTGGGGAAGAACAGAAGCGAGTAAGAGAAACTAGAAGAAAAAACAAAGGCAGCGACATATGCAACGGCAGGACATCTGGATTTCAGATGGTGTGGAACTTATATAGAGGGAGAGACAGACTGCTGATTACAGAGTGAGACAGGAAGTCTGATCGACAGGCGAGACAGGAATATGTATTGTATCTCGGCTGTTTGGCAGATGTGACATGAGGCATCCATTTCTCAAGTTTACAAATTAAAGAAGCGGGGCGACTGAGATCGACGAGCTCAGAGATGTGCCGTGTGAGACAGGCAAACACTAATAAGTAAGAGATTTAAAACGTTGTCATCCAAAGAAATTGAAGAATGTTCAACATTCAATTAAAGTCTTGTTCTTCCTTTACAGCCCCTAGACTATGAAATATGATGCATTGTAAACATAATTTGTTGTTTGTTGTGAAAGCTGCTGCTCGGTTTGACTGATGCTGTTGTTGTGCAGGACTACCACCAATCATCTTCACCTTGAATGTGAGCATGACCTCCCTTTTTTTCTAGTTTTCTCTCTCCCCTTGACAAATGGGGAAAACACATGTAAATCCTATTGGAGTTAGTCATTTTGCTGTCACACTGTGTGCACCCACCATGACTGTAATTGGAGGGCAGTTTGGCCATGAATTAAACAGTACTTTTTTTTTTTTTTTACTTAAGTATTAATTCTGTTTGTTTCAAGAGAGGAGATTCAAGGATATGAAGTAGTGTTTTATTATACTTACCCTGCCCACCAGAACTGGGTCAGGCCCAGTGTACTCCTCAATGACGAAGAACTGATTCCAGACCCATCCTCGCTTGGACCTGTGGAGCACCTGTCCCTCCTTCCCCGCCCTCTGTTTGTGTCTATGCAGCGACAAGTGACCTACAAGCACAAAAACAAGCACATTTCTTTAGACCAGTGCTACAGTTTTCTGCAAACCAGTTTAAATCTACAACACATTTATTGTCTTTAGACGCAATTTCAGAAGTCTCAAGGTCTTATCTCACACTTGGTGCAAAGCTGCTCATAGTTCAGTGTGACTGTCGTTGCAAGTTTCACTCGGAGTAACAGTTGTCATTTTCATGGCCAGCGGCTATTTTGATGTAAGTACTTGCGCCCATGTGTTGCGTATTGCTATTTCACAAACAGCAGAATGTGATTGCGCCTTTGACCCTGTGATTTAATGGATGCATTATTCAAATAGAGTGAGCACACTCTGCCTGCTGAAATAAAACATTATTAATGAGGGAAATATTAATTACATTCTCTTAAATGTGAACATAGCAGAGATCAGAGCAGAGTTGCTGACTGACTCTCCATTTTGAGAGACGCTGCACATTTTCGCTCAAGAAGCAGCCTGACCTCATTGATTATTTCAGAAGTTGGCATGCCTGGCTGTTAACGGAGACAACACTCAGATTGACTGAGTACAAGTTATTCCCTTAAAATACACCTATGTTTAATAAAGGGACTAAGTACAACCCTTGCCCCTTTTCGCCTTACTGTGCACGCAGAGTTTGTGCCGTTTAACTCACAAAAACAGAGTTGGACATGCCCTAAATGCACTCTGCGCACAACACCATATTTAAAATGGGCCCTCATTGGATCACTGTGTTGAGTGAATTGTGTGTCACCACAACTGCAGTTTGTTTTCCGAGAATATTTTCAATAGACTGAATTCAAAAGTGGTTGGCGAGCAGTGACCTCGTGAACAAAGAGGCCCACTTTTGAATTATGGGTCACCAGTTCAAATCCCAGTGGAGATAATGTGGGCGGATGTTGTGAAAGACACACGCTTTAACAAGTAGTTCTTGAGGTGGCACTTTGCAGGGGACTTAACCTCTGTTTGTTGCAGTGCAGCTGCAGGAGCAGGCTGTGGCTGTACTGAGCAGCTGCCTTGTGTGAACATCTGTAACTGAGAGGGACCTTGATGGAAAAAATGAATTGCTAAATAAGTCTTTGCTATGTAAGAACAAGTACAACAAAAAAAGGATTGAAATTGCAAGCGAATGGAAGACAAATGCATAAAATCTTAGCGTAAATACACTCAATAAGACGTGATTATCCAAACACTCTTGGGAGATGTTTAAAGTAAGAGATCACTTTGTTGACAAGAAAATGCGACTGCAGTGATTTTCCAATTCATAAATGTAAATGTAAAGGGAAAGGAACATTTCAGTTCAAGTAAATATTTGCCTCACAGTTTGGATGGCAACATCTCTGCACGGTAATTGTCAAAAATGGACTGTCGGTACTGTGAAGTCCAAAGTGACTCATGGTCACAAGGGAGGGATCATTGTCAGTTTTAAAATACGTAACTACCATGAAAAACAGTGGCCATCTGTGCACTGACAGGTGACAGATAAACTGTATTTATAAATGCATCACAGTTAGAGTTTAAAGCCGTAAATGTGATCCAGACAGATTAAGAACAATACCTAGAAAGAGAAACACATGAAAGTCACAGGATGAGAAGACCTGGATGCGTTAGTCTTACCTGGATGTCTGTGTCTGTGGCCTCTTTGGTCCAAAGACGCGTTTCCTTTCCGGGTTCCTAATGCAACGCTACAGAGCGCAGAAACTCCCACCAGCACCAGGAAGGCCCTCAGCGGCCCAAGACCCTGCCGCATCGCCATCGTGCCCAACCTGAGCGACCGTACACTTCACTCCGCCCCCTACTTTCTGGTTCCTCTCAGTGGAGCTCCGCTCCCACTGAGGTGGTTTCCTGTTTTTGCTAACGAAATGTTGTTGATGAACTTCCTAGTTCATTAGCTGAGAAGGGGCCAGTTGGTGCGGATACTCATCACCGACTGTCACGTCACTGCCTTTCTTCTCCTCGTTTTTTCTTCGTCTTCTCTCACAATTGGTTAACTCCCTCTCTCCTCTGATGGCAGGGCCTGAAAGAGAGCAGGAGAGACATCATTAAAACACTGCTTAAAAAAAAAACAATGTAACTGAGCAACTTTACATCCAGCTTAATAAAACTTCTCCCCTGCAAACAGATTAATCTTTATAAACGTGATGAATTTAACACTGACAGCAAAAACACCGTGAACAGTTCAGTGATCGTTCTTCCCCGTCTGTTATAAGCGGTAATGTTAATTGACTGCAATTGGAGATCTGACTTCTTAAATGGTTGTTGTGTTGATTAGGACATTGTACTAATTACCCAGACAATGCTGTCTGTAAAGTCATTAGCTTTAATTCAATTAGACACAGAGTGATTTAGTGTGGGAGGTACAGCTCATGTGCAACGCCAGGTTGCTGTATTGCTCTTTTTATAGCCCTTTTAAATTCAATAAAAGTAATGTAAAGCAAACACTGGAACATATGAAAGACATTACAGGCAGATATTGTGTCCTGACTCTCCCTCAAAGCCCTTTAAATCGCTTACAGTTTGATATGTTAAACAGCACAAGATGAATTTGATCCGTGTAAAATCCAATGTGTCCATCAGCACTTGACCTCTGATGCCAGAAACTATAGATGAATGTCACTGAAATGCCTCAAGAGAAATGTTAACGATATATCCTGGCATATGAGCAAAGTAAATGTGATGGGAGCAATGAAGGAATTAATCAAATCATGCTGAGATCCGCTGAACAGAGGACTAAAGGTGATCAGGCCTGCAGCTGCATTTCTAAACAGAACAAAACAGGCAGGCTTAGTTCCCTCTGTTAGATTTTAGGACCAACAAGTCTGAGTTTGTTCGTCAGTCCCTTTAAATATCAACCAATCCAAAGTTTTACAGATCTGCCACCCTCATGGTTATGGCATATCAAAGACTTCTGCTGCTTGGTTCAGAGGAGTGAAAGTGTGTGGTCCCAATGTAAGATGCTGGTAAGAAACAAAGTCAGACATTTGTATGCCCGACCACCAAACCACCAACAGCACTAAAACAATGTCATGTCACCTCCACCTGTGCAGTAAAAAACAAATGCTGTCATTTTTCACTTGTTTTCTGGCTTTATTGCCAACTGTGTCTGAAAATATGAGGAGCACAAACTCAGGACAAAGGGTGACCAGATAAGAACGGGTGAAATTTCAGTTCTGAACTACTAAAATGACTTTCCGACTGGGAAAATCCACATGAACGCCCGCTCATGTCGGAAAAAGCAACTCGGAGATAATTTTGGAACAGGAGCTGCTGACTTGACTGAAATTGACGTCACTTTCACAGAAAACTGTTGACGAAAAGGAACGTTTGGTCCTCAGTAATAAAACTTTTTATTAATTCACGTACTGCATATAATTTTTTGCGGACATGTAATGTGTAATGTGGTATGCTGTTAGTTGCTGTCCATGTAGAGTGACCGAGATTAGTTCGAAAAGTTATTTATTAGTATAACATGTCAGATAAAGCAATATTCTAGTAGTTCTGCTCTGTATGTGCATTTCACAGACCACATGAATGCTTGTTAGTGGTCACAGAAGAAACAAACAAAAATAGAGATAGGAGTTTCCCACAGGGTTTTTTTAAATTCCCAAATTAAATCTGATAACGAATAATCTGATAACGGCTTTTTCTTTTCTTTATTATCAAATAAAAAATGGGAGACGGATCATTTTTTTCCTTTTTCGGTCATTTCAAAACAAAAAACAGGTAATGGTTGGTGTTCTGTGTTTGTTTGTTATTTCGAAACGAAAAATAAATGGCCGCGATTACACGGACCCTTTTTGCATCTGTGTCTGACGCTGGAAGTTGCTGCCTAAGCGTCAGTATTCGGCAACTTTGGAATGAGACCAGTTGGTATTTTGCAAACTTCCCACTTGAGACATGTCAGAAGAATGCTGCTAAAACCCGACAAATATCATCATGTCGCATATGTCTTAATTGGTAAACGCTACATTCAGAATCAAGCCTAATTCAACGCTGTTTAAATGACCGTTACAAATATGAAAGGAAAAGTAAAAACTCAACATTTAAACAGATTATTTTTGTTCAGAAACCCAACGTTTTGTCAGTAGGAAAAGGAAACAAAATTACTGTATCTTATTTACAGTGTTTAAACTATTTTCAGGATCATTTTTTGTTGTTATTCAGCTGTAGGAGCTAAACAACACACGTTTTTAGATATTTTCATCACAAAGTTCTCCAGCAGTGGCGTCTGCACTACTAGTTTTTAACAGGTTGAAAGGTGTTGACAATCCACAACTTAAGTTAGCATGTTCAGTACAAGTGACAAGTGAAAGCACATAAATAATAATAATACTCCCAAATGAACAGGATGATTTTTTTCTTTTTTTTTTTGAAGTAACTACAAACAGGAATAAGAGGCTACATAAGTGATTTGATTATAATATTTTCACAGATTCAGGGAATAAAAACAACTATTGATCTAATAATTCATGTAGATGAGTTGATAATTTAATGAAAGGGTTCTCTCAATTAAATTTAGAGTCCTCTTTTTTTTTTCCTGGTGACAGCAGCAGCTTGTTGCACGAATCTCTGTTATGTTATTCATTAATAATTCATGACAATTTGGCAGCGCTCCAAAACACACAATACGTTTATTGCAGCATTTTTCAATATTACTGTGTCACTGAGTCAGGTCTCCTAAGCATTGTTGCCTTTGTAGTGTCTCTCAGCACACAGACAGCTCTCATTTTAGCTTCTTCATTTTGTCAGGTCACCCTTTCATTATGTCTAGAGCGCTGGATTGGCTTCCATTTACTGTTTTCACTCATGTCAAGGTTAAACTTGGAGCAGAAGGTCAGAAAAAAGACGAAGGTTACTGTGTCACTGATGCACATTTGGAAACAAGTGTCCCTAATTACATTCATTAATGCAATAACGTCACCTAATCGACACACACCTACGTGTCAGATATCTCATTTCCGAGCCCAGTGGTTAACATATATTGATGCGTCATTTGCACACAGCTGCATCTCCAATGAACCTCCATTATGGCACCTGACATGCTTGACAGGAGATTTGGGACACAGCTGCAGATGTTATATCCCACGTAGACCTGCGGTGCCTCTCACTGAAGAGGCAGGCGTGCCAAAACAGCCAAAGAACTGCACCAAAACTGCCATTATTCCAAGAAATCATTCAACACATGCAAGGAGCAAACACTGACAGTAAGTGATTATGTTCACAAATCCCTTTACAACAGGTACAAATGAGTTTTTCTTGCTGCAGCTGTGTGATTCTCTGGGCTTCTTTTCCTTTCTAAACCTAATTCGTCTGATTTTCTTCTGTCTTAACCTCCTCTCTGCTGTTCTGTCTTTGATATATAAATAAAGCGTGTGCGTGCAAGTGTGTGTTTAACATTCAGTAGCTCAGTTGATGAGAATTTCCCTCAGGGCTCATTGGCTCCCGTTGACCACATGACCAGCCAACCAGGAAGTGTTGACAGTTAATCCCACACCGGCTCATCATCTAGCTAATTATCCTTGAGTCTTCTGATTGATGTTTCTGTTTCTGTATGTGTGTTTGTGCTTGTCTGTCATTTATCTGTGTAAGCTTAAGAGCTTAGTTTTGTCTTTGCCACAGCATATGTGGGACTAAAGTCAAATTACCTTGAAGGATTCAAAATAAATCAGAGACAAATACCAAAGCAGCAGAGACGAGATGAAAAGACAAGATGCAACTCTGTGAGGATGAGCTTGCTTATATTTTTCATAGACTCAAAAGCACCTTAAAACTAGAAAAAGGAGACAGTATTAACTTCGGTAAAGAGCTGATGTTACCTTTTTTTTTTTTGTCTAATTTGAGTTGAGAAATTGCGAGTTGCTAACAATTTATCACAGGCAAACCAAAGTAACACCTATTCACAAACAAATCTATTCCTGGAAGTTGTCACTTGGAGGTGAAATCATTTCTGAATTTCAAAACTTCAAACAAGTCTTAAAAACAACAACACCGACACAATTATACAGCCGACGTGCACTTGTTGTGCGACGAGCTGACACCTGCTCTGCAGAATCTATTAACACGCTCTCAAACTGTCACTAATGTGTCAAGTTAAGTGTCAGCCTTATTTAACAAGCAAGAAAAAATAAAGCGAGTCCAAAATAAATTGCTTTCACCAATATCCTGAAACCCTGCTACCGGTCATCTGTTATTTGTTGCAAAAACTGTCAAGTCAAACATGTTAAAAAAAACAACAGTAATAAAACAGACTGGTAGCAGCGGGCAGAGTGACAGCTCAGACATACTTGTTGTGACTGTGAATATGATAACGTGTGACTTGTTTGACAGTGAAATGACCCTGCTGTCAAATTAAAATAAAGCAACTGCGAGATAATTATTCCCTCTCACTGAAGATGAGGAATTAACAAAACAGCTGAAATATTTCAACCACTGTTTCTTTTTTAAATTAGGTAAATGTTAAAAACATTGCCAGCATTTATGGACTGGGAATCCTGCATAATCCCTCACATAGTTCCTGTGTCTAATATTCTTCCCTTTCTGTTCCTGACATCGTTAATGGTGGAGAGATCTCCACACACAGACAGAGCGAGAGAGAATGCAACCCAGAAACAGACAGTGATAATGACTCCCCAGGGCGAGCATGCCTTTTGGCCAGACCACTTCCTCTGTCTGAATACATGACTCAAGAGTCACATTAGAATAGTGAACAGCACGTATGTGTGTGTGTGTATGTGTGTGTGTGTGTGTGTGTGTGTGTGTGTGTGTGTGTGTGTGCACTGTTCCCTCGGGCTCGTAGCGATGCTGTGAATCCATGAGTCAAGTGTTGGACTAGACTACTGTGATTCATTGGCTAACATTAGAGAGTAGCAGGACCCACACTGTGTGTGTGTGTGTGTGTGTGTGTGTGTGTGTGTGTGTGTGTGTCACAAAGGTCACAGCGGTGGGGTTGAAAAAAAAAAAATAGAAGTAGCGCGACTTGCCTCGCTGTCTGACATATTTTAACTCACCAACCAATCACATTGCATTTGTGCATTTGTTCCAAAATAACTATGACTGAGTGTGTCCTAAAATGTGTGTATGTGTGAGCATGTGTGTATTTATAACCCTTTGAAACGTGAGCACATTGGCTGGATGGGAAGAAGGCAGTGAGCAAGAAAGACAATATGACCCAAAAAAATGATCAAGAAATTAGTAAAAACAGTAAATAAAAAACAAGAAAATGAGTAAGTCCTTGTCTTTTCCCTTGTTTTTGAAAGAAACTGCATTAACTTCAAGGTTCATAGTTAAAATACTTGCGAAAGGCGTCAAAAAGCAGCAAAAGAAAGTGATGGTAATAAGGTATATGTGTGGTGTGTTGACCTGTTGACCATCCCCAGAGCGTCACACACGGCAGCTTGGTCAGTAGCCCTTGGCTTCAGCACACAAGGCACCTCACAGCATCTGTTTAGCCCCTTTCCCACTGCACAAAAAAAATCCCACTAACACCCACTAACATCTGTTTTCTGTATTAAATGGAAAAGGCTACAGTCATTTAGTCCCAGGAAAAATTACTCTGCGGTTGTCAGCTCCGGCTCTGATCGGCCCTGATTGGCTGTCTACTAACCCTGTTTTCCAGGACATTTGTGATTTTGAATGTGACACACCATGTGCATGGCTTTGGCGTACTGGCAGTGGGAAAGCAGTCTATTTTTAGCAGGTTTTCCTGCTTTTAAAAACCCACAACTATGTGCAAATTTTGGTGAAAAAAGGGTATTTGAGATGGATGAGGTTTCCATCACACCTCAGTGTGAACCTGTCTTCAGTAGAAAGAGTGAGAAAGAGTATGACACGAGGGAGTGGTGGATGGGTCAAACACACACTCAGCTTTCACCCAGGAGTCAGGTATTCATGTCCTGCAGGAACCCAGAAGTTAATTTAAGTGACGTAGTTACTGGAGTTCATCACAGAACAAAGACACACTCTTTAATTTAATGTAACAAACATAGTCATTTTTAAGACACTGTAGCATGTGACAAACAGAAATTGACACGTCACCTAAAGGATCAAAGTTTGAAGCATAAGTCAAATAACTAAGCTTCTGAATTTGACCAATTCAGAGTGAGAACGTGTTGGACGGGTGTGTGAGTTGGGTGTTTCTACTAAACACACAAGTAAATTGCTACTTCTTCTCTTCCTGTGTTGAGTAAGATGGCGAGACGGACAAAGTCAAAGTTAAGTTCACATTTTGTCCCTGTAAGAATCTGTCATTTCCTGATATTGACTGATGGCTCTGAATTGGAATCAGTCCTCTAATCTTCATCCTGCTTGAATTCCTTTCCTCTGCACCAAAACCCATTAAGAGCACAATGGTTAGCAAACACTCATTCAAGTCATGTTTAACAGAGAATCTGGGTCTGCAGTGAAAGATTGTTTGAGTAGGTAAATGCTTTTCTTTTGTCGTTCTCTCCTTCTGGCTCTGTCTCATGCTGTGCCTCTTCACTCAGAGTAGCTGTGGCAGCAGCCCGGCTGCAATCTCAGTGCCTCTCTCTGCATAGCAGCACAGAGCAGTGTTCCACCAGCTGTGAATAAATGGAGACAATTTCTTAAGATTCTCTTGTTTTCTTTCATAGTGCCTTCACATTTTGTCTGTTTCAGATGACTCCAGTCTGTCTCTAGGTTTCATTAGCGCAATCAAGATGTGTATGATCAAAGGTTGTGCTTTTAATTTCTGCAGTTAAAGCTGAAATCTGGAACTTTCCACATGTAACAAAGAGTGTACAGATGTTGTTTAAAAGCTTAATTGAATCATGCATGCTTGGTGCCGCCCCTCGAGTTGGGCCATTTGCATAGCCAGACCCTAAATCTTTCTAGATTTGGTCTGGATTTCCAGGCTAATATTTGGTGCTAATCACACATGGTTGCAGGGTTTGTGGACTACATTTCTCAGAAATCACTCAGCAACGCATAATTTTGGTCGACCTTTTCTCACACAGTGTTTTGACAAATACAGCTTTTCCAGAAAAATCGTCTGTGTCGATATTAAAGAATAAGAGAATAAGATCGCGGATACAAGCGGCCGGAATGAGTGTCGTGGCTCAGCCTTAGAAATAGGGCAAGGAGCTCGGAGTAGAGCTGCTGCTCCTTTGTGTCAGGAAGTGTTCTGGGCATGTTCAACTGGTACGAGGCCCCGGGGCAGACCCAGAACACACTGGAGGGATTATTTATCTCATCTGGCCTGGGAACACCTCAGGATCACCCAGGAGGAGGTGGAAATGTTGCTGGGGAGAGGGACATCTGGAATACTTTGCATGAATGGATGGACGGACCGTTCGGTGCTCTGGCCCTAATTAAACTTAAAATCTAGAGTTCAGTAAAGACAATCAAACAGTATTCCCCCAAAACAGATTTCATGCTCGTTTCAACCACTGAGATTCTTTTCATTTTCTTTATGTCTCTATTTTTCAACATGTGGGAGACTTTCAACCATTAAACAACAATGAGAGCTGTTTTGCTCCCTCTCTCTCTTTCCATCACTCCCACTGCCTATCTTTAACTCCCTCTGGTGTCTCTGTCTGGACTGCGCCTCACTCTCATTTCTCTCCCCATGGTGAGCCAAACCTCCAGCAGCAGCATTGAAATAACTTTTGAAATGACTGGAAACTATACGGAGAAAACTTGACCCGACTTTTTTCCCTCTCCGCTCCAACTTTTTCTCTCTCCGTCTCCCTGGAGGTCAGTGGTAATAACGGTGATTCATTCATGTACGAATGAGATATATATCCCCGTCTACCTTGGCACACTGTGTGATTGTGTACATAGCTGACTGTGTGTGTCTTTTCATACTTTTTTCCCGCCCTGTCTCCACATATTGTGTCAGGGATGTATCGGCAAACAATGGTCTCACTGTTCCTTGTCTGCACAGTGTGTACAAAAGGAAAGATACATACATATGAGAATTAAAGGAGAAAGGAGAGCAGCAGTTTTATTTATTGTGAGCTCTCCGAGTGCAGCCTCTTTCTTTTTCACACTGGAGAAGGCCTTTCAAACATGGACGCTGTCTGATCTTGAACCAGACGTGATCCAACATTCATCAACAGAGCAGACACAGTTTTTATTATTTAATCATTGTTTGGGGAGTTGTTTCTCCATAAAGCTGTTAATATAATTGATGATGATGATTGTAAACACTGGGGAAGCAATAATTTATGAGTTTTAACACGTCACGGCAGCGATGACTTGTGTCAACATGTTCACAGAGTTCAACACATTTCGAAAGTTGCTGTTTCTGCTCTGAATTGACCGCAGCGAACATGAACTCTCCCCGAGCCACAGAACGAAAGGATTATGCCTGAATTAGCGAGCGGCCGACAGGAACAGGAAATGGATGTAAAATGTGTTGTTTGTTCCCTCAGCGCAGCCTGAAGGCGACATTTGTCCCCTCTGTGTTCTCACAGTCGCTGTGTCATCGTTTGTCCCTGCCACATTAGTGTCACTTGGCATGGTGGCGAGTCTGTTCTGACATGACCAAAGATGGCGGTACAACTGAGACTTGCGGCCTGCTGCTTTGATTTAAACTTGAATTTAACTGAGGCATAAGAATAAAAATACTGACACAGAAACAAACATACATTGTAATGAAAGTTTTAAAGGTTTTAGATTTAGACATTGTGAGATAAACATGCTTTGTTACTACATCAGGGTTTTGTGGGGGCATTTCTGCTCTGATCTGAAATGAACTTCGCTGTTTACAGTAAATTAGCCACTATTGGTTTAAGATCTCGCCTGCGGAGACGCACTGAAGGACACCACAAACACACATCGATGAGCTTAAAGCAGGACCGAACCTGGAACCATTTACTCACACGAGACCTCCTCCAGCCACCGGACCCTTCTGTAACCCTAAACACTATTTAAACCAGATGTGATAGATTTTGTTCCGTGTTTCTGCTGGGATGAGAAAGGGGGTCATGTGAGGTTTAAAATGAGATTTTCTGTTACTGTAGAAATCCACTCCTACTCTCCAAAACAAATCCCACGGCTCCTCTGCTGTAGATTCAAAGCTGTGGACTGGAATGATTTTTTTTTTCCCTTTCTCTTTTTATTTCTTATTTTCAAATGTGTGGTCCCTTCTAGCATCATGTTCTGCGAGGAGAGATTTAAAGACGATGAGGGATGGATGAAATGAACCAACCGGAGAGCAAGAGGAAGGAGGGAGAAAGAGACAACCAACAGAAACAGAGACAAAGAGTGATTGTGTTTCTGTCCAACAACTGTCAGGAGAATTTAACACAAACTTTTGAGTGTTGCAAAGATTTAACTATCCAGGCGTCATTGCCTCCATCTGCTGAACTAAAGCAAATGCATTTGATTCGTAAAAGTTGGGAGGGAAAGACGCCGAGAGAGGTTTATACCAAATAATATAGGCTGCTTAAGTAGATCTTTACCCTTAGCCTGAGGTCAGTGATCATCTTTGTCATTATTTTGGGAAAGAAAGTATCATATGGATGCCGGTGACTACAGAGAGACAGGCTGAGAGGACAGAGGGGGTCACAGAAAACTAAAAGACACACAGATAGACGAGATAGAGAGTCGGTGTATTGAAGTTCACTTTAGGTGTCTCGTTTCGGCGGCCGGCTCTTTGTGGTCTGTTAAAAGCTTAAAAACAGAGCGGTGCTGAAAACAGACACCCAGCGTTTAGCTCACACCGCGAAACCTGAGGCTTAATTGCCTTTCAATTAGAGGAACTAATAGGCCTCTGTGTGTGTGTGTGTGTGTGTGTGTGTGTGTGTGTGTGAGTGTGTGGCGAAGCGATTACTAAGAAAGAGCTGCAAAGCTTTCTCAGCATTCGCAAAATAGGTATTAATGAGAGGCTAGCAACTCTGACACACACAGAGACACACAGTTACTGCAAAGTTAGTCTTCGCAGTGTGTGTGCGTGTGTGTGTGCGTGCGCGTGTGTGTATGTGTTATGAATTTGTAAGAATGTGTGTAGAGGTTTTCTTGTACAGCCATTAGTGAAATCCAAGTGCTAATTACCACCCACAAGACCCCGCGTCTGCTGTTTTCACACACACACACACACACACACACACACACACACACACACACACACAGTTTCTTCATGTACTATTATCTCTAATCAGCGTGATTAGTATCTTGTTACAGTGGAAGGGGATGAATGTTTTAGTGCTGTGTTAATGTCCAGAACATGTACATCTAAATTAAGAAATTATTAATTATTACATAATATAATTATTGTGCCGTTCATGATTATGCCATTTATTATGCTCTTGTCGCATTTCTTCTTGGTCACACAGTCGAAAGAATTTATTTGGCAGAGGTGCGCTTTTGTTTGCAGCTTTGATCTCGTGTACTTTTCTCTTCCTGAATCATTGGCACACAGTACACAGCCCAGTCGCAGGCTCATGACACGACCGCACACACCATGATCACTGACTCCGACAACACCGTGGTCAGAGGTGCGTGGCAAAGTGAACACATGGTGGGCGAAGGCTTACACCCCTGGTGGAGTAGTGGTAGTCGTTGAGACCAGCGGTAGTCACCTGTTAGCGGTGTCTCTGTAGGTAATGCACTTTGTGTCACAGAGCTTTGATAGATTTTTGGATGGAGAGAGAACAGTCTGAAAGAGGATCATTTTCCTCAGTGAAGCAGATCTGTTTCCTCTTGGGAGACACAAAAGCATCAACTGATGCCCTTGTGTGGAAGCGGCAGAATCATTGTGAGTGAATATGGACTCACTTAGCTCCGAAGAAGTAAACACTGTTGGTAAATAACGCCGCAGGCCTTGGAGAACAGTAAAGAAACCGGTCAATGATTTGGGAGAAAAAAGAGCTGAGTACAAGCTCTCACAGGAGGAGCTCAAACTACAGGAAGAGAGCTTTGTCATCGGTAAAGAATAAGTGACATTGAGAGCATCCACTTCTTGCAGTCACATCCAGTGATGATAAAGATATACCTGTACTTACTTTGGACTTGGCTTAGGGGTGTAAATAAAGCAGGCAGTACAGTCACACTGGGGCCTGTGGGATGGTGAGGTGGAGGGGCTTGCGAATGATTCAGATTGCCACCTCGGAAACACGTTTATTTCGTTATAGGCTACACACACTTAAAAAGGCAAACCCATGGTGTTAACGATTTTCTTTTTAAATCAGTTCAATGCATTTCAATTTTATTTATAAATGCCAATATTACAAATCACAGTTTGCCTTCGAGGGCTGAACAGCATACGGCATCCCTTGTCCTTGGATGTCTTATTCTACATGAACTAGAAAACCATGAACCATGAATAAACAGCACATTCTCACTCCAGCCTCATCACATAAATAAATTGTGTACCGTATCATTGAGGGGGAGCTTTCCCAGCTGGGCTGCGTGCACGTGTCTGTCTCACCATCACGTGTTGAAAAGGACATAAGAGAAAAAACTGACATCCTCGACTCTGTGGAAGTGAACGCTAGGCTGAACACATTCTCACTCCGACCTCATCACATATTGATGTTCGGACATGGACTTTCCACGTCCACATATGGCAAGGTACCCTGGGTGTGTTGGTTGTTGATGTTCTGGGACGCCGTGTCAACTTCAGCCTGTTACATGCATCGTCTGTTTTCACAGGAAATGTACAGTTTGCATACAGTCTCTTTCAAAATAAAAGCATTAAATTGGTACAACACCACAAACCACAACGTTTTTTTTTTTTTTTTCCCTTCAACAACAAACACACTCGGTTATGTTTGGCCAAAACACACACGGTGGGGTTCAGGCAACAAAAGCTTTACAATATTTTGGGAATTGAAAACCGGCGTCCTCGGTGAAAGTCGGTGTATGTTAAACCCATTCATCACCTCTTTCACCTGCCCCACTCAAACCTTTTGCCCGCTTAACTTGCGCAGCTGTTTTGCCACATTTCCCCCTGATGCCGCCGGGCGCCGTTACACACATAACGACATTCAACCACGTATCATGCTGATGTTCATCGGGGTCTGACACTAGAGGTCACTGCCCAAGTGCCAGTATTTAACAACTTCAAAATGCGACCAAGTTGTTTTTTCGTTGGTGTCTGTCATGGAAATCAATGACCAAGTGGTGGAATTTGATGGATTGAGAACGGGTTCGATACTCAAAATCATGTACATGTACTCGGCACGTTTCCCCAGGTGTCTCTCAATAATGGACCATTTTCAAAAGTGTTCTTCCCCTGAGTCACTTTCACACAGCAACATGGCGAACAGGGTCCCGGTTTAAAAATACCAGACTTTCCCTTCAAGGTTTTTATTTGTTTTCTTTCCATCAGTGTGGATTCAGGAGTAATTGCACAATTACTTTTATCAAAGTACTGATTACAGTGAGGCCATTACTACAACTTAGAGAGAGAAAATTAGTAATGAGCAACTTCTCCAACACTACTGTTGTCACAACAAAGCGTCTGAATCACGTTATGTTAATTTGAAGAATGCTAAATAAACAAAGCTGATAATGAAGAAGACAAACCAAGTGCTGACAGCTCACACTGGCTTCCATTTGTTGCACTCAGCTAACTAGCACCTAATTAACTCTGCCATTGTTGTGTTTGGGAGGTCTAATTCTCACACAGGGCTAAATCACTCTGTGTAAAGTGCCTTATTTCATGAAAATAAACTTTGTTTACATGTGTATTTTGAGAACATTTTTGTTTTGCACATTTTGATTAACATCCTCAATTACTGCGAATCACACTAATTTGTATGGAAATAATATGCAATTTGTGGTGAATTATGTGCAATCAGAACAATTCTTTCAGCTAATGAGACAGAGATGGCTTTTTAAAACCATTTGGCAAACATGTTTTGTTCCTTTTAATAGATTGTCGCACTGGTTGTCTTCTGTTTTATATCGCTGCGACCGCAGTCCACGTCTAAAAAGACAGCTGCCTCATGATTTTATATCCTGCGTTTAATCAAAGGACAGACTGGTTACAAGACACAAAATTCCCCTCATGGAGAGACAGGTAATTTTCTCTGCACGGTTAAACCAATTCAAATACCACTCGTCATTTATAATTCACCAAAGAATGGTTTTAAATGGATGTTTTTGGCAACTTGTATTGTTGCACAAAGTTAAGGTCTGCTCCATTTTAGCACTCACAAAAACCTCCTCCTTGGAAATAAAAGCTCTGACAATGAATGTGGGGAAGAAAAATATGTTTCATTGCAGTGAGACATAATGAAAACATAAACAATGCCGGTAATGCTGGTGAATGTTTCAGCTGGGTGCGTCACTCCCCTGTTCCTGATTTGGCCTTTAAATTTGGAAGGAAATCCTCTGGGCTGATGACCGAACCAATCAGCTTTCTCTCTGTGTTCCTCCAAATGAGCGGCCAAAATAGACAGTAAAACAACGGGCCGCCTGATGAGATGCAGTTAAGCTTGAGGCAAAACAATGTAGCTCCAATTAGCCCGCTGACCGCTGTTTATTGGCTTGCATGGGAATGCCCTCTTGCTTGACTTTAACTTTGTGACTATTAGGCTTTTCACTTCTGATAATTGGACAGACGAAACTCCACATTCGCAGTTAATTATGAGGAGCAATCTCCGAAATGCCCAACGCCAGATTTAAATATGTGGAAATTAAAGAGAAACAAAAACAGCCCAGAATTATCAGTTTGCAGTCGCATGCCGCCGCGCACCAGTCATGTTGCGTTCACAGTTTACATCCATGTCTGTGAAAACATGGATACTTCACACCTGTCTTCAACCGCCAGCACACAAGATCTGTGCAGTCAGCACAGTTTCAAGATTAGAGTCACAAATTCAGTATCTGACCAAATGTCTCTCCCTCTGTTCCTGAGATGTGACGTTGAATATACAAAAGTGTTTTTGCTGAACATCATGATGTCACGGTGAAGCTGACCTTTGACATTTGGGATATAAAATGTTATTACCTAATGATTTTATCCTTTTAGGCATTTCTGTGAAATTGTGTGAATACTTGAGTTTTGGACAAAAATATGATTTATGAGGTCACAGTGATCTTGACCTTTTGATCGCAAAATTCTAATCAGGACATTGTTGAGTCCAGGAGCTACATGTGGCTCTTCAACCCTTCCCCAGTGGCTCTCTGCGGCTTTGACAATTATATGGAAATGAATCGCAGGTATTTTTTACATTTTATCATTACTGTAGCCTCAAAGTGATTCTTACATTGTCCAACTGTGTAGCCTTCACACTGTATAAAAAAGTGGTTTAAAATCTCGTCTGCAATGTGCGTCATACGTCTATGACCTGGCGCCCTTTCCCAAAAGTTGCCAAATCTCAAGAGCAATGGCTGAGCTTAAATCTCCTTTGTGAGTCCAGCTATTGATTCAAAATCTGACAAAGAAACGTCTCGTAGGAAAATAGAGAATTTCATAGTGAGTGGAGAGATTTGTCTGCTGTCGCCACTAACGCTGCAGTTTTTGCTGTTTAACTATCAAATAATCACTGATAGCCCACAGCAGAGGAGCTACTTTGTTGTTAAACACATGAATGAATGCTCATTTGACCTATTAGGAATGGTTATAGGCGCTAATGTAGATTAAATAAGATTAAATATTTTTTAACATTTTTTAGACAATATTGATATAGATGAGATCTCATGTTCACGGGAATGAGATGGGCGAGGTCGCAATGATCAAGACCTCTGACTTAATAATATTAGAATCGGTTCATAGCTGAGTTCAAGTGGACGTTTGTGTCAAATTTGAGGAAATTCGTATCAAGGCGTTCTTGATATATTGCATTAATGCGTTAAAATGGATAAAGCCACAGTGACATTGACCTTTGACTTGTGATCACTGAAATGTTATCTGTTCATTGTTGAGTTCAAATGAACATTTGTGCCAAATGTGAAGAAATTCCCCAGTTGCGTTCTTGAGATACTGTGTTCATGAGAGAAAGACGAACGTAAGATCACGTTAACCTTCGATCTATGATCACCAAAATCGAATCAGTTCATTCCTGACTGAGTCGACAGTTGCACCAAATTTGGACGAAATGCCCGGCGGTGCAGAGGAATAATAAAAAGGACGCCATGTTGTGTCAGGGCCTTGTACTGAAAACTATGTTAGAACTGACTTGTGACTGTCTTAAACGGAAACCTTACAATGTGGTGGGCATCCTTAATTAACCAGCACTTTAATTTTCCCTCTGTCCTTCTCTCTCTCCCTTTCTGTTGGTTATATCATCTGTTTTTCTTCCTTCTGCTTTCCCTCTTTTTCCTTCTTCACTCGACAGTCCAGTAGGATCCATCTTAGCAATTATAGCTTTGCATTATAGCTTTAGAGTGACACTGTAATTACTGCGGGAGACGTTTAGAATATACTTAGGAATGGAAAATGAATATGGATAATCACATGGTGCTGCAGAACATCACAGGTTTTTCTTTTTTCCCGTTCTTGTTTATCTCATTTTGCTTTATTATCTCCCGCTTTGAGAGAGCGGCTCCTGACCCTCAAAAGCTGCCAGACATTTTCCGACACTGCTTTCAAAAAGTGTCCAGAATCAATCATCCAGGCTGCTTCATCTTTTTCTTCTTCTTCGTGTGTGTACACATCCACATATGGTTAATGAATGAAGCGCTTCAAGAGCAACTCATTGAGGACATCTGCAGAGGTTCAGAGTTCAGTCACATACACACACACACACACTCTCTCCATCACAAGGGAGTCAGGAAACTGTCACCGCACCTTTTTAATCTTGGAGAAAGAGAAAAAGACTGATGAGTATGACAGCGTACATGCCAAGACAAACACGGGGGGAAAAGGGGGGATTATCTTGTGGAAGAGATGCTGCTCAATCATAGAAAAAAGAGACGTACACAAATACACAATTCCTGGAATAGAAAAGGGGGAGGGAGGAAAGTTTGAGGAATTTATGCTATGGAAAAGAAAGCAAAACCCGAGACTCGATGCTGCTCACTCTGTCTTTCTCACTCCGTGTGTGTGTGTGTGTGTGTGTGTGTGTGTGGTTTTGGTCTATAGCCCCTGAGGGAGGGCGAGAAAAGGAGAGGTGGAGTGGAGGGGGGAGCAGGAAACAGTGGCGTCTGGAATTGATTTGAGGCTAAAGGAAAAATAAAATACTTCAGATTCTTAAAGGCTCGGGGAGCGGGGACAGACGACCACAAAGAAATGAAGAAAGGTAGGAGAGAGAGAAAGAGAGGCCACATAACCACAAAAGAGAAAAAGAAATAAGAGTGGTATAAAGCAAACGTATAGAAGGATTTATACTTCTGCAATAAAGTCTCTGAGGTCGCAATGAGTGCACTGTGGCCGGATCTTATGTAAAGCTCTTCAAAAATAAAAGGGTTATACAGACGAGGACGAGGCCTGACGAGGTAGTCTGTGCTTCCAGTGGATAATATACCGATTATATTACTTGCCTACCACCCCCACCATTATGTCGTTTTTTGGGATGCTAAAATTCAAAACTGAAAGTGTCTGATTTGCACAGCAGCAGTAACAGCACAAAGAAGCAGGGGGCAGATTTCACTTCTAAGGAGTGTTGACCAACAGAGACGATGGCGGAGGATTCGAACATCAGAGAGTGAAAACTAGTTGATTACATGGCTAATAAGTTGGAGGTGCGCAGCAGACCAAAGATTTGCGATGAGACGAGTCCAAACAGGCAACTATTTGCGATGTGCCGTTCTGCAACGTTCTAAAAACCTGCTGGTTCACACCACTGCATTGAGATGAGATGACGCATCATATCTATGCAACAACTCTGAACTTTGCTCTGTACTTTTGTGGCTGAATTTAATTTGTAGCTTCCTAAAATATGAATGAGGATCGTGATAGTGAGACACTGGCTACAGCTGCATTTGTAGTAGTGATGAAACGGCAAATAACGTGAGCAAAATGAGCATCAGATGGACTGTATTCATAATCAATACGCCACAATAATATAAACACACTGGCACACCGTGAGGACAGAAACAGAGGGCTCGGTGGAGACGGAGCACCTGCTGCAGCAAGCAAACACACCGTCTGCGGCCATTTTGAATTGACCAGCAAACTTCACTACAAGCTGATTGACTGTTAAAACAGGTTTACGGCTTTACATTCTAAAACCAGTTTTACCAGCTGAGTTGCAGGTGACTCCATTAGCCGATGTGAGTCAACTCTGCAGCTTTTCCCAACAAAAACAGATTCATCTCGTCACAAATCTTTGGTCTGAACTGGGCTTACTGCTGCAGCCTTTTCTCGTTCCTTTGCTACCTGCAATATTTCAAACTGATCCATTGTCAAAAAATACCAAAAATGACTCTTGTCTTGGACTACTAACGCTTCTTTTTTTAAAGTAGTAGTAGCAGTAGTGCTAATCCCACTGACAGACACATTCTGCGCACTACTTCCTGATAAAGTTAACTCAAAGTTCACCAGTTAAACGCTTTTAACAGCTGCAGCAGTAGGAACATTTGTAGTTTGCATTAGCAGTAACTTCTCTTGTAAAATGTCCATTTTAATCTGTATCTAATATAGTCATATAACTTTGAATTCAAGGTGAAGGAATATCCAAACTATCAGCCTTGGCATCAGTTTTTCAGCAGTGCCAGTCAATGCACGAAGCCATACACAGGAGTATGAATGATTCACTTTGTTGTAGTCACCTGCAGAGTAGCAACAGCAACACCACAACACAGAGGCACAATTCAGGTTTAGTGTAGGCATGAACAAAAGAATGACCATGAACTCAGAAGGGGAATAAGAAAATACATGAGACGACGAAGACAAGAAAAAGGACAGCGAAGTAGAGCAACGACAGTGGAGACCTGGAGTGAAGGGAGGATGAGGAAAAAAGGGAGTCGAGCTGAGAGTAACTTGAGACGCTGCAGCAGTGGCTTGAGATTCACTTTAAAACCCTTTTCACACCACAGCTGTGAAACTGTTTATTTTCTATCCCATTTCAACAGCAGTGTGCGAGCATCCAACTTCGCACCGTGTTCCCAGCACGTGGAGGAAATGTACCGGGATAAGGTGATCAAACGGAGCTGAACCACAGGCGCTCCAAAATGGCAAAAACTTAACATAATCTCATGAAACGCACAGAAAACACACATGGCTCTATGGTCACACTGAAACATCAATTTCTTTGACACTAGGTACTAAAGTGTCCTTCAGTCCCAAAATGACCATGTGTCTATCAGTTACTCAACCTGTTCAGGGTGCACCACTCATATGTAGAAGTGCACAGTCTTTTGTTGTATGGTTTTAGTACTGAGCATATAACCTGATAAATAAGACTTGGACCACACTGCAAGAGTTGTGAGTTTCTAAACGGACGTGTTCATGTAGTTTTGTTAAACATGGTTGCCTTTTCTTCAATTCATTGACACATAAACCCTTTTTAGAGAGGAAGTGTGCCAATTTGCAGGAAAGCCCAATCAGTCTTTTTTCAGCATCGGCAGTATAAAAACAAAATCGGGGAGTGCAGCAAAATGCCGCCTGCCTACTTTTGTTTATACAGAATGTGCCTTTTTCGGGGCAATGGGGGGCGTGAGCAAGTAACAAAACGTGTAGCTCAGCGTGTGACGTAAACAGTGACGTGGGAGGGAAGCCGCGGCTGGTCAGTCCTTCGGCGATTCTCTCTTAAGTCGGCCCGTCCTTCACCGCCCCGTAATGGCCTCTTCGTTTGCGAGGTCAAGGAGGGCGCGCAATTCCTTGTCTCCCCAGTTGCTCATCTTTACAGTGTCTGTCAGGTTTGTGTTTCCCTCTTGCTACTAGCTGTTCACTAATTCCTGCTATCAGCTGTTTCCTCTTTATCCACCGCCAGTGGCTCACACGTGCGGCGTCATCAACAGCTCCTCCCACAAGTCTTCAACAGCTCCTCCCGTGGTGGAAGGGCGCCTCGGTCTGTTTGAACTAAAAAGGTTGCGCCAATGTGTCTACCCTACTAGGCAGAAAATCGGGCACCTCAGCTCAACTTGCCAATGCGGCTCTGTGTGTAATGCTCACAGCTTGCCGGCAAAACGGCCCAACATTTGCCAAAAATCTGGCAGCGTAAAAGGGGCTTTAAACTCCTTCGTTCACTGTGGCAGCATGCAGGAAACAACATTTTCTTGGTGTCTTTATTAATTACTTTCAATGTTATTAACTTTGTTTGTTTAGAAAGTCTCTAAACTCAGATAAGAGTGGTTTAAAAAAAAAAAATCAAACTATGCAAATTAACCAGTTGTAACTGGTCTGTGTTAATATGCTGTTTATGTTTTCTTTTTTTTAATGTATTTATTCTTTTCTAAGCTTACAACCTTCAGTGTGAGTTCCCTCTAACTTTTACAGTGAATACAGTCAATCAAACTGACAATAAACTAAGAAAATGAAAGAAAATGCGTGTGTGTGTGTGTGTGTGTGAGGCCTCTAATGAAACCCTTCTTCTCCAGCTGAATGTCATGTGCTGCCTTGCCAGAACACCTCTGCTGTAAAACTGCACTTTTTAAATTCTTTGACTTTAGTAATTAAATCGTCCTTCAGTCCAGCGTTTTTCATGGAGAAACCGTGAAAACTGTGAATCACCACACTGCGGAGGACGAGTGAATGCACCATTAACTGATCAGCGGGAAGCCCGTTCATCTTATTAGCAAAGCTCGTTAAACCGACCACAACAATGATGAGCGCTGTTGTGTGTTATTGGCCCCCGTGCAACAGTTGTGCAGCTGCCAAACGGCCGCAGATGGAGAAAACAGAGGCAGGTAAAAAAGAATTTATGCTGCCTTCAGGTCCACCGCAAACAAGGGAAATTACGAGGGAACAAATAGCGGATGATGTCGACAGAGGAATGAAGAGATCAACTGGAAATGGGGAGCGGTAGGGGGAAGAGAGGAAGAAAGAGACCAGCAGAGAGGGATTTGTGTCCAGCTAGGTTAGCCATGTGTGTTCATGCTTTAGCGAGCTCAGCAAGTCTGTTCCAACATGATGAATAGAGACTAAAGATATTAGAATATGAGAGAGAGGGAGATATCAAAGAGAGGCTGAGAGGATAGGAGGTGGAAATCCTCTTTTTTTCCATTCTTCCCCATAGAGAAATGAGAGAGTTAATCCTCAGGGGCTTACATTTGTTTTTTCTCTCTCTATCTCTCTGTATTTCAGTATCTCTGCCTTCTGACATTCTCTCTGCTCCCTCCTGATCTTGGCTTTTCCTCCCTCTCATTCTGTCTTTGTGTTTCTCTGCTCTCATTCTGCTGTTAACCATCATCCATATTTGCATCTCTTCTTTCTCTCCCTCATGTCCTTCTCTTGTTGAATTCCCTCTGTCCCCGAATCCCCCATCTCTCCCTCTCTCCCCTCCATCCCTCTGATTCCTTGCAGGGTTTATGGGTTTATGATGCATGGTAATCTCACGGCAAACACATTTATCTGCTCATTCTTTCTCTTCCTTTCCTTCTCTTTTCTGCGTCTTGTTGTTCGGCAGGGCTGCGAGCTGTGTGATGATGCTTATGGGATATTTACATTTGATTTGTGCACGCTGCGCGGAACGTATAGACAGAAGAAGGAGGGGGGCAGCAAAGAATGGAGCCGTGAAATCCAGGACAGAAAAGAGCAAAGAAGAGCCGGACAAGACGAAGGAGACGAAGGAGAGCGGTGAATACAGATTCAGAGCACAACACCGCAGATAAAGGCCAACGCAGAGCAGAGCAGAATTAAAATGAAACCTGTCTGAGGCCTCCATGCAGGGATATGTCTCATTTGATCTTTAAGAATATGAGAAAAACTGATCCATCCATCCATCTATCCATCCATCCATCCATGTGTAGTGGTTTATCTGTGTTTATCCGTTTCAACTCTGCAATAGAAATGGTTTACCAGTATTTTACCAGGTATTTTTGCTTATTGTGATGTCATTTCTTGGAGTCTTCAAATGCTTCATATCTCTTAAATCTGCTAAAACTAAGCTGAAAGGTTATGTAAGTCAGTAAAGCATAATAATTGATGAAAGTATAAAAATTACATCACTAAAAAAGTACAAAAAATGGGATTTTTTCCATCGGATTTTACAAAATAAAACTTATTGATGTATAAATGATTTTTGAACACTCGTTTGAAGGCTCATTTTTAGGATCATAGTGCAAAGTTACTGTGGAGGATTTGTCGTTCATTCCTCTGGTACCACTGCACATTTTCGCATGGTTTGCAGCACATGTAGGGTAGCTCAGTGATGTTGTTACAAGTGTATAATGTGATGACACAGGACACAGGTGTCTTTGCTTTCTGCTGCAAAAAATGAATGTTGAATGTAGCTATTATGGATTTTATTTTAGATCAATACGTGCCACCGTCTCCCACGGACATAACTGGGAAATGCCTGGTGAAATTATTCCAGAATTACAGCGAAATCCTACATTTGCACCACACGTAAGGTGAGGTCACATAAGGTAATGAGGTGATGATGGGGAAGACAGAAGCCTTAGCTTCCTGCTGCAAAAATAATGAATGCTCACGCTGTTACAGTTCATATTTCATCCATCCATCCATCCATTTTCATCCGGTTATCCAAAGTTGTGTCGCGGGGGCAGCAGGCGGAGCAAAGTATTCCAGGCGCCCGTCTCTCCAGCTCCTCCTGGAAAGGCGTTCGCAGGCCAGATGAGATATATAATCCTTCCAGTGTGTTCTCCTACTTGTAGAACGTGCCTGGAACACCTCCAACAAGAAGTGACCAGGAGGATCTGGACCAGATGTCTGAACCACCTCGACTGACCCCTTTTGGACGTGAAGGAGCAGCAGCTCTACTTCGAGCTCCCTCTGGATGTCCGAGCTCCTCACCCTGTCTCTACGGCTGAGCCCAGACACCCTTCTGAGGAAACTCATTTTGGCCGCTTGCATCTGCGACCTCATTCTTTCTGTCACTACCCAGAGCTCATGACAGTAGGTGAGAGTTGGGGCGGAGATGGGCCAGGAAATCAAAAGCTTTGCCTTCCGGCTCTTCACCATGACGTTCCGGCACAGTGCCCGCATCACTGCAGACGCTGCATCGAGCCACCAATCCATCTCATGCTCCTTTCTGCAGTAGAGCGGGAGCTCTTATTTTAGATCTAATTAAACAGGATCATGCAAACAACGGTCTCCCTCAGCCGTTTGTGGGAGATCTGTTTTCAGAGGGTTAAAAAGCAAAGAACAACTGGGTCACAAAGTATTGTCTTCCTCCCCAATTCGAGTGGAAATCCAGTGCAGGTGGCTCTGTGACGGTAAGCTTGGTTGATCAAGCCAAGCCTGTAATCTCATATTGGAGGATAACTCCATATCTTGCATCCTTTGAGCCCCCCAAAAAGCAATTTCCCTCCATTCTGAAATGCCATTTTCTCCTGATAGTACATCCCTTAAGCTTCCAAATTAAACATTGTCACCTGATCTCATCACTCAGTGTTCCCACAGCTCTCATGACCTGTGTCGCTGTTTCAGGAGCGAACATCCGGGGCAGCTTTCGACACAAAATCAGGCTGCGACAGAGAAGAGCTTCCCAAAGCCCCTAAATAAGATGCTGTTAGCATCACCCTGTTTGCCAGCTGGAACTCTGGAGTCAGGAATCGGCACTTCTCTGCCCACAGGTAGTGAGGGAGTTTAATATGAACGGTTTGTGAAAAAGCAGCTCATCACTGCTTCCAGAGAAAGCTGGATTACCACGTCAGGTGTTTTGCTTTTCTAATCTTTTTTGGTTACTTTAAAATAGTACAGACCCGCAAGGTTGATAAGTGTTTACTGGCATGGCATTTCACCATCCCTGGGTATTGAGGTTCACAGTTTTCAGCTGCTATTTGAATTCAGCAATCATCTGAAGGTGCTCAGGGCAC
The DNA here is from genome assembly GCA_026686955.1 of Epinephelus cyanopodus. Taxonomy (NCBI): domain Eukaryota; kingdom Metazoa; phylum Chordata; class Actinopteri; order Perciformes; family Serranidae; genus Epinephelus; species Epinephelus cyanopodus. The sequence goes on from CM048930.1 coordinate 37,132,889, forward strand.
AAAAAGGCAGAAAAAATGTCAGTGGCATTCAATTGTAAGTTTTAATTTATTGCCGGTGTTAGCTCTGTCAGAGGGAGGATTTCAAATTGCCAGATATTTAATGAAATGAGACTGCAATTATGCCATTTTGTAAGTGTGTCAATCCACACAATAGTTTCATTATTGCTCACTTAAAGACTACTGCGCCGTCCAGAAAGAGAAGCCTTTCACTCATTTTTTTTGTGCGGTTGAAAATGATCTGAAGCTGAAATAGTCTGTCTCCAAAACTTCTGCCTCAGTGTCAATGCACCTCGCACTCATTTCTACGCATTAAGCTGATGCTCTTATTCAGGATGGTGAAAGGCTGAGTGCAAGAGCTGTGTAAGCTTAAACCACCGCATTGCAAATATTACAAAAGACATCCGAAGAGGCATCAAAGCCGCAGTCAGCGTCCAGACAGCATTTGTAGTGACACGCTTCTGTTACCCTCAAATGATCCCAGAGAAGCGATGGCAGCAGCACGGACTGATGTTCCAAAGATGCCTGATACGATGCCTCAGTATTTTCTGGTGATTCATCCGCCCAGCTGTCGTCAGCACCAACAGCTAAGCCTGTCAACAGGTACTACAAACTGCAAGCCAAAAACAATACTGGCATTATATGTGATTGCAAACTATGTTTCAACAACACTGTGGTTTATAATACGCGCAAACACACGTGGTTAATTTTCGTCAACACACACGTGGTTGGGTTTAGGAACAAAGGACAGAGTTTGGCTTTACAATCATACTGGAGGTGAACACCGGCCTTCTGGGTGAGAGATGGTGGTTGTTGGATCCACCCACCATCCATCCCTCCTGCCCTACTCGGACTTCTACTGACTAACTTTTGTTGTTGTCCCAACACGTTTCCCCCTGATGCCACTGGGCGCTGTTAAACAAAACTGTGACTGGCCGACTGTTTTTTCTTCGTCATTGACGAACACTGGAAGTCACCGACCAATCCCTGGTTTGCAGCAACTTCCGTGTGAGACCAGGTTGGACTTGTTGCTTTAAAACACTCACATTTGTTGCCTACAGTGGTTTGCAGCTTGGCAGGCGTCTCACTGAGGTGTCGCACCATCCCGTCCACCTCCAGATGACAAAATCAGCTCATATACTGCATCACCTTTGGATATGATACTGTGAAATGTGCAGGTGTAACATTCGTGGTTTGCGAGAGTGCCAACATTTTTGTTCTGGTGACTAAGCTGGGTAATAACACACAACTGATTCATCACTGCAACCTGACAACATCCACGACTACACAACCAATAACACACAAACAAACTCCAGCCTCCACATCCCAGTGAGACGGCACCATGATGGATGGGGGTGGAAGCAGCGAGGATATGGAAAACAAGCAAAACATGTAACTGAATTATGAACAGACCAATCACGACCGGGCAGGTGGTGAGCTTGTCTTTTCAAATGGCTTAATTTATTTTTTTATCTGCCTGCTTTTAAACTTCTGATGTTAACATTTATTTACTAGCAGCTTGCAGGAAAAACAGCCTCCCAAACTGTCACTGTCGGACCTCTGGATTCACACGGCAGCTGTTTGTGTTTGTGTGAGTGGGTGGGAAAGGGCAGTGTCTTTAAAAGTCTCCACAGGTTTTCCAGAGTATTTTATTGATGTGTGCTTTTTTATATCTGGCTCTCAATCAGTCAGACTGCTGGGTAATCAATACTGGTAGAGGGCATTAAAACTCACTGTGTGTGTGTTTGTGTAAATCCCTGGAAAAGGAATCTTCTCCTCCCTAATTCCTGGCCCTTATCTATCCTCCCAGACACCCATCAGTGTCAGATTTTTTAAAGATATATGAGCCTAATAGTTAATGAGTTTTAACAGCATTTTCCTACTTAACACTCAAAGAAGGCTTATCAGGACCAAGTTGCCCCCTCCACTGACCTCATGTGTTAGTACTGTATATGCACAGCTGTTCTGCTTGTTGTGTTAACATTCATTGTTGCATGTTTGTCGTGTTTTGCAACTGTCGTTAAGGGAATAATTTCTAACTGCTGGTGTAGCGTGAACTTTAAGCAGATGACACGACATATACTTTCATTCAAACACATTTTTTTTGCCTCCCCGCTAGCGATAACCGTGGCCGGAGGCATTGTGTTTTTGGTTTGTCTGTCCATGCGTCTGTCCATGCGTCCATCCATCCTGTCTGAAGAACGCATTCAGTGCACAAATGTCCACTTTAACCTTGGATCTATCTCATTCTTGAGAGCGTGATATCTCAAAAACACCTTAAGGAAATGTCTTCAAATTTGGCACAAAGGTTGATTTGGTCTCAAGGGTGAACTAATTAGAGTTTGTTTGTCAAGGGTCAAAGGTCAAGGTCACTGTGACCTTGCATTCATCTCATTCTCGTGAACACCACAATTCAAATTTGGCACAAATGTTCACTCGGATTTAAGAATAGACTCATTAGATTTCGATGGTCAAAGGTCAAAGTCCATGTGACCCTGCATTTGCGTCATTCTGATGAATGCAATATCTCAAGAACACCTCGAGGGCATTACTGTAAATTTGACACAAACATCCACTTGGACTGAAGAATAAACTCATTACAATTTTGTGGTTGAAGGTCAAATGTCAAAGTCAGTGTGACCTTTCAAAATATTTATTTTTTTGTTATAACTTAAGACTCAAAAAAAAATTTACACAACAGTCTAAACAGATAAAATGATGAAGTGGTGACATTTTATATTGTAAAGGTCAAAGGTCAACTTGACTGTGACATCATAACTTTCTATATAATATGCTTATCTGACAGTGTCATATGTCAGGAACAGAAGCGGAGAGACATTTGGTCAGATACTGAATGGTTGACTCTAATCTTGAAACTGTGCTGATTGTACAGATCCTCTGTGTGTGAAGCGTCCATGTTTTCACAGACGTGGATGTAAACTGTCAGAGAAACTTGACTGGTCCACAGAGGGATACAACTGAGAAAAGATGCCTCTACAGACACCTGGTATCTACATCCTTGATGGTGGACCATGCATCTGCCATCACAGCTTGGTCTCTCAAATTGATATTTTCCTCATTCTTACACAAATCAGCACATTTATTATACATTATTTAATGAAGTCACATCCGCTGCCAGATTCCAGTGTGCTCCACACTTGGAACAAGTATCCACAAATGCACAAGCGTTGAGGCACAGATGTTGAGAGGAGCAATCATGACCTGATTGACCCACTTTTTGCGGCACAAGTGTCTTATACACAGCAGATCAGATCATTAGCAGATCAGAAAACAGGCCTTTTGAGTTTTTATGTTTGTTGGTATAAACCTTTGGCAGCAGCACGCTGTGGTTTCGGGGGAATTCTCACTTCAAAATCTCATTTTGGAATCGTTACACTGCAGCTACACTTAATCTGCAATGATGCTGCTGTAAGCATTACATTTGCTGGAGTTAATGCATGCAAAATCAGCAAGCAAGTCAAATAAATGCACCGGATACATGATCAGCATGCAGACAAAGCCAAAGCAGTAATGTACTGAAGCAGCAACAATGTGAAACTCTTGACATTTTGCCATGAGTACCGTGGTGACCAGTATGGAAACTGGTGTGTGGAGGATTGTGCAGCTAAAGTTTGCAGTTCTGCCACCAGACAGAAGTGATTTTACTGAGCTTCAAGGCATTAGTTGAGGCAGAAATCTGTGGTGAACTGCCTGTAAGCTGAAATAGAGCGTAATTTAGAAACTATCTCCCCATATCATGGAAACACAACAAGCGGAGAGAGAGAATGGATGCTTGTGCTAATATCCTCCTGCTGTCTCTCTGTGTGAAACTGCTATAGACTGAAATTACTGAGAAATGTGGCCCAGGGCTGCCACATGCATGCACGTACAGCCACACAAACACACACAGAACAATAAATCTGTTGCTTCCTTTCAGCAGCAGAGGAGAAGGCACTAATCTGAGAGAGAGGAGGGGGTGATGTGACCTGAGACTGGTTCAGATAAGCACTTTTGTTCCGTCTCTATCTCTTTTTCTACAAATCTAAGGACACGCACACACACAGAAACTCTTTGTCAGTTTGCCTGCCGCCGAGTTGTCACGGTGACAGAGGAGGTCATCTGGATGAATGCCTGCTATTATGGGATATGTGCTCAGATCTCGGCTTGGAGGTCAAAAGGTTAAACATCCAATCAGCACGCAGCGTAGCTAAACCTTTGAAACCAAGAATCCTAATAAGTCACAGGCGGAATCAATAGATGTCGATGAGGACACATTTCATAAGAATAATCCAGATGGAGGAAGAGCTTAAGTCTTCATTTATGTCTGACTGATATGAGTTTTTAAAGGACAGCATTTAATATCAATAACTGATACTTTTTCTGCATTCAGTCGCTATAAATGTGGTCATTCTTGTCACTAAATACAGTCGGTGTTTCCCCAGCAGCTGATTTTCCCATTGGCTGATGTCTATTTTTTTAATAACAGTTGAATTGTGGCCAAAGACGAAAACCAACACATTGATCTAACATTTATTCCAAGAAATAAAACACACAGTAAACTGCCAGTGCAAGTCACATTACAGTATGCTTATACATAAGAAATGCATCAACAAAATCAATGTGTGTGCATATGCAGAATCACGAGTAGCGCACTGATACTTGATCATTTAAATTGCTTATATTGGTATTGTTAATCATTGCATTCCATTTTTTATTTGAAGTGCTTAAACTAAATTAATCGCCAGAAAAACAAAAACAAAGGTGGCATCGTACATTTCTGCAAATCATGGATATGTTACACTTGCAGCCCTCAGACTTCACAGCAGGTTTAGTCTATAAAAACACTTGGTTATTTTATGGTCATATACCCAGATTTGAGGACACAAGTCTCATTGGAAAAGCAGCAATGTCTCGGTAAAAACCAACAGCTTTTCGTGACACTCTGCTGGCTGAAAAAACAGCCATGTGCCGCTCAAAATCACACACCTCTGAGGGCTGAAACAACCTCTTCTCTTTCCTAAGTCATCAAATATCGCCCCTTTGTCTTTGTTATATCCGTCGGAAACTGACGAAAAAGCCATATTTTTGCGGTGGTATGATTCCCTGTTGGGCAGTGTCAGTTTGTAACACCAACAGATGTCGTCAGTATGAAATATGACGGAATTTAAGGAGCTTGAAAGTCCTCATAGGGCGTGAGGGCTGGTGGATTAGTCCATCAACATTGGACTTTCAGTGAGGAGCCTGGTGTTTGCTTCCCAAATGAATGTTGAGTCAGACCATGATGTTTTTTCAAAACCAAACCAAATTATGTTTTTTCACAGGGAAATATGTGCTTTACAGTGCTGTAAGTTTATTTTTAAAAAGACACGATGCATGTAAGGAGCATAAATAGACACAGCGTCTCGAACGTCAACAACAAACGCAGCCAGGATACCTAGTGCATCATATGGGAAAGTTTGGAGTGTGAATGTGTATGTGACACATCATCCACCATCCCGTCCACCACTACATTACAAAGTCAGCTTATATACAATGTCAAAAGTTGATATGTATTAAATGTGCAAATGCAAGTTATCCATTGTTTGCAGAAACGCACATTGCCAACATTTACTTCTGGCGACTGGGCTGCGTGAACATATCAGTGCAGTAATCTACTCGTCTGTCGTCTTCCACACCCAAACAGCTCTTTCAGACCTAAATATTCAAAGATTTGTTTTTCCCCGTGCTTTCTGTCTGACCCACTGTCTCCGACTCTTCCAACCTATTAGTCTTTCTCCAGTTTCCAGCCTGCAGTTGAAGGATTAGAATGTGCTGTTCTGAAATCGGCTCGTCAGCCTGCCAGCCACTGATAAGCACACTCAGGATTGATTAGATCTGCCTTTAATCTATTCAACTTTTCCAGGCGAATGAAAAAAAAAAAAAAAAAAAAAAAATGCTTAGTATGGGAGATGCGAGGTGCACGATACGGTGACTTTGGGAACACGTGCCCAGAGGGCAAATGCATTGTAAGCCGCATTTTCAGGCATTAGATCATATTAAGTATGCACTTTTACAAGTCCTCTTTAACAAGCTGCTGTAGGCAAATACAAGCTAAACAATTCAGAATAATTTTCTATTAAGCATGAAGGACAGAGGTCTTCACTCAGAGACGGAAACAGGAAAAGGTCTTCAGAAAAAAAAAAGAAAGTGAAAGAAAGAACAAACAAACAGAGTAATATAATGAAGGAAAGAAGCATAAAATCCCAAATGAAAGAATTAGAGATAACGCTCTGTGTGTGCTTTCAGCCATCACTCTCACTTGCTCTCTATATCTCTGATAGAGAGGGAGCCAGTTAAACAGAATGCTAAACAGGCAAGAGGGGCCTGATGTGTCAAAGCCAATCCACAGGCCTTTTGATTTCACACACACACGTGCACGCACACACACGCACACACACACCACAAGAAGAAAAAAAATAGCTGAACGCACCTTTAGCTCATTACTGGTGTCGGATACGTTGAGGGTTTTCTCCTCTGCACGGCGACACAGATCTGCCTGAGAGAAAGAGGAGAGGGCGAATTTAGATTAATCACATGCAAGAAGTATCATTCATTGAGGAGGGAAGGGTTCAAAGACATTGTATATCATGGGATTATGATTATATACATGTTAATTGAATGTTCTGTATTTCTCGTGCTGTGCGTGTAGTGATGCAGGGACAGTAAGAGGAGAGATGTGCGGCTTGTTTATGTCAGAATATTTATGAGAAGGACAAAAATGAAAGTAAATGAATCACAAACAAATATGAAGCGAGGGCGTGTAGATGTAGACTAAGCTTTTTGAGAAAGCTTAAGATATGCATATGCAAATTTAAACATTAGCAACTTAACAAACAAACCTCTTTTAACCCCCCGATGCTTGTGAAGCTGTCAGATACTCTTTCTAATCCGCCTTTCTTTGGCTTCCTACAATACATATCGGAGTTTGAAAAAAATGCTTCCAAGCCATTAAAGAACTACGTCAACAAAGAGAGCAGCAGGCTGACAGCGCTCCAGCAGAGATACTGTAGAGATTTGGCATTTTCAAACAGTATTCACATTGCCCTCCCGAATTTATTGCATTCCACTCTCTCGTATCAAAACAACCGCACTGTAGTAAAGCATGACTGGAGCGAGTAAAATATAAATAAAAGATATTTAATTCATGTGTTGACTTAGCCGGCGCTGCTCTACATTCACCGAGCCACTTCCTGGATGTACAGTGCACTAGCCTGCAGCTACTTTCTGCTTGTTAAGACTTTCACCATACAGCCTGATGTGAGAGCTCAGAGTGTCCTAACATTATACATACAAACTCAAAACTCAGCTTGCTGTTGTTGTCCAGATTTATTACAGTTTACATCACACCCTGTCAACTCTTTGATTGGCCAGAGTGTGTCTTTAAACATTGCACATCTGAACCAGAGCTGTCGAACCTGTGATTTTGATTAACTGGGTCCGACTTTTGCATTTCATTTTCATGTGCACACTGTGGGTTAAAGCATAAAATATGAAAGTTGCTACGGATATTAAATGTTAATATGAGGCATTGGTTTTACAACCAGTAGTAGCCCTTTTCCACCAAAATTAGTGCATGTAAGCAGGTTTTAACCTCTCTAACTCCGCCAGGATGCCGACCTCCCCGCTCCCCTCCTCCTCTGTTAAATGGCACTACATCATCAAACCATGTGATGTTTGGTATTGCCGGATTCAGGAAGCTCCTGACTTTTCAAAAATAACATTGTTTTTCTTTTATTTATTATGTATTTCGCACCAGAGCAGCCTAAACACACAAAGTCCAAAATCGCGATGAGTGGTGACAAGTCATGTCATGCTGTTTTTCAACAGGAAAAGTTAAAGGATTACTCACAATCTTATGTGGAGCTGTTAGCGGGGACTTAGCTGTTTTATAAAAGGTAAGAGTCTCACTCCTACCACTATTTTTGGTTGAGATATACCATCTAGAAAGTGGGCTCATAACTTTCACGTTTCATATGGCTTTATTTGGTGATATTTTATGGTGTTTCTGTGTCATAAACAACATCAGCTATCATAATCACACCTGATTTCAATAAGGTACAATGTCTGAAGCTGGCTGAGTGTTGTTTGATCACTGATAGTGCTGTTTTGAAGCCGAGTGACCAAATGGTCATTTGGAGCTCCGCCTGGATCTTTTCATGGTAAAAACACTGTAGAATGGTCATACTTTGAGCAGTCTTCTTCAAATTTGAAACAAGTGTTCATTGATAGTGTGTCTACAGCCCCACAGTGTCATTTACCTGCTCAGATGAAGCCACAAACAGTTATTCATCCTGAAACACATTTTGTATTTTATTTTAGGCAAAATCTTCAATTTTTTACTGGCTTCAGAGGCCCATTACTCTGTCTCTGTATCACCTAGAGTGTTTCTGACACTTTCACAAGAAACTTCAGAGCGTTTTCTTTCTGGCAAGACCTCCTGCATGCATGTAGTCAGAGCAGTTCAGAAGCTACAGTCATTTTAATTTGAGTATGTCATTTTAGGCGTTTCTACTACAAAATGGGGGTGGAGTACATTAAACACAGGTAAACCCGCTAATAAGACGGGCGGCTCTCTCTCGATCCGCATCTATTCTCTGTCCGTGGTGTTGGCAGGCGTACAAAAATGTGGTACAACAATCTGTAGTTGCAGCAACAGTCCCAGAGCCAGCAAAAATCCACCCGATGACGCATCAGAGCTGGGAGGTCTGGGCGCTGGCAACATGGAGGGGAGTTTAGCACAGTTTATTTACACATACGAACCACACTGTTATGACACACGACTGGTTGAAAGTCGGCAAAGTATCTCTTTAACTCACTGCGGTGGGATGAATCTTCTGGACTATAAACAAACTTTCAAAAAAGTCTTTGAACCTTTTCCTTTAGTGATCGTATAACACGATATCGTGCAGTCCAAGAAAATGTCAGACATTTGTTCTTTTCTTCCACCTCATGCATTATTTTCATATATCAGGACATCTAACGTGTAACTGCTTACATGCTGCACACTTACATCTGAAGTGACACTTCAAAGATGAGCAGAGGTGAAGTGTGCTCAAGGACGCTTCAACATGCAGCCGAGACACTTTGTTTATCAGACTGTCTGTAACCCAAAGCCAAGCGGCTAAATCTCAGCTTTAAATAGCCAGTTACTGTTATATAATGGTGACTGATGGTGTGAAAACAGAACTGGTGTCTGGGTCATGGTCCAAAGATGGGACGATGGAAGATTAGAATTGGTCAGGTTTGTAATGGAGGCAGCTGCCTTTATGTTTCCATTGCATTCCCAGTTCACCTGAGCTGTTACCTGAAATGAACAGGACATGCTCTCGCCTCCATCAGTAACTACCAGTGAGAAGCCCCCAAGCAAGCCACTTAACCCTGGCCTGTCCCGGTGGAGCAGCTCAGGGCCTGTGCTGGTGCTCAGTGGTTGTACAGTGCAGCTCCCCTGCGTGAGTGTGAAGCGGGGCGTTCACTGAAAATGAAAATTTGTGATTCGTACGAAATTCAGTGGATGAATAAGGGTGGAAAAAAAACCAGAAGGAAGCAGTCTAGCAACATGAGATTTTTCTAAAAGTTCCCTTCCATCTAGCAATTATGTGGGTGTGATGGTGCATGAGTGAAGAGATGAGGAAAAATACTGCGCGGGAGATATTTTATAACGTCGTAATGGCTAAATATCAAAAGGCCAAAAACTGCCTTTATCCTCTGTGCCACATTTCTTTTATCCACGTCTTTATAAATGTGCAGTGAGAGATCACACAGCTCCGAGGACCGAGACGCTGCAATAATTAACCTCCCCTCCATTTTTAGCAGGAACTAAAGATCAGCACCAGTAGCTTTAACGAAACAGGCTTTTGTAGGAAATTTAATGTGTCTGTTTTATGTTCCTTTTTTTCCCCACACCAACAACCAGAACAGAAAGACGATTTTTACATTTCTCCAACATTTAGACATTAAGTCGGTGCCTTGAAAAGTGCAGCTTTCATCTCCGACATAGATGAAAGCAGTTCATAATATGACTCCAAATATGCACATGGCGAATTAATATCTCATCTGTTGTGTTTAATTTGCTTCAACCCACGTTTTTCTTGGGGAAATTATGTTTGTAGACATTTTATTCTGTTCTGTGCAAATGTTGTGAACAGACTGGAACAATTTTAATAAGTTGCTCAAACACTGAAAAACATAATTACTGCTCATCTATAAATCAAGAAGGAAGTCACAGTGTTCTGTTGGACTCAAGAATGAATTGACTACATTTTAGAGGTCATAGGTCAAAGGTCAAGGTCCATGTGACCTTGTCTGTCTCATTCTTGTGAACATGACACCTCAAGAATACCTTGGGTGAACTTCTTCAACATTTGACGCAAACATCCACTGGAACTGAAGGATAAACTGATTAGACTTTTGCGGTCAAAGTTCAGAGGTCAAGGTCAGTGTGACCTCACAAAACATGCATTAACCCTGACCCTGTTTTTGGCCACATGCTAATTATGACAAAACTCAACGCAAATGTCGAACAAGATAAAATAATGAAGTGATGTCATTTTCCCCCCAAAAGGCCAAAGGTCAGCTTCACTGTGACATCATAACTTTTTGCATAAAACACTTTCTGGCCATTGTCCAGTGTCATATCCCAGGAACAGAAGGGGCAACATGTTCTCACTCTGACCTCATCACATAACGACGTTTGGTCATGGACTTCCACGTCGACATGTGACTTGCAAGGTACGTCTGGGTGTCTTAAAAATATTAATAGAAAGAATAAGTATTAAGTTGTTTGCACTGCAAGCAAGTGACAGTAGCAGTGGGATGAAATTTACAACCCCATCAGTATCATGGGCATCTCTGAGTGCCACAAACACCTTCATCATCAGTGGAGCATTATATCAGATCATTATTATTCAGTGTTGGTAATATCCCTCCTGTATAACACCAATCATCATCATGCTATCATTATTATCATGTAGCAGATCGGCCTGTTTTGTATGCAGGGAACGCTGACTCCGCTCACCTTGTTAAAGAAGAAGAAATGGATTCTTATCAGAGTGCGTGTAGCAGCACGTGCTGACGCAGCACACGTGCGTTTATAGCAACAGTACGTTACTACACAGAGACATGCTTTGTGAAGCCCTGCGCTAATCATTATTGTGTGATATCGGCAATGTCGCTGTGGAACTATACCAATCACTATTGTGCTATTGTTATTATCATTCTGCAGCTAAATCTGCCTGCTTTGTATGCAGAGACGACTGAGCTCATTCCAACCAGAAAATGACAGCTCGTTATGAGGGGGAAAATGGATTTCACCATGTTGTGGTGTTGCAAGAGACCCTGAGACAATACTGTCAATACTATAAAGCGCTGTTTGAATTGGTTCTTGTGTGAAATGTGCATTGCATGAATAAAGGCCTATTGATCGGCAGTCCACTGCAAACGACTCTGTCGCGCACACGTTTGGGCGCTTGCACACAGGCTTTCAGAAAGTGATGATATTTTGTATTGATTTATTTTGATGAATTGCACTCATATCTGAAGAGTGATTTTATTTACATGGTGAGAACCCTCGGATCTCGTGTTGTGTTTCAGCAATAAATAACAATCAAGATAAAAACATTTGAAAGACGTTATGATGTATGACTACACTCCAACAGAGGACTGGCCGTACAGATTGTTGTTCTGGCTGCAGTGTGTGTCTCTGATAGGACTGCTGCTTGTGTCAGACTATCATATCATGTGGATCTATACATCCAAAGCACTGCACACCCCTGCTATTGTCCTCCATTACACTGCACAACAAGCATTTAGTGGCAAAACACCAGCACTTAGCCCTCAGCTTGTTGTATTAATTCTCTTCTCTTCTGCTCAGCAAAAGACGAAAAGCAGGTATGAAATGATATTTGGCTGCAGCTGCAGGAGCAAGGTCATTTAAGGATACAGACTGCCATCATCTCTCAGCTTAGCTACACATCACTGCAGAGAATAATCACATTTTCTTTTCTTTTCTTTTTTTTTTTTTTTTTAAATATTTCTGGACCAGTCTGCAAATTTTGTAGGCAAGCCGACCTGCTCAAACACACACGCACGCACACAGACAGATAGACACGATATTTGCACACACATTTCATGTACACATGCAAATAGACAGCTTGAAATGCAGCCATTAGTGTTGCATCTGTCATTAGCTAAAAGGCCTGAAGCTGGAGTGAGACCAGAATAATTATTCTGATTATAGTCCTCTAGCTGAGCTCTATCCAAACACATTACACTCTCTCAGATTAAAATCTGGTGTTTCATCTAGTTTCTAAATCAAGATGCAGGGATTTATTCCATGATAGCAGCCAATTGGAATCTCAACACTGGAAACAAAAGCTGGAGGAAAGCCTAATGTTATACAGTCATTTAAAGGAAAACACCAAATTTTACTAGTTTGTCTGGACCGGAGACGAACTCTGAAGCTTTTTCTTTCCTCCTCATACAGCTACTGCTCTCTGGCTTTACAGGGCAGTATAGCAGTTGACCTTTACATGGGGGAAGTTGGCTGCATCCCTGAAGTCAGTCCTGACCCTGAGTTTCAGAAGCTTTCTGACCTCTGCTGACCTTTTTGAAAGTAATGGATGGTTTTTGCAGTCCGGCCGCAAGAAGAAAATGTTGGCAATGTACATTTATTACACATTTTTTAATGCATCATATCAGTGTTTCGAAAGTGGCGTAGTATATGAGCTGACTTTGTCACTGGGCAGTGCGAGTGGTGGTGAACTTGGAGAGATGCCTGCCAAGCTGCAGAACACTGTTAAAGACCAGCAATCGAAAAGTTTTTAAGCAAGTTATTGCTACGTTTCAAGCAGCTTTCTAGGCACTAAATGTGGCTGATTTTTAGTGACCCGCCGCTATTTTTCCAGAGGATGTAGTGTCGTGAAAAATAGCTGTTTTGGTACCGACACCTCACTGTGTTAGCATTCGGGGTAGTGTCCCCTAAATTGGGTATTTCAAGCCAAAACACGACCTTTTCCCAACTGTAACCAAGTGTTTTTTGTGGCTAAGCTAATGATAACTATACAATAGCATGCAGGCAATGAAATGTAATTGTGGTTTGCCAAATATATTCTGCTGATTTGGTTGGTTTTGGGAAGGGTTTGTTATTTAGGATTGTCCTAAGAAATCGTTCTCCACTCTGAACTTTTCAGAAAGGTGCCAGTGTCGTCACTGCTGCTGCTTTAGCTGCCGTCTACCTGAGCTGTATGAAACAATAACAGTAAAGACAGAAAAGCCCATTTGTGGAAGCAGATCGACTGAACGCTGAATGTTGCTTTAAGTGTTGTTCTTAATCACTGTTTGTGTTGTAAGCATGTTGTTAACTGTGTCGTCAGCCCACTGTTTAAGTAGCATTATGTTAGCTACCTAGCCAATGTTAATATCAATGTATTGATGTCATAGCATTTCACGGGGTTCATCCAACATCCCTCCTTCATTTCTCTGTCCTCACTTGGCCTGGAAATCGATCAAGACCTGCCATCTTGTCGTACGTCCCGATTCACTAAATGTGCTCAGAGGAGTTGAGAAGAGAGGAGGCGTTCAGAGGAAAGGGAAGAGAGGATACACAAGTGCAGCCTTTGCGAAAGTCTTTTATTGACCGACACCCCCCCTAACTGGATATCAGTTATTGATTTGACAGCGCAGCGCTGCAGCTGATCGGACTGATCCTATACATCACAACATCACTGGAGTCTTATACCAGAGGGAAGACAGATAAGAGATGAAAATGAAGTGTATCACTCTCACTCACTTTCTATTTCATTCTAATCCACCACCATCTAGTTTCTGTCAGCAAGAAACACTTTTACGTGAGTGATCGTCATTTCCATTCAGTGACACGTGAGGCTGATCATTCACAGCACAAACACAACACAGACACAAACTCCAGTAAACGTTTCTATAGCTGGTGGTAAAGCCTAGTGATGGCTGATCCAGCTGTAAGCAGCTGCCACCGTCATCAGAAATGGACGTTGCTTCACCTGACGCCTCACAAGAAAAGCCGTCTCATTTCTCTGAAGGCATATTTCCTTGTGCCGTCTCTCCTCGCATATCATCCTCGAATGTTTCCCCTGTGTGTTACGACGGCGGAGCTAAGATGCAAGTGTGCAAATGTGGATGTGAGATCAGGTATTGAGATGAACCCATGGTCATCAAGAAAGCAGCAGGGAGCACTTCTCTTTATGAAGTGCTGGGATGAAGCGCTCCCCGGCGCCCTGCCACCTCTTTCCTGCCATATGGACACACACCCTGACTGACCACAGCAGTTGAATATACAACATCTGATGCACGACTGTTGAAATCAACCCCTTTAAAGTTTCAAATGAGATTTGTCTTTTTGTGTGTGTGGCTCAGATGGATGGTGACTGCTGTGAAACCATGTGCCACAAAAATCAAATTTATAAACCGCATGTTTGATAGCCAGCCGCTTAAAACACCCATGATATGTGATCATGATATCTCATGTCACAGAAGGAGTGTTTATGTAAGAAAGTGATTATACGCCTGAGTGTGAGAGTGAATATGGGCCTGTAACTGTGAGCATGTGTTCATGAGTTTGATGCTCTCGGTACCACTGCGGTGAAATGATGCAAGCAGAATGTGATAGCGGCTTTGAGGATCAGCACAGTGGGCGCAGCTGGCAGCCACACACACATACACACTCGCACACACACACACGCACACGTATTGGCTGGCAGGGACTGGTGGATCCCAGCTGTGTCAGTATTATTCATGCGCCAGTATGCATTCACAGGTGCATGGGCACATCGACAAACACACACAGGCACATTTCATTGTATGAGTATATACAGGCTGCTCAGGTGTCACCATGTACCGGTCCATGCACATGCACACACGCCTTGCTTAAGTTTCCCTCCATGAGGTGGAGTCAGGTTGGCATGCTTTGTGGAAAAAAGTGGCAACTTCAGCGTGAGCCAAGCGATGGGTCAGCAATTTATTAGACCTGTCTAAATTTGGCAGTGGTCTGTAAAATGACAGTTTTCACCACGTGACTCTTCTTTATCTGCACTCTTTTAACTTATTTTTGGTGCACAGTTCCTTTCATATATTTTATCTGTAGGCAAGCATCCTCCTCCTCCTCCTCCTCCTCTTCCTCTCACCTCCTTTCTGACTCATTGCTGAGTCTAAAATAAAATGCTACTCAGGAGATGCAGGTGCAAGTGGCGGGCAGTTATTTTACAGGGGATTGGCTGGTAACTATAGGCCTTTATTTTATTTTATTTTTTTTTATCTTTGAGCTCAGACGTCCTGCTCCCACAATAGTGCTACTCCTACAACACTTGCTCTAGACAGCCGAGTGTTTTTCCACTTCCTCATCTGAAAATATAAGCCAAGCTTCTGTCAGATGCTCTGAAATAGCTCCATGTGGTTAGATAAGCCTGAGAGATAGAAGTCAGTATGATTTTTTCCACTCCATCTCAAGTGGCTGGCAATAACTTTCTGTCTACCCTTGAAAACTTATACATACTGAAATAGACACATTGCAATCATGGAAAGACAAATAACTGTGTGACGTACACCTTCTTTAAGCCTGTGGCCGCAGTACAGTGATGTGCATACAGCTTTAAAGTTTATATTTGAGGAAAGAAAGGAATATTCCCCCACACTGTTATTTTTCCCGTCCACCAGGCAGTGTGCAATACTGAAAAATCAAAGCCAAGCAAGTGCTGGTCGTGCTGCTGATGACTTCCTTCTGTTTTTCCAAATCAAACTAAGATTAGGTATGAGGATCATTTGTTGTGTCTGAACAACGTCTAACGATGTACAGATTTTCAATATTCCTTGATTGTCAGAATCGTTCTGTCGATTGGCTCAATCGGCAAACACTGAATCAATCAATCAGTCTATTAATTATAAGCACTAAAAGATATTGCTGAGGAATGCAAACACACATAAAGTCCAATGGATATTTAAATGTACTTTTAACTGTTGAAGTAAGCTGCAGTCACTTGAAAGCACTCGGCACTATTGCTAAATCTGCAGAAATGTGAACAGCAGGCGTGGGTGTAAGGTCGCCGGCAGACATGTTGCTGTCTGCCTTTTAAAGCGGAGTTTGATCTGAACAGCCGCGGCTAGCTGGAAGAATTTGAACTTTTGTGTTGCTCCCCTGTCCTTCTCAGGCACTGATGGGAACCAGTGATAAGTTCTGATGAAACAGTTCATACTGCAAGAGTCATCAGAGCAAACCATGAGGCCCAAATATAACATGCTTGAACACTTTCATCCAAAGTTTTATGACCATAAGTGCATGAAGTATATTGTTAGCATACGTTGCTACAGACGTCTGCAAACTGCTAAGCTGCTGCTCTGCCAACATGGTGACACATGCTGCCTTTGCATTTTTACACAG
Source organism: Epinephelus cyanopodus (assembly GCA_026686955.1). Taxonomy (NCBI): domain Eukaryota; kingdom Metazoa; phylum Chordata; class Actinopteri; order Perciformes; family Serranidae; genus Epinephelus; species Epinephelus cyanopodus. The sequence continues at coordinate 37,149,330 of CM048930.1, forward strand.
AGCCAAACATCAGCATGATCACGCTGCTCCAGTGTGTCAGTTTAGACACATGTAACACAACAGCGTTGTCCTCTAGTGTGACAGAGCATGTGTCAGCTGCGCTTTTTAAACAACAACAACAATAACAATAGCATAACATGGCATGAACAATCATTTACTGTCTCTGTCATATGCAGCTGATTAGCAGCCGAGTTAGCTGCTAACGGCAACTTTTAAAATCTCCGGTGGTGGGTCGCACTCATAATACATTGTCAAAATGTCAAAACGCTGGCTGGCCTGTTTATACACACGTCGTTTCTGCTGCACTTCAAGGTGAGACAACTCTGCAGAAGGGACTTTGGTTGACAGTGTGTCACTGAAAGTCCAGTCGGATGCTTTTGATATGATTTCAGTCAGTATGTTTACATGCACAGTTAAGCTGAGCTATGGGTACAGCTCGAGCAGGCCATTTTATTAGACTCCTGTCCTTGTCCCAGTATACAAGCACAAGAGGGGAAGTGATTGATTGAGCAAAGTATATCCAACTCCGCCATGATCGGTGGCGATATGCTCCCTTTTGACTTGTTTGTATTGGACCTTTTTGACTGTATACCTGCAGGAGTAATTTGACTCCCAACTGCATTATCTGGATGTGTTAGTCTGACTGAAATCCTATGAATTACTCAAAGTCAGACTAACACCATAAATAGATTTCTCTGAGGTCATGTAAACGTACTGACTGTCCAGATTTTGCGATGACATCTTCAGGCCACAGGACTCAGGGAACTATTTAAAAGCAACATACTGTAGATGAGCAACTTGGCTGTGAGCCATCAGTATTGTCCTTTGGTGATACTATTGTAAATTGGAGCTCATTATATTTTCCACATTGATTTCTTCTTAATTTGGCTCTGTCCCTGGAGAAGGAGATGCTGCTCATTTACAAAAAGCTGCTCATGTTTTAAAACCGGAGTCGTAATTTAAAACTCTCAAGTCTTCACCCTCGGCGTTCCCACGGCCACGGGCTTCTTTATTGCTTTAAGGTGAGGAGCTTTTATTAGCCCCTCGAGGTTCTTATATGCACAAACGAGTCATTTGCATCTCGTATATTCATTGTGTGTTCACATTCAATTCAATCACTAATTTCTCCTTCCCCTGTTTGTCACTGTGTGAATAAAATAAGCAAACCAAAAACTCCTCATTGTGGGATTCAAAGAAAAACTCATTTTGAGGATGCAATGCGAAGCTCATTTAGAGTAGGGAGTATAAATGTGAAGGGCGGTGCACCAAAATGGTGCAATAGGAGATTTTCATTTGCAGAGATTGTCTCTGATGGATCTCAGGCTGCTTTTTTCTACACTGTTGTTTCCACAAGCAGTCTGTGTTGCTGCCTGCTGCATGAAAACTTCAGAGCAATGACACTGTATTCTGTGTCACTATTCGCTTCTCCAATAATGTGTAACTTGGTGTATATCAACAAGAGGAGACAGAGGGAGCCAGCAATAAATGTTCTCCGTGCCATAGGTGAAAGGCTGATGGAGAGACATAAAGAGGTGGGAAGCGCGAGAGGAAAATAAAACTGTGACATCGAAGGCAGACACTTTACTACACAGCCCTCCAGACACAAATACACACATTTTCCAGCCAAAATGCCAGAAGAAATGGTTAGTGTTGTGTGTTTCTGCAAACCACAAATACATTGTACATTTCATACGTGTCATATTGATGTTGCTAAAGTGACGTAGTATATGAGCTGTACTCCTGTGCTCCACTCATCTGCGGGGTCCCCCAGGGGTCTGTTTTGGGACCCCTTCTATTCACCTTATACATGCTACCTCTCGGACAAATTATATGTCCCGTTAAAGCCTGGTTCCTCTGATGCTGTCTCTATTATGTCCTGTCTGGCTGAAATTAAACCCAAGAGCCTTGTGTTCGCTTCTTGTATAAATGTTGAGCCAAACCATGATGTTTCTTTTCCTAATCTAACCATGTGTGTTAGTGCGCAAGGAAATAAACGTAATTATGGGGTGTTTTACCCGTAAGTTTATTCCGAAAAAGACTGTATTTCCTGTGAAATCTAAGTGTATTTTCCATATACATAATGCATGTAACAGGCATCCCAGAATGCCCCTTAGACTGTGTATGTACTTCTCTGCTACATCATAACGTGCAAATGTAACATACCATGTTTTCTGGTGATTGTGTCGCAGATACTGCAAACACAACAAACAGGTAATGCGCACACAAACTAATCAAAACCCGATATAAAAACACTTCGCACAAAGTCACGTACAGACCTCACCAGTGATACAGTGATGCCAGCGCACATGCAGCCAGTGCTTATACAAACAGATAATGACGGCGTGTGTTACCGAAGACGTGACCGAGGGAAGAGATATATTCGAGTTGACATGTTGACTTAGAGAGACAGAGAAAAACGAGCAAGAGTCATTTAACTGACAGGGTGGGGAGGGGGAATAAAGAGCGAGGAAAGGGAGAGATGATGGATAGAAAGGAGGGGAGAGGAAGAGGAGGAAGCGGAGGGCAGGGGCAGAGAGTAAATATGCTTTTTACATATTCAGTTCTGCATGGCGGCGCCGCTTCTGTATGTACGTGCACACTCAGTTATGACTCGCCTCACTTGTCGATGATTTTCATTTAGATAGTTTGTTATTGTATGACACGCTCTCTTACTCATAGAGCAGTTCAGCCAGCACTTCACACACACACAAGTACACACTCACATGAATATGTAATGATCTCTCACCACTGTATCTTGACACTCGGCACTGTGACACTTCTCTTTAATGTCTGTTTAGAGCATAAAACCAACCTCGCGTCTGCAATGAAAATAAAACCCTTCAATCAGATCAGGACGCTGCTCCCACTGACACCACATCACGAATAGATGAAGAGATAATTTCCATCAATTACATATTTAGGAGTGAATATCATCACCATCTCTGGAATATTAGCCTAGAAATGTTCTTTTTAATTTTGATTTCCATTTTTATGCGCTCCCGGTTGGATAAGTAGCAAGAAAGTCCTTCAGCTGGAGGACACGCCGAACATTCAGAGCCTGGAAAGTGGCGAGCATCATTTTGTGCTTCAGTGTCCTCCAGCAGCACACTGAGTCACTAAACCTTTCCTCGCTCCACTTCCTGTTTATTTATGATCACATTATTATCATGTGAATCGGTTAAATAACCACATGTGACTCCATTAGCGTATGCGTGACCCTCTGTGGGGTCGTGGGTTAGTGCAGAGACCTTAGAGGGGGAGGCACGTAGAACAATAATTCAAAACACCAACATAATTTACAACATAACCTGTGGAATTAAATCAACCCATATTCAAATGGGATGTAACATGGAACCTTACAACAAACAGCATCATAATATCATCATTGTCCCCTGCATGATGAAATAATTTGAGGTGACTTTCCCTTTAAATCTATCAACAGTGTCACATGAATTTTTTTTCATAGATATAGTCAAGACCACCCTGAACAAGAATCCTTTAAAAATAAATATAACCTATCAAGGGCCGTACACGTGCGGTGTCTTTAACCACCTGGAAAACACAAGGCTGGGTGCTACTCTCAAAAATACAGCGGTGCCCTGAAAAATAGACGCACGGGAATGCGTGGGCACCGTGATGATGTCGCTCTGGTGTTTGAGCCATTTAAGGTGACTTTACCTTTTTTTTTGCTCTCGAAAACTTGGAAGTAAAGCAGCCTGTTCTGCTTCTAAAGTCGTCAAATACCGCCGCTTTGTCGGTAATTTCGGCATCAGACGCCAAAAGCCACCTTTTGCTGTTTTATGATGTGCTGTGGGCGGTGTCGGTTCATAACACGGCCAGATGGCACCTGCATGGCGACAGGTTTAAACACTGCCGGTAACAACGTAATATAAGGAGCTGGAAAGTCCCCATATGGCGGGCGGGAGGGATGGTGGATGGGTCCAACAAATCCTGGGAGCCCAGCGTTCTCTCCTGGCATGAATGCAGAGCCAAACCTGACCATGTGCTTTTGTTGATGTCCCAGCATTGGTTGCGGCATCCAAGAATGTCAATAGCAGATGCAGGATGGTACCTAGCGCCTCACATGTACACGTTAGCAGCTAATTGTTAATTGTTAAATGTTCTTCTTGATACGGACCTCAGGCGGGACTTCATCAAAAGAAAAGCCTCGACAAAGCAACCTCAGCCTCCCTCTCTTCACGTGCCTGGTTGTGACCCCAATATTTAGAAACTCATCCCTGCCAGACGCTGTGCTCTCTCTGCTCCAGGGATCAATAACATATTATCTGACTGCTCCCAAACCAACAGTGAGAAACTTATTTTGGACGACCAGCGTGCAGCCAGTAATAAACAGCTGAAGCTAAATTAAAGACTGAGTAAAGTTTGACTTTGGTCACAGATGTTAAGCTTTAATGAAAAAAAACTTTCCCCAAGAAATCGTGTTAGAATATGAAACTGCTCTGCGGTTATGTAGGTATTTGTTTTCTGTGTGACGATCGCTGACTGGAGATCTCCCTGCTCTATTTACCGGCCCATCACATGAGTCCATGTAAACACAGGCTATCATTGTCCTGCCCACTAATTAATGAGTCCAGTCAGAGCGCTGGATGCCTGCACGGCCGGTCTGCCTCCTCGGAGAAAACCGCTGGCAGTCCGATGAATCACGGCATTCAAACGGCCTCTCGTGGTAAAAGAGCAAAAAATGATTGAAAACCAAAGGAGAAATTCATGAGGCTGGATGAGCGATGATAAATGTATTAGCACTAGATGACATTTCCATCACCACCTCATCGATCACCTTGGGGACATTTTAAATGGTGGACCGTGTGTGTGTGTGTCATATGCAGAATCAGGCAGATGAGAACAGCTCTCCAACACATGCAAAGGAAAAACAAAAACAGGAGACGACGGGGAGATGACGCACACATGCACACACATACACACAGGGTGAACTGCAGGCTATGAAGTTGTAGGTTTTTATTCCTAACAAGAGTATTAAAGCATAAAACTACAACTCGCCCTTTCGTCTTTTATGAAATCTCTATTTTCTTCCAAAGGAGCTGTTTTATTTCTGTTTTGAGCTAATTGACAGTGCAGCTCGCTTGCACACTTTGTTGCTGCGTACTCATTGATCTCTTGTCACTAAGATATATATATGATTCAGATTAACTGGAGGATGCAGATAAATCTGCACAAGGAACTGACCACAGCCCGCTCTGTGCACAATCCTCCCTCGCATGCTTCAAAGAGACGATGAAGCTGCAGGCAGGCAAAGATGAGCTGCAGATGACAGTCAAACTGCCCTTTGAGCCTGCTGCACCTGTTTGATAAATACCAGGAACCTCTCCAGCCGCAGGATGAGTCTGAAACAAGGTGCAAATGGCTCAGTAAATCTGGCCCTGACTCCCTGCTCCTCTCTGGCCTCCTCTCTCTTTCTTTTGGTCTGTCTCTTGGTATTCAGCGGCTGCTCTCTTGCAGCTCAGACTCTCTTATCTAAATCTCCATTCAGACGCAGAAAGAGACAGAGCCGGGGAGAGAGAGTCAGAGATAGATAATACAGGTCACTCTCCAATGACAACTCTAAAAGGCATCTGGGGAGAGGAGGAGGGAAAAAAGGGAAGAGGGAGAGCAGAGAGCTGCTGCAAAACAGTCGATGGATTTCTGCTCTAAGCTGAGACCATGAAAACATGCAGACTTAATAAGTAGCTTGATATGAAAGTTACTGTACATCTGGTGATTTTCTGGGCTCACAGCGTCTTAGCCGTTTATTTTAAGATCCGCTGAAAGCCTGTGGCAATGATAAATCAGCAAAAAATATCCACCATATGCCTGAGTAATGGAAAGCTAAGCTGAGCAACAGTGAGCAGCATTAACTCTTATCAATGCGAGATGGAATTTGTACCTTTTGTACCCTTTTGTCATTTTCGTGCCACAGAAATAGTCTGTCCTCATTTTTTACATGCTGGCAGTGTTGTTTTGCTGCACTTTCATCTGGAGGCCAGGATAAGAAGGCAACACTTAAAGATGTTTAATTTATACCGAACATGCCCGCAAGTCTATTTTCATGTTTCTGAAAGATTTTAGCTCAGTTTTCATGCTTTGATCCTGACTGAGAAAAATGCTCCCTGCCAGCCATCCCTCAAAACGTCAGCTGACCATCAACCAAAAGTCTCGGTGAATCAGAGTGTCTCAGATGGATGATTTTCATCCTGTAAACATCCATAAATAGTAACATTATGTAGCATGAGAGGAGACCTGGAGGTTACAGGAGCGGTGGGTGGATGCGTGACTGGATGCATGCCAACCTCAATCCCGGTACTGCCTAAACAAAATGAGGTGCTTGTCGTGATCACGAGATTATGAGAAATGTGAAACATGACAGGAAGGACATGTCCTCTGACAGATGAACAGTGACTCTTTGAACTCACAGAAACGGTCCATCAGTGCATATGTTTGTAAGCCAATGAACCATAATTATTAATAAAAGTGTTGAAATTATGTCACAAATTAAAATAAAAATAGAAAAATCGTACACACTTTTTGATGGAATTTGAAAAAATAAACCCACAAAACATTTTGATCCAAAAGATTTCTAAATGTAGAAACATGTTCAAAATATTTCTTAACACTCCAGTAAGTGAACTGAACTGTACATTTTTTTAGTGTTTTAATATGCAAATTTATATGAGCAGACTGCAAAGCTTCATATCCCTAAATCTACAACCTGAAAGCTAAAAGGTTATGGAAGTCAATCAACCAGAGTACTTGATAAGAAAATATTGAAATTGCTGACATTCCTATCGACCTGCTTCTCTTCACCATCTTTTGGGCCACATGTAGCAATGACATCATCGCAAGCGGACGCCATGGTGCCAAAAAAATTGAAGTCTAAGGGGCCGTAAACATGCCGCTGTTTTGCACCTTCAGAAGATTTGTTTTCAGCGTAGGCGCACAGCTGGTTCAACTTTTGGAACGCAGCAGTACGTGACATGTGATGAGGACCAACCAATTACAGGTGACAGACATCTTTCCCTTCTTCTATAAATATCAGTCTGTGATAAATATGGAGAAGAAGAAGGGTTGCCAAAGTTTTATGTCTGTCCCATGGACAATATGTTTTGGCCACTTACAAAAAAACATCAGTTCTGCACTCAGGATTTCAGGTAAAATGTCAGGTAATGTCAGATGCAACCTGCCGTTGCCGTTGATTAGCACCCAGCGCCTGACCTTGTGTTTTCGAGGTGGTGAAAGACGCGGCATGTGTACGGCCTCTTTGGTTTCTGCCGCAAGAAATGAATGCTCTCGCTGTTACAGTTTTTATTTTCAATTGATTGCAAATAGGATCACGTGAACAAGATCTCCTGCGGCCATGACGGACAATACTGTGGCATCACTGCGCGTTTCCACCGTCTTTTGGATTGACTTGCACAACAGAGTGACATCATCAGACACAGGCAAAATGATGGTGCAAAAGGCCGGTCTCACAGTGCTCTAGTTCTCATAGCTTTTTGCTGTTATAATAGATCAATTTTAAACAGGATCACGAAAACAACAACCCCCGCGGGGCTGCCTGAGGGACGTTGAGGGTTAACCAAGCAGCATGACCTGATGACCTTTACATTCCATGTGTTCTGTCTCTTTATATCAAACATACACAACCTTTGCACTTCACTTGTCCTCTGCTGTGCTCAGGGATTTGTCAATCATGCTGTACGCATCACAGTTTTCTAAACATATTAGATATCGGCTTGAATTATGCTTAGACGCACACACACACATACACACATGAATGGGATATATGCAAAGTAGTTTTTAATATTCCGGGTTTATAACATTCCCTGCCATCGCCCCTTTAATCTCCTCTCATCTAATTTTCTAGTTTCTACTTGAAGACAAGCTGATATAGATTGGGACTGATATCCAAAGTCACACACACACACACACACACTCACTGATGTTTTTGAGTTATGTCTGGTCCTAATCTGGAGAAGGAGTAGAAATGGGAGTCCATTAAAAACAAGGATGTTTGTTTTTATCATCCGGCCTCTCCGCGCTGCACAGCTGAGTCGCACTGCATTTACAGATGTTCATTCATCTCTCTCGTTTGCTCTCAATCTCTCCTCTCTCTACCTTTACCTGTCTCCCTCTCTCCTCCATCACTCCCCCACTTCTCCCCCTCTCTCTCTCCTCACCTGAGGCAGACTGTAAACTCCAAAATAAATTGAATTTGGCACGTTCTCAAACTGCTGTCGAATATAGCGCCGCAAGCGAATGCCAGTATTCTTGGTCGCAGATCTTTTCATATAATGATGTCCGTGCCACATGAAACAGCTTGGAAGTTGCTGTGGGACCTAACATGACTCGCCAGATCCTCAAAGATAGATATTAGAGTCGGGATATTCAGTGAAAGTAAGCCAAAAAGAAACAACACAAGGCTGAAAATAAAAACCACCAATTACAGTATATATCATGTTGTAGGCAAGGACGCACTGAAAGATGCTAAAAGAGGCTGTGTGTGCTCGCCGTTCTGCCCACACTGCGGCCATCAAAGCCTAAAACAAGACAGTTTACTGTGTTACAATACAGTAAACCTGGAAACAAATGCACCTCGTCGGACCATTTACTGTTACTTTTATTGGCTCTGCGAGTGTGTGCTGAATTGATCTACACCTCCAACACAACGATCCTTTTCAGGTCTCTCTTTTTTTGGAAGCTAGCTGCTTTATATTTAGCCATTTCTCCTTCCTCAGCCCTCCTTTTCCTGTACGCTCTCTTTGTCTCTGCATCTCTCCCACTCGCTCTCAGCACTTTGTCTCTCTCTCACGGTGCTATCAGAGGGTTTGTAATGTAAAGTCAGCCTCCATCCGTGTCCGTTCCCCCTCTCTCTTTATGCATGTGCTATCAGATCCAGTTGCTATAGCTTAAGTCAGCCCCGCCGCGCAAGCTAAATGAATGTTAAAAGCCTATTGAGTTTCTTTGCATGAGCTGCAATAGCTTTGCCTTATATAGGTAATACGATGTGGGTGTGTGTGCTGTGTGTAATGTGATGCAGTCTTTTAATTTAGGAAAGGAGACACAGTCAGCAGGTAGAGGTTGTGACCTCTGCTAGAGGACACACACTGTAACCTAACATGAAATTGATTTCAAGGTAAAGTAGCAGAACATATGAGGCTGCAGCTGGTGGAGCGTCTGGCTGCTGTTGTATGTTTGTATATTGTATGAGAGGAAAAATATTCTCCATCATGGTGTGGCAGACGCAAGCCAACTCAGACAATCAATGAAATTCATTGATGTTTTCAGTGATTCAACATTTTTCATTCCCTGAACTTTGGCTTCCTGATGTCAGAGTCTCTCAAAGGAACACGTCACTTCTTTTATACTTTGAACAATGAATGATCCACCATGCGCCTATGTCGGTATTTCTGCTTACTGTGATGTCATTTATTTGCTTATCTTCAAATGCTTCACACCCCTAACATCTGTACAATCATGAAATTGTTCTATTCTGCTTGTATTGAGTCCGTTCTTTCTTTTAACATCGTCTGTTGGTTTGGTAATCTGAAACTTAAAAAAGGAACAAGTTGGATGCAGTGGTGAAGCTGTGCTGTGAGATCACTGGTGTTACTTTCAATAACTCACAGCGTCTGTATGAAGAGAGGGTCACCTCTAGAGTTCGGTCTACAGCCTCAGACTCTCAACATCCCCTCCGTGTTGAGTTTGAGTTGCTTCCATCAGGGCGGAGGTTTTGCCTCACAAAATGTAGCACTAAGGTCCTGTTTATTCGACAACGATTTCAACTGCAAACGGTAAACTTTAGTTACATTTTGGTTGATTGTTTACACGACAGCGGCGTTTTGGGTGCCTGAAAACGCAACGTTTTGAAAACGGGTTCCAGAGTGCAATTTTTTGGAAACGGCACCGTCTCCATTGTCATGTAAACTTACAATATGCAATTCCTCTGAAGACCATCACAACAACAATGGCGGACTCCAGAGCTCTGTTTGTGCTACTCACCCTGTTGAATTTATCAACGCTTCCCCATCATAGTGTAGATTTACTGTAGCAACTCCACCTTGTTGTCCGTCCAGACAAACGTTCGTGTGGATGACATTTTGTCTGGAAGCGTCAGCGTCACACTGCTAACTACTGGCCTGGCATGTATACTCAGTGTTTTTGGTCGTTTTTGCAGATCTGTGTGCACGACGATTGTTAACAAAATGTTGTCGTCTAAACACAGAACTTTTTTCAAAACAAAAATGAGAAATGATTCTGTTGTCAGTGGATCATTTTCATGTAAACATGACATATCTTAACCTGCAGTGACCATTAACGTTCATGATTTACCCCTGACAGCGTGTAATACTGGATTCTGTGTGTTTGTATTGTACAGTATGTTTTGTTGTACTCATGACTACTGTCTGTATCTCAAATAGTCCCACAGGCACATTAAAGTTTACCTTACCTAAGCTGAAAGGTAGGCTAATATAAGACAATAGACCATAGTAAAAGTATTGAAATCATGTCATTAAAAGAAACTGTGCATGACTTTCTTTCATCAGATTTTACAAAATAAAAACACAAAATATTTTTTTTTTAACTGTAGAAACATAAACAGAATATGTCCCGACCGTCTGTAAGTTATTTTAATCGTGCACATAATTTAGTTTTTGAGATATGCTCATTTTTTTTATACGCAGAATGCAAAGACTTCTGATAGATGCATCGTTTATTCCTCAAGTGCCACCTCGCGTTCTTACATCCCAGGTAACATAATGCAATGACGTCATTATGATCATACAACATGATGACGTGGAGGACAGAAGCCTTGATGTTCTTCTACAAAAAGATTTTCCCGCTATTATGGTTTTTATTTTAAATCCATATATTTGAGACTCTTTTATTAAACAGTGATCTCACGCAGCCATTATGGAGAAATTTGTGGAGAAATTCTGGCCAAGTACTACTCTTGCACTGCACATAAGGTAATGACATGATGACGGGGTGGACAGAGGCGTTAGCTTTCTGCTGTTAAAGGAATTAATGCTTTAGCTATTATGGTTCTTAATTTAGATCAATATATGGGATTATGCAGACTGTGACCTCCTGCAGCCGTTACAGGTGTAATTACGGTGAAAAGCCACATTTGCATGGCAGGTAATGTAAAGTACCAGCATGATGGAAGTTTTAGCTTTCTGCTATGAAAGGAATGAATGCTGTAGCTATTATGGTTCTTATTTTAGGTCTATTTAAACAGAGTCATGCAAACAACGACCTCCCGTGGCTGTCCATGAGAGCTTTGCTTTTAAAGGGTTAGTCTATTAACTCCTTCAGTTTCAGAGTATATCTTTGTGTCACAGGGGCAAAATCAGCTGTCAGTTAAATGTCAGCTCCAAGATTAGCTTTGGTTAAATTGCCACTTGGCTTTAAATTTAGATTTAAAGACCAACCACAGGTCTGTTAACCTGTTTTACTCCTTCCCAGAGTTGACTGAGGTTTTGCATTAAAGTGGTTTTGAGGCCACGACGAGACGCGGCCCTCGTCTTGGCACTAATGACTTGGACAATCACTTGGAGAGAGCTGAGCAGCGGCAGCAGTAACTGGATCAATGAAGAGACTGCACTTAGAAAATAGGGGTCGCCGTAATCAATTAGACGCCTTACTGCCGCTGGAATGGTAAAACAACAGCTGGTGGAGAATTTCTGTCACTTTTCTGCTTTCTTAACTGTGGTTGTTTCTCCTTCACAAATTCTGACACTTGTGCCATCATCATCGCACATTTATGCAAACCACAGATACATTATATTTGTACTTTTCAGGGTTTTAAAGTGTACATAGTGCCTTTGTCATCACTAGGTCATGGACTTTTTAAACATATGACGTCGTCCAAGGTACTCTGGGTGTGTTGGTTGTTAATGTTCTGGGACGCCATGTCAAGTTCAGCCTGTTACATGCATTGTCTGTTTTCAGTTTTCACAGGCAATGTACATTTTGCACACAGTCGCTTCCCTTCAACAACAAGTTCAAGCGGTCACGTAGTTGGGTTAAGGCTCCAAAAGCATGTGTTTGGGTTTCGGAAATAAGAATTCCCGGTCCTGCTGGGTGAAAGTCGGTTGTTGTTGGACCCGACCACCCCTCCAACCTCGGACTTCTGCCTCCTTTACTTTCATTATTGTCCTGCCAAATTGTCCCCCTTGACACTGTCCCTAGTGACCAGCTGCCTATCATGCTGACATGAAAGGACAGCTTTTTTCGTCGCTGCCTGACGCCAGAAGCCACTGACCAGACGCCGGATTTCAGTGACTTTGGTTGTGTTTCAGCGAGTCATTGCTGTTTTTCCAGCAGCTTTTTACCCAACAAACATGGGTATTTTTCCCTGACCTGACGCTGTAGTTCCTCTGGGATAGTGGCACGAAAGTAGAAGATTTTTACAGAGACATGGTGGCTTTCCTCATGGGGACTGTGGCACCAAAACTGAGTATTTCCAGGCAACACGTGATCTTCCTCTGAACCATAACAAGGTGTTTTTTGTGCCTGAACTTAACCACACATTATGTAAAGTTTTAGCGTAACAGAAATGTATAACGCCGACATTCTTTTTGGTGATCGCGTTGTGTAAACCTTGACAGCAGTAAGGGGATTCAAAATATAAAAATGTCATTACCTTATGGGCAGCACAGATCGAGGCTTTGTGGACAAAGCTGAATCAATTTCCCTTCAATCTGTTATTTTCCTGATTTGCCAACAAGCCGGGTCCAAACACGCTGCAAGTGTCAAATATTATTTCCTTAATTGGCTGCCTGTTATGCTGTCTGTGCACATAGCCTCTTCTCCAAACAGTTTTTCTTCACGTTCCTCTCCTGCCTGGGTGTTAAACTACCTGTTAACCATCCGTAACGTCGATGTAAACCCGAAGCCTTCCCCATGTGGTGACACAGCGGGTTAGACCACCTCTGTGTAAATTAGTGAGCGTGCTTTAAATTTAAAACCTCACGTCTCGTCTCTCCACACGGCAGCTGATTCAGCTCATTAGCTGTTTGTGTGTATGAAAAATGCACCGTGGTTGTTTTTGTCATTAAGTGTTGTCGCTGTTGGGTAATTCTGTTCCTTTTTTTCAGGTACTGATTAAGCATTAATGTAAAGAGCGCACAGGAGACGTTTTACTGATTGGAGCAAAATATAAAAAAAACACAATTTCCTCTCCTCTCTCTTTTCCTCCCCCCTTTTTATTTTTCTCATCACAGGATGTGCCCTGTGCCAAACTGGACTGGACAGAATATTTAATGTCACACACACACACGCGCGCATACACACACGAGCCTGCACTCTAACACGAGGGCGGCACTATAAATGGTTTATGTCACAATCTTTGTCAAGCACCCCCACCACCCATCACAGTATCACACAAACAAACACACACACACATGTGCACACACACTCCCTCAAGCATCAGCCATGGAATTGAAAAGCCACTTCAGAAAAATAATGGAGCTGTGTGTGTGCAGCCCTGCAGCATGTATGTGTGTGTGTGTTTGTATGTGCGGGTGTGTGTTTCTAAGAGTGTTTTTGTATGTGTTTGTGTTTGTGTAGGAAAGTGTGCATCGCTGTGGTCTTTAAGGCCGGATGCGTAAATGGATCTCTGAATGGTTGTGGTCAGAGGGATCTGACCTATATGCAAAGACGGCTGTGACTTTGAATACCTGTGTGTGTGTGTGTGTGTGTGTGTGTGTGTGTGTGTGTGTGTGTGTGTTTAAAGGGGGAAAGCGAGAGACAGGGTGTGAGCTGTGATTTGCATCTGCACACATGCAAAACGTGATCTCCCAAATGAGGCTGTAATTGGTTTTAATGTCTTCCCATATGGATTTCACATATGGACAAATTAATTTACATTTTTACATCCAAGTGAAAGTGTTATCCAGAACGACTTCTAATGAGAGCAACAGCAGAGAAATGTTTAATTCATTGATCATTAACGTTATCAGCAACAAAAAGCACAATGTAGCGGGCAGAGCTGTGGAGACACGGACGATACCCCTGTGACTGCAGAAGGTCACGCAAGACGGAGGAAGACAAAAAGAATTTAAAGAGCTTACGTTAGGAGTGAAGTAAAGAGGATTTTCTTTTATCTGCCATTATTCAGATGCATCATTGAGATAGAAAGATAAATAGATGGAAAGACAGAGAGAGAGGGTGGCTGTGTTGCTTGCAGAGACTTGGCTGGTGATGAATAACCCCATCTGCCTGTCATTACTACTAGAGCTACTAGTGCTACACGCACACGCCGGCGAATCTGTCACAGATCCCCTCTAAACAGCCTCAGGGGATCCAGGGCGAGATAAAGAGAGGAGGGAGAGCGGAGACGCTGGGTGTGTCCTGGGCTGTAGATAAGCAGAGAGAGAGAAGCAGCGCTAAGGAAACGAAAAGCAGGACAAAACCCACTAGGGAGGGTAAACACCTGTTCCCCCCCACACTCACAGATTTTCTGGCAAACCACCTATTTTTAGTGTGACGTTAAACTGAATCTCAAAGGCTCTTTTGTGCTTTTGATAGCCGGTGGTGACATTAGCTGGCTACAGTCAGAATCATTTGTAAAGCCAGCAGGCTTTAAGAGACACTGGTGATACCATTAGCAGGTTAGCAGTGGCCTCCAGGATGCCTGATGGCTTGTGTGGATCTACTGCCTTTTGAAATGAAGCCCTTCCAGCAATCGATTGAGGTGAAGTGTCGGAGGTTGATTAGAAACATGAGCAGAGGTCAAACCAATCCAACAGTTCAAAGCACATTCACAGTAATACGTGTTCAGGCATTTTCAATGTGTTGAGTGAAATCAAAGGCTTTGATTTATTTGTGTCAGTCCTGCTGATTTAGATCAGCTGGGTAGGGGGAATGAGGACTTTTAGATGCTTTAAAAACAAGTCCTGTTTTACAGATACTGCCAGCTACAAAATACACAGTGCAATCACCGGCATGAATGTTGGCATTGTACATTTCTGCAAACCTCTGACATGTTTCTTTTCTACCTGATACTGTAGCAGACAAAACGGTTGTGTGGTTAGGTTTAGGCACAAAAACCACTTGGTCATGGTTAGATAAAAGATTATGTTTTACCTTATAATATCTTGCGTTTTGGGGGGAAAACTCCCAGTGTAAACACAGCGAAGACTAAAGGCTGCTGGAAAAACACAGATACAGAACACCCAGATATTGAGCCTGAAAGCCACTGGATATCACAGATGGGCAGCTACAAAACACCCATGTTTGGAGCCTAAAAAACACTGGTAAAACATTTACAGGTTGCTACAAAACACTCATGTTTGGAGCTTAAAAAAAGATGGACAGATGAGCAGCTACAAAACATCCATGTTTGGAACCTAAAACTGCTGGAAAAACACTGACAGGTTGCTACAAAACACTCATGTTTGGAGCCAAAAAAATCCACTTGAAATCACAGACAGGTTGCTACAAAACACTCATGTTTGGAGCTATAAAAGATGGACAGATGGGCGGCTACAAAACATCCATGTTTGGAGCTTTAAAAGCTGCCAGAAAAACAGATACAAAACACCCATTTTTACAGCCTCAAAAGCCACTGGATATACACTGACAGGTTGCTACAAAACACCCACTTTTGGAGCTAAAATACAGTCAGGGTCTGCAATCTCATGCCGAAAATTTCATTCTGTTTTCCACTTTTATTTAATGATCTCATATGAATAAAGTTTGTCTGGCAGTAGGGCTTCAAAATCAGCACAATAAGAAGTAGTCAAATGCTTATAAAGCTCATTAAAGGCCAGGCTTTTATAGCAAATATAAGGCAACCAAACATTTGGGCTTAAGGTAAGATTGTTCCTCCTGTAGGCAGGTCCAGCATACTTGTTGGTTATGGCTTAATAAACCTTTTAGCAAGACATACCTGACAACAGATGGAACATCAGCCTGACAGATTGACAAACGCTATGAAAACACTGAAAATAAATGAAAGTCAAAGGGGAGAAAATTGTTTCAGTACTCACAGACTGTATTGGAGCAAGAAGAGGAACATTTGATTCACTGGGACTTGCAGTATTTCTTGAGGAGATGAGTTTTCGGTTTATATTGAGCTCTCCATCTTTTAGCCATCCCACACAATTTCCACAGAAACCTGCCGATTGTTTTTTGAGCTATTTTAGTGTTTGTAGCAACTTGCAGTAATTTAAATTCCTCAAGCTGTTCTTGCTTCTACACCGCGGTCTGAAAAGCAGAGCTGAGGGCAGTTCTCTTCCAGTTTAATCAATCCAGCAAGTGGACAGCTTGCAGGCTCTATAATAGCTAACTACTGGAGGTCACGCTCAGCATTCAGACGTTTGTGTTGGTTGTGTGTGAGAGACAGACAGACAGGGAAACAGAGTGAGGCAATTAAACAGGTGAAATACAAAACAGACTCACCTACAGTCAATTTATCCACTTTCTAAAACTGTTTACCCACTTTTGCTGTGTCAATCTTGGTGACCTACATTTATCTAATGTCAGACTGATGCGGGAACAAGTCGTTGCATCACAGCACAGAACTCTATCTTTTTCATTTGCCGTATTTTAGCCTTGATGACAGAAAACTGGAAATCACAGTAAATTGTTGCTTTGTTTACATCTGCAGGTGTGATGCATGTATAGAAAGAGTAAAAGGAAAAGAGAAACATTGAGTGGCTTCTCCAAGGACACTGTAACGACAGCCATTCACTTCTCAATGTGACTCAAATCTCCAACTTTCTATCTGTGCCACCCAAACACCCAGAAACACACACACACACACACACACACCTCCCTGCTTTCTCCAGTCCCTTTGTGGTCGGGTGTACAGACGCTGTTTGAAACGTTTTGTATGTGTAGAACAAGGCTACTCTCTCTGCCTGTGTCGTACTTTCCTGACACACACACACACTTCTACACACACAAAGACAAAGATAAAGGCAGAGGCATCATTACCTGTGAGCACAAGTGGGGTATGATGACATCCATATGCAACACCGAGCCATTCAACATCCTATCTGTGTCTGCCTCTCCTGATCTCTGTATATACACACAGTGCTAATTTATATATTTATATCAAACTCTCTTTTGGAAAAGTAGACAGAGCTTTGGCAACAACACAACAAAGCAGCGTCTCCAAGCATCAATAATTGAATTATGTAGCACTGAAATGATTTGTTGATCATTCAATGAAGTGATTACATACACGGACATGTGCCTCGACCCTTAATCTGTTTTGTGTTTCCACTGCAGACAGTATGAAACGTAGGCGGGGTTGTTTCCAGGGTTGGGCGCTGTCACATTTGAACTAATGCTGGTACCAGTTTCAGGACCTGGAATTCAGTAGCGGCACATTAAGGTATCTTTTTACTGTTTTATACTTTCTCTGTAATGATTTAACAAGCTTTAGGGGTGACGTAGTAGACTAAAGAGCAATTCTGCCTCTCTGCTCTTTCCAGATCACACAAACATCTATTCTTCAAATCTGTCTGCGTGTGGTTGTGCGTATGCTTGTCTAGCAGTGATACTAGAAAAGCATATAGACCAGACACTGAAACTACCATAGCAGATTGGCGCTGCGGCGAGAGTTATGGCTCACTGGGAAGCCGATGGAGCGGCTCCCCGGAGCTCCATTGGCGGCCTCAGAGCTCAGCGGCTGGTTCCAGGCTTTGGGACATTTTGTGGCACTTTCACTGCTTGACAACACCTGGCGTTGTCACCGACGCTCTTCGTTGGTACCTCAACGGAGGGCTGATGAAATAACAGGATGGAGAGGAGCATTTCCATTGATACCATCCAGATTCTTTGATAACTGAAAAACAAACCTAATCGGTCTAATGTATAATGAAGTGAACTTAACTTCTTGGTGGAAATGAGGCTCCTGAGTTTGGGTGTAGCTACACAACATCATAAAAAGCCTGAGATGCAGCTCTGAAATGATCTCAACACTTGTATAAGTTAGGGTGACATCTGCTGTCTCGCACTTTGTGTAGATAGCTGGTCAAATAAAAGAAAAGAAAGAAAGTCTTTATTGTTGAATTCAGCATCCAGTTGCACCCTGCAGGATAGCAAGACTTGTCCTTTTCTGTATCTGTTTGGTAAAGCAAAGACTAAGTGGAGCAAACAGTCCACCTCCATTCAAGTCAGCATCTCTGCGTATTGTGATACACCAGGAAGAGCCCTTTCTTGGTGTGTCACAACATGCTAGGTTAAACAGACACTGAATTTAAATAGGCAGAAAAGACCATTCGTGTTTAGACACACATTCCCGTTCATCTTAATGCATCAGAAAGCAGCCTGTCTGGCTTCCTGTCAGGGAGGTTAAAGTTTAGGGTGAAAGGGTTGAACAGTGTGAGCTGCCACTCACTGTTCAACAGGAACAAACAGCAGACCGTAAAAAGACCAACCATTTACATCACACTCAACTCGTTTGTTAGCTGTTTACTGCATGTGTGTGTGTGTGTGTGTGTGTGGTGTCTTCTCTACCCTCCTGCTGTGTCTCCCTGTGGGCCCAGCACACACACCATCACAATCAGTGTCCCTTTTACTGCAGTTCACCGTGCTGTTATGTAAATGAGTGACGTTTCTCCAACACAAAACACTTTACTACACCATCTCTCACACACACCCTCCACTAATATGGAATTGTTAAAAGTTATTACCAACCACTGTTTCCATAACAATAGCCCCGCCTCCTCCAGGACCACCCAGACGACACTGCCACTACTGACTGAAGCCCTTTTACACAGAGATGGTGCTGCCTTTGCATTTTTACACAGAACCAAATGACAGTGGCATCATTGTGCTCCAGTGGGAGATTTAAGGCAGCATGCCAGCATCACAGAGTCAAAAGACGTGTGGTGGGCATGACAGGTAACACCCCGATGTCGGCCTCTAGTGTGACATATAACATATGTGTTGGCAGCGCTTGATAAACAACAACAATTTCGTAAATGTCCACCTAATTTATGAAAATTTACAGCCACTGTTCTTCCTCTTTGAGTTAGCTGCTAACTGCAAACAGTTACTTTTTACATCTTCCACTGTGTGTTGCACACATAAAGCGCTGTCAAAACGTCACACCTGTCCTGGACATGGTCAAGTCTGCCGGCTGACCTCATTTCGGGGCTGTTACTACCTCCCTTTGTGGCTGAGGGCACATTCACACCAGGATAGTCCGGGAACTCGGTTCAGTTGGGCAGGGAATGCTGGAAAATGTCACACCTTTATTTGGTTCGGTTCACTTTCACACTGCACTTTTTAAAGCGGACCAAACCGCCTGGACAATGCCACACAGTTACAACAGCTGCTCGTTTGGGGGCCGGTATTGCCCGAAATGACCACTGGATAACTTCACACAGGATAAAGATCACAGACAACCTCTGCAATTGTTACAAAATACCAGTGCTCCCCCAGGAAAGACTAGTCCCGCACAAACTGAGCTACAGACACCATGCAAACAGTTAACGCAAGCATCAAGTTATATGAACTTGGAAAGCATCTAAAGACATATTTAAAGTAATCAAAGTTAAATCCAATCAAATCAAAAGAAGTACATAATTAAAGAGTGCATACAAAAACACTGCAGCTGATTTATCCTTGGATGCTAATTTGAAACAGTTCTTAATATAAACCAGCGTTTCTGGTGTGTTTGCATGGATCTATACTGTGAACTATCAAATGGAGACACATTGGGGATTTTGTTGCTCTAATGCAGTCGACCAGTTGGTCACAAGGCTCCTGTGTTTCTGTTGAAAAGGCAAATGTCCTGCTGAGGACAGAAATCTAATTTGAACCCATTAGATGAAATCAGAGTTGGCCTCGACTGCAACCACACGGCATGCTCTTCATTAGCTTCTCAATGTGTTTTGAAAGCTTTTGGTTAAGGCTCGCACTGCCACTCTTCATGCCGCTCTTTTGCCAAAATCTTGTGATTCTGCACCGCACTGCACATCAGTGTGACCTTTCCGATGATAATACGGTGGAAATGAGGACAGTGCTAAAGAGGGGTGTTTCTCGGTGCGTATAAAGACGTTGCAATTGATAAACAGAGATAGCAAGGTGAATGTTAAACTGTGTATCAAGCCACTGGAAAGCAAACATGATTGAGTGCATGCACTACAAATGTAAAAAGGACACGTTTCAGAGACTGTGGAAGCCATCAAGGGTGTAATGATTCTTGTGAACAAACGTACAATTTCCAACTTTACCTTAAGTAGTTTACTGGAAATCGAAATGATTCAGTTCCTCCACAAAGTTTAAATGCTTGTTTGTAACCGAGAACTCCAGATATCTTTTGTGACTCACAGCATATTTATTGAGATTTGGTACAATCGGTCATTTAAGAGAACAATGAGTCACTTCCTCCGCACACACAATGCACAGTGTAGAGGTGGTTTAGTGGAGAGGTAAGACGAGGAGAAAGAGAAAAGGAGTGGAGCGAAGGAGTCAAAGGGTGAGTGACGACAGGAAAGAAGTCGGGGGGGAAAAAGAAGCAAAAAAAAAGCAAGCGAATATGTGAAATTTGAGAAGCAGTGGTGGGGAATCAACCCAGACTTTGCTTAGCATGTCCAACCAATCAAGGATGCCAGAAATAGTTCGGACCTTTTGCCAAACCCACACACAAGCTCATGCACACTGAAGAACCGGGGGCCACAGCCATGGAAAACTCATCAAATTAGGGGTCTGAGACGGCCAAAAAACCTAAACAAAACAAAACAAAAAATGTCTGCAAGGAAAGAGAGAAAGAAGTCGAAGTGGCGTCCCCTCAAAGCAGGTAGTGTGTGTGAGTGTGTGATTGCTGTCAGACTAGGTTTGTCTCAACAGAGCTATTCACAGCTGGGAAACTGGCACGCACACACACACAAAGATGTCCCTGCTGGAATGAACAAGCGAGGTCTGCACCACCGGAGTTTCCACTCCTTGTTCTCCTTTTGCCTCATTTCTTCTTTCTATTCTTTGTCTTCCTCATCTCCAATTTTTGAACACTTCCTTCCTCATTTTGTCTCCTTTTTTAGTTTCTCTCTTCCTCTTCCCTTTGAGGCATTTATTTTTCATATGCAGTGAACCAAACGAGCCGCAAAACGCTGCGTTACACACATTATTTTAAGTGGATATAATCTAAGTCTGATCCATCTGTCAGCTTCCCAGAGGTGGAAACAACCTTTCCAATCACATCTCCAGTCTTCACTCAGCTCCTTCATACAGACTGTTCATGTTCTGTTATTCTGCTTTGCTGTTTTGTATAAAATGTACAAACACAGAATGGGGGCAGAGTTGTTCTGCCGTGAAGCAGGCAGCTGCGGTAGTTAACAGAGCCGAATCAATGTCTGTGTAAAAGGGACAGCTGGCATGACTGCACGGCGAGTTGTGCTTCTTCTTCTTCTGGAACCGCTGACGGGCAGCGGCCTGCGCCGTTGTTTGGTTTTCATCAGAAAACGCAAAGCTCACGTATTAGAGGATCTGGTTTACGGCAGAGTTGCAGAATCTCTGTGTAAAACAGCGCTGCTTGTTCTTGTTGGCGGAAAACTTGTCTCATCAAGACCTAATAAAGCGTCTCAGGTCCCCCCACCTGTACTTGCCCTAATATGCTCTTATCTTGCAGCTAAAAAGCTTTTCCACTTCACTGCTTTGCTCTCATTTCTCTCCTGCAGCTCTCACTCCTGCACTCCTTGCTGCTGACGGTTGTAATCTAGGAAATTTACCACATTCTGCTGTTGCTGGAAGAGTGTTGGTTGCATGTTTAGAAGGTGAGCAGCAACACACACGTTGGACAGGAAATCATTTTCAGAGTATGGAGCAAGACATATAGTCCATAAGAGTTTTTATACAGAGGTGGCGCTATAGGGCTGCTATGAAGTCCCGTCTTTACACCACCAGAACATAACAGCGGCGGCATCAGTCCGCTCCTGTGTGTAATTTAAGACAGCGTGCCAGTATCGTGGAATCAAAAGAGGCTTTAGCATGATATGTAACACAACAGCATCAGCCTCTTGTGTGACGTATAACAAATGCTTCGGCAGTGCTTGATAAACAATAAACAATGGAATTAACATGTCGATAACAGTCATTCGCCATCCCTGTTGTATGGCGGCTGATCTCGTCCTGTGCTCAGAGGGTAAAGAGCTCCCAGACCTCACTGTTTTCCTAATTTGCGGACATTTTCGGCTGCTGTTCTTCTTTTAGTTAGCTGCTAACTGCTAACCGTTGCTTTTTAAGTCATCAAAACGTCACACCTGTGCCGCCCATGATGCCATCCTGTCCTGTTTATACAAACATCGTTTCGCTTCTGTTACAACTTCCGTTCGTGGCTCCCTTTTCCGCAATCGCACCTTTTATACAGAACAGTGAGGCAGCATAACAGCGTGATGTTCCCGCCTTGAACAGGAATGTCAAAGGGGCAGGTATTGAGACGTTGCCTGTAATGGCAGATTGTGATTGAAGATGGTGTGTTTGTGTGTTGAGGCCATGCTGGTGACCTGAATTATACAGCCCTGTCTGTCTGTCTGAGTCTGTTTCTGTCTGTCTGTCTGCTTATCTTCCTGCTGTCTGTCCTCTGTTGGTTTGTGTCTGTGCCTTCAGGCTTCCGTCTTTCATTGTTCTGGACAGATAAAGAGATTGGGTCGCACAGAAAAGAGGCCTACAAAATCACTCACACACACATGGATGCATGAAAGACCATGCACACACACACACACACACACACACACACACACCATCAGATGGTTCTTCGGATGAAAGGGTCATTGTGGTAGCACAGCCACAAATCCTGGCAGCACTCAACAGCTAAAACACACACATGCACACACATGCGCACACACAACACAAAATTCTTGTTGGACAAAACGCTCCTTGTCTTAAAAACCTGAGAGTCTGACCCGTCCAAACACACACACTCGCTCTCACACACACTGCCTGGCACAGGGGCTCATAAAGGTGGATTACCCTCATTTACAAATGTATGGCTTTGTGACTGACCCATTAGCAAAACTAGTGGGAGCACAACCCAATGAATTATTCAGCGCCTCCTTAAGGGTTAAAACAGGCGGAAAATATGCTTGTTAAGATCTCAAAGAGCCGACAGAATACACTTTTAAAGAGGTGAAAAATACGAGAAAAGAGGAGAAAAAGAAAGTTGCTGCAATTTTAAGAAAAAGTAAATATTCCGAGTTTCCTCTGGAAAAGTGAAACTATGAATTGTTAAACATACGGCGGTATACGAGTACACATCTCAAAGACAGAGCAACAAAATAATAATAATATAATAATAGAATAATTTCTCCTCCAAAAGACAGAACAATATGTTACTGATGAAACATCATGAATTATTCAGAGCCTCCTTAAGAGTGAAAACATGCGGAAAATACACTTGTTAAGAGATTTGACAAAAAAAAAAAAAAAAAATACTAAAGGGACAAAATACATTTCTTTACATTTAAATAACACAAAAGGTCTGATGAAATATAGAAGAAAAAAAGATTATTTACTAGAAAACAATGAATAATTTAAAGCCTAATGTAGAAAATATGTTTTTGTTTGTGTTATATGTTGTTTACAGCTTTTTCTATGGACACCGGAGACCTTTTCACATACTCATGTGCTGGCTTGGTTTGGTTTGACTCGGCACAGCAGGGAGTTGCATTTCCATTACAACAGGGTGACGCACTTGAGGGTGTGATGGTTTGTCTCAAGTGATCCATGACTAAAAAGTCTCTCATTATTTTGTTGCAAGTGTTTTTGCTTCCTTTTTTTTAATCACGGAGCAGGGCAGGTAAAAGAGACGTTTATCTGTTGGAGGTGAGCTGTTTGCAGAGGTGCAGTAAGAGTTTGTTGTCTGCAGCTCTTCATCAACATCTCACTGTGGCTGTTTCTGCTTTGACTCTTCCTCCTTGCATTATTAGTTGACTTGTTGAGGGGGTTGTTCATGGCAGTCTGCGAGACATTACGGCTACCCGGTGCAGCTCGGCATGCTCAAACTGACAAACACGAATCGGCGCAGCTTGGTTTGAGAAAAGGGGTATGAGAGTCCCGATGAGGACGATTTACATGTCAGAAGGACAATATATTTGATGTCACAGCAACACATGGGTGTGCTGAAGAAACGTTACATGCCTGCCATGAAGAGCGCAGATCAAAAATCCTCCTGGTGATTACATGACTCGCTGGCCTTGGAGGAAAACGTAAATCAATCAAAAACAAATCCCTCCTCCGACTCCCTCCCTCCTCGTCCTGCTCTCCCCCTTCCCCCATCTGTCCTTCTCCACCCTCTTTCCATCCACCGCTCCCCATCATTTTTTTTTCTTCATCTCCATCCCTTCTCTTCCTCAAACCTTCGATCCCTCTCTCTGTATCCATCCAGGCGTATATAAGTTAGTGTGGCAGGCCTGGTTGGTGTCTTTGTGCATCACTGCTTTAGACTAACAAACCCCCACCCAGTACCCCTCCTTTCTCTCTCTCTCTCTCTCTCTCTCTCTCTCTCTCTCTTTCACACACACACACACACACACACACACAGACACTTAAAGACACAATTTCTAAAGGCCGAAGAACTTTTTGAGAGTCGTGCCAGATGTTCCAAGCTTTATATTCATACAACAACATCCTCTCCTCCTCTCTTTTTTCCTCCCCTGTCTCCGTTTGCTGCTATTTTGTCCCGTTTCCTCCTTTCCCTCACTCATCTGGCCTTTTATTCAGTTTTTCCTACTTTTTATAGAACCTCTTCTCCCTCTCTCATCCTTGTATTCATCTTTTATTGCTTTTAAAACCTCCTCATTTATTCCTCTTCCATTTTGTCTCCATTGTACTCTTTGTGTCACTTGCATCCTCCACTTTTCTCCCCCTTCCTTAATTTGTTTGGATGTTTGTACACCACCCTTCTTTTTCCCTCTCCCTCTTCTTCCCAGTTCCTCCTCTCTCTCCCGTCCTCCCCCATCCCTTTACTGTCAGCGCAGCTCTGCATTCTGTACAGTCCATTCACTGGCGGCTCAATCAGCTCCAAACATTAAAAGGAACAGTCGAAGGCACATTCGTTCTCAATTATTTCCTAATAGTCTGGATATGACAGATGTGCCAAAGTTTTTTAACATCCACATCCTTCCTTTTCCACTCTATTCCATGTCTTCCCCCTCGTGCTATTCCATAAATCTATCATTCATTCTCATTCTGTGGGTTTTTCTTGATTTAAATTACTTAAGACTCCTTTCTTTCATGCTTTAATTTGATGGCGTGTTTCTTTATTAACCATCTGCATCCCTATCCCCCTCCTTTTTTCTCATTTCCTCTCCTTTCTTTTGCATCTTTTCTTGCTTTCCCTTCCCTCCAAAGTCCCCCCACATCCTCCTCCTCCCTCCCTCCCTCCCTGTCATTCTCTCTAGAGGCCTATTGATTCGCCACTGGGGCTCTCGTAGCTGTCAGAAGGAGATGGGATCCTCTGATGTCTCCAACCATGATAAACAAATTCTGTGTCTCCCACAAAACTCTTTGGGAGACAAAGCACACACCCACATATACTTAAATGGGAAACAGATGGGAGACAGGGAGAGATGATCAGGAGAGAGTGATGGAGGAAGAGAGAGGGGGAACTGATTTGCACACCTATTCATTTTTAACGTCTCCTGGGGTTGCGAGCGGAGGCTTTATTATGGCAGCAGACTTTATTTATCTCTCCACATCTCTTTCTTTTTTTCTATTTTTGCCCCCCAAATGCCTTTTTACCTCTCCCGCTCCCATCGAACCATCTTTTCTTTTTGCGTTTTCTTTTCCTGAAGCTAAATTTTTCATACTATTTTAGTCATTTCTTCACAGTGACTTCATAAAAGGCAATATTGCACATTGTCTCTCAGCACGTCTTCCTTATACTTCCTTTCATCCCCCCATCCATTCAGAAACCCATCAGATCTCCACTCATTAGCGTCCCCTTCATTAGCATCACCTTCATTTTTAAGCTCCAACCATCCCTCATTCATCCTCAGTGTCCATTCTGCATCCTCCAGACTTCCTTTCTCCATCTCTTTATCCATCTATCCGGCCAACTTGTTCCTCAGTCTACCCAGCCACCCGTCTGTCTGTCCCAACCTCCCTCCATTCATCCAAGTATTGATCAAACTGTCCGGTGATATGTCACTGTGATTGACAGCTACTAATTGGCTTAATCCCACCCCCGGGGGCTCGTAGCTCTCTGGCTGATCTGGATACAGCTGTCCCATTGTCCAACAGCTGACACCATGACCCTCGGGAGCCACAGAGGGACACAGAGAGAAGAGATAGTGAGATGGAGAGAGGGAGATGCATTCATTTTTAACACACAACTTTTATTTTTGTTGGAATAACATATTCTTGATGGTCACATTTAAGTCGAAAGGCATGATTTCAACAAGTTGAAGATAGTTTTAACCCTTTGAACTCAGCAATGGAAATGGTCCGCCAGTGCTTACGTTAGTATTTTTGCTTGTTGTGATGTAATTTCTTGGAGCATCCTCGAATGCTTCATATCCCTAAAATCTGTACAGCCTAAGATAAAAGGTTATGTATGTCAATAAACCATAATAAGTGAGAAAAATATTGAAAATGTGTCCTTAAAAAAATATTGTGAATAAAAAAATACGATTAGATTTTACAAAATTAAGTCAGATTAATCGTCCATTCCTGTGGTTTGGCACCACACTTAAAGAAGCGTAATGATGTCATCACAAGCACAATGTGATGACACAGAGAACAGAAGCTTTGTGCTGCAAAAAGAATAAATGTTGCAGCTATCATGGTCTTTATTTTAGATCCATACAAAATGCAAAAAACGATCTACCTTGGCCATTATTGGAAATACGAGTGTAATCAAGGTGAAGTACCTTGTTTGCACCACACATAAGGTGAGGTAATGTGAGGTCATGGTCTGATAAAAAAGGAAGACAGAGGCCTTAGCTTTCTGCTGTGAAAATAATGAATGCTATAGCTATTATGGTTCTTTCTTTAGATCGATTTGAACAGGATCATGCAAACAATGCTCTCCTGCAGGCGTCCGCGGGAGATCCATTTTCAAAGAGTTAATATATCTCGGTCAAAAAATCATGAAGCTGTTAGTGTTCCATGGTAACACTTGCAGAGAACAACATCAAGAGCTGGAGGAAGTTATTTTCCAAAGGAACTTTGAACATTTTTGCTTCTACACAGTATTTTTGTTGTTAATTTCATGTAGTATGAAGTCAAAACAGTCTGTGTTTGCCTTTAAATGAAGGTGAGGGGGGAGAGTGAGGAGACAGGTATGTCAGAGTCGGAGAGACTGAGCTTGATGGAGACCTCTGTACCTTTGGCAGCAGGTTTTCATCAAGTGCTTTGACAGACGGATCTGGCTCAAAGGTCAGCGCTTCCTCAACTGAAATATATGTGCATCAACAACCGCGTGTCCAGTCAAAGTGTCCTTGAGCGAGACAGTGAGTCGCTTAGGTTGAGATGGAAAGGAGTGGAGGAGGAAGAGAGAAGGAGGGAGACGGTCGCCCAAGAGATGACAGAAGCAGCCCTAAGCACACCCAGATTAGCTTTGCTCTATTGAGGAGGCAAGGGGCAGAACACAAGGTCTTAGTGGATGCCACTAAGCCTTTAAAGACCTCCCTTCAGCCTGGGATGTACCCAAACCCCCCCTTACCCCATCCCATTTATCCAGTAACTGACACACACCGTTTACATTCACATTAGCCCATGGAGACCTTAGTGGCCGAACATTAAGGCTCGCAGTCAGGTCATGATCTGCTCACCTAGACGTCATTAGTGGTTTTATGGCTCCAAAGCAGTTTTTATTCAGAATGATAAAGTGCAATGATGGGTTTGATTTCAAAGCAGTATGTGCATCATCAAACGCTTTATTCCTTTGAAAGTCAAGACCTCGGGACAGCTAATAACTTCATAAATTCTTAATAGTTCTTCTCTCATGTCAGCCGTTCAATGTTGGACATCTTATCATGGAATGGAATATAAAATTAGGAACGAGAAAATAAAGAAAAAGGGACAGAAATAGATAAAAGCCTTGTTTTGTGGTTGTACAAGGAACAAGCATATGTTAAGCAATATGATTGGATCCTCGATGGATTTGACCTTTGATCCTGTCGCTGACACACCAAGTACACAGCTTCACATAAAGCTCGCTTGACAGGCTTCACTTATTGATCCGTATGGGACATGTGTATTTGAAGCAAATGTCTCGACAACCTTTGACACAAACAGTTCAGTTTCATGAGTTCTACCAGAAAAGTGGTGAGAAACTTATTTTGAGCTGAACTGATACACAGACATGAATGGGTTCCAGTGAGTTGACGGGAACAGGGGGTTGAAGTAAGAGGGAGGAATTGATCAGCAATGTTGCGCACCATTACACCTGCCATGCATGTGTAATGATCCTGATTACCGCTCTGAATCGTCCTCTCCCACCCCTCACCCGCAACCCCCCCGACAAACACTCCACTCAATGACAAACTGGAGGACACAAGGGTCATTGTGCCAAAACCTCCTCCCCTGCAAAACGATACCCTCTCCTCACCGCCTCCATTCTCCTTTCCCCCTCATCCCGCTCCGAACCAATGCACGGACGCGCTGGATACTTGATAATAACCCCCCTCTTCCTCCGCCGCATGGCTGTTGAAGCCAGATCCCCTCCTTTCTTTCTCCAGGTTGACACAGAGGGCCCTTTGTTGTCCTGAGCTGCAATCACATACCTCAGCAAGCCTCCGTTGTTCTCAAACTTTCATCGAACCACAGACCCTCATATGAATCACATATCTTGACATAGGTCCCCAAACTGATGCAAAAACAGTGTCTGTGCCCTTATTATTATTATTATTTTTAGATTTGATTAGGCCTAATTGTTGCTTAAGAGTTAGCAGTAAAACACATTTTGATATATCAAAATAGCAACCTGCACTGCGTCCTTGAGGATCCCAAAACCTTTACGTGAATATGTGCAAGGCCAAAGAAAAAAAGGGGGAAAAAAGACATTGAAGCTTCAGCTTGCAGTTGAGAGTTAATATTTCAGGCCTGGGTTCTCAACAACAGCAGCAGCACTGTGCGGTAAAATGTCCTTAGGAGAGCGAACCTGTCCCTCTCCACTCTGTTAGTAGCTGGGAATAAGTGCAGCAGACATACACTGTGTCTGAAGGATGAACACAAAATGGAAACCCTCACAAATGAGTGGAGTTTTCTCGCCTCCAAATGTCACAGATATTTTCTTTGATATATTTCTTTTCATGTGGAGAGTGAAACCTGATGACACGCAGCTCTTATTGCTCTAATCTGCTCTTAAAGATCGGTGCGTTGCCTTGTTGAATAAAATATTAGCATTCTCTGTGAATAAAACATCAGGACGATTTTCTCATATGAAAAAGGTCAAAACAACTGTCTAGACAAGCGGTGATGTATTTACCTGCGTGCACACACACACACACAATCCACGCACCTTTGTACGACTATAACAGTATATTTGTAAGGACTTTGCTCACTTCTCAAACACTCGATCCTTCTGCGCCCAACTTAAACTCAACCTGATGCTTCATCTAACTTAAAAACAACCAACACCTTGTCTGATCTTTGGAGTAAATTCCACATCTTTGTCTGGTTCTGAAAACATCTGGTTCTCATGAAGATAAGAACACAAGGCGAGATGCTCGATTAAACTTACACACACACACACACACCACACACACACACACACACACACAGAGCCCAGGCTGAAGTTGCACATCTCACCTTTAGGTGACGCGTACACATGCAGACAGACCGCCTGAAACAACTTTTATTTGTCGCCGTGGTGATGCTCATGCTCAGGTGCACGGGCATGTGTGCACAAACACACAGACTACACACTGACCTTGCATGGTCAGCTTTAGCACCAGTGTGTGACAACACATGCACGGGCACATTGGAGTGACATGTGCACACACACACACACACACACAGACACACACACACACACACTGACCTTGTTTGTTCAACCTTGCCAGCAGAAAATAAACAGTGTTGATGGCACTTGCTTTCATAACATCACAATGAAAGTAAACATGGCGGCGACAAATTTGATGTCACTCCACATAAACACTGAAAACACATACGATGTATGAAAATGGCTCAAAGCAACTTCACTAGATTTAAAAATAACCCAGACTCGACTCTCTGCATGCATTTCTAATGAATTGTAATGACAGCCACTGCCATGTTATAGTTCATTAACAGCATAGACATGTAGAGCATGGTAAAGAATGCAGTGCCTTGAACAAGTGTTTTTCCTATTTTGCTGCATTACAACCGGCAATTTCAATGGATTTTTGTTTAGATTATTTTTTGTAACAGACCTAATAAAAAAAGACACATTTGGTGAAGTGAAATGAAGGGGAAAAAACAAACAAAGAAAACAATAAAAAACATTTTTTTTTTATATAAATACTGGAAAATAAACAACTACAACGCTTTTGCTGGAGATGCCCCCTCTCTCATGCACCTCTCTTTTGTGGAATCCCCCAAGGGTCAAATCTGAGTCCCCTTCTATTTACAATATCAGGCTGTTTTCACAAATTTTTCGTATGTTTTCCAACAAAAAGCACCCAAATTCATACATATCACACAAATGTTTGCAATTCTGTGATTAAGTGACCAGTGCGTTGACGGCGGTAAACAAGGAAGCAGTTTTAAGGTGGCAGGTTGAGGTTGTGGATGGGTCACAAAAAAGTGACTTTTGCCTAGGACTGTCGCCTGGAGAAAGAAAATAGTTCCGACATGAAACTACTTACAACATAGCTTATATTATATTATATCAAGTAACTGGGTCTAAAAAACTTAATTAGTAACAGTGATGTGGCTTTAGATTTGTTTATCTCGTCTTTGTCAACAGTTCCTTCTCTGTTTTGCTTTGAGATGTGTACTCCTCTCATGCACTTCTCTTTTGTGGCATCCCCCAGGGGTCACATCTGGGTCCCCTCCTATTTACTATATCAGGCTGTTCTCACAAATCCTCTGTATGTTTTCCTTTGAAAAGCAATGCACCCAAATTCATACGTATCCCATGAATTTTTAAGGCTATAATCATGTGACCAATGCGCTTATGGCAGTATATAAGGAAGCAGTTAGAGCGCTTGTAAGGAGGCAGGTTGAGGTGGTGGATGGGTCACAGAAAAAACTGACTTTCGCCTGAGACTTCTTGCCCATTTGAAATTTGAGTCATCTTAATGTATGTCCTCACCATGTTTCTTTTCCTAGAACGAACCACAGTAACTTCCAATGCCTATACTTGAGCTCTACAACTTAAATTATGTAACCATAAGGATGTAACATCATTCACGGGGTGTTGAATTGGTATCACCAGGTCTTTTTTAGGGGCTTCATAGCAAAGGGGTTGAATGCATTTGCATGCACCACTTTTCAGTATATATTTTTTTTAACATTTAACAACAAATATTTAATTTAAACTTCACCAATTTTGATTGTTTTGTGCAGGCACATCACAAAAACAAGGTTGCAATGCAGTGAAATAGGAAAAACCCTTCTGCACGGCACTGTATCTGATGATAAGCGCTCTACAACTGGCATGGATTTGTTAGTGTTATCCAGAATCACAAAAAATACTACCTGTCACAGTTGAGTGAGGGTGTTAAGGTGTTACTCATATTCACACCTGCTAAAATACAAAGAGTTTGGCATCACATCTTTCACCACTTGCTCACATACTCGAGGTTTAAAGGGCAGAATCAAATCCTTCCCTTTGAATTTCAGCCTTTGATTATATTTCATGTGTCGATTCAAAGCTGAGTGAAGAAAAAGTGTCAGTGTCAAGATCTGCCTTGTATTCCACTTCTCTGTATTTAAAGCCGGAGCCTCCTATTAGGAAATAACAATTAGCCGGTCCTGAAGGAGGCTCTATCTGTCGTTCACTGCTTCTGCTTTCACTGAAAAGGTCAACGCTGTCACAGCTGCAACTGAAACCTAAAGAGACGGTGGAAGCGGGAGATAAAGACGGACAGAGAATGAGAAATTGAGACGATTCTGAAGAAGTGACACGGAAAAGATAGAGAGGAGAGATATACCAAGTAAAACTTACAGGATGGATCAAAAGGAAGAAGAAAGAGGCTGCTTTAAATGCGTGCTGCTCTATAAGTCTCTGAGTCATGGTCAAGGATTAAGGCACAGAGCCGGCAAAGAGTCAATCCGTCCGCATGGAAAAAGTGAAATTAATACTGTTCAATGAAGAAGCAGCAGTCACATTCAATCATATTACACCATTGCAAGTGTCACGGTCAATGAAGCATGGCTACAGAGGGAGACGGAAAAGCATCAGAGGGACAGAAAGAGGAGGACAGATGCTGAACGGGAGTGTGGGAGTTAGTGAGAGTGATAGCAGGGAGAGCGATGGGACAGCAGAAAAATACAGAACCACATATATACACGGAGAGAGACGGAGGGAGGTGAACGGAGAGAGAAGTTATTATGGTAAAGAGGTCAACCTTGCAGTGATGCTCCGTCTTGTAGAAAAGAAAACATGCCTTTTGTGTGTGAGCTGTGTGTGTGTTCGTGTGTTTGTCAGAGTGCACTGTTATCTCGATTTCTCTCCCCGCGTATGTGCATGACTCATCATCTGCCACTACACCATCGCATCATAAAGTGTGCACTCTTGTTTGTGTGTTTAGTGGAGAACTACGACAGCGGTCGGTTATATAATCTCAAGGCCTCTTCTGTGGTCACAGAGTGCGCGAAGGTACACAGAAGACAATGAGGCGACATTGTCTTTCAGAGCACACCGTCCAATCTGCAGAGCTGAATTAATGTTTGGAGAGTGGCTCGTTAGCAAACAGACTTATTATGTGATGAGAAAATAGATGATTCTGGTACCTGTCTGGTGCTTAATTTAGCAAACATCATATTAAATGATAGTGCCATAAAGTAGTTATTAGTAACTACGCCATGCTTTATGACTAAAACTCAATTGAATAAATGATTTAGTATATCTGTCATAAAGTCAGGTTTATATTTGGATTTTTTTTTTTTACATGAGTAACTGTGTTCTGTGTATTGACAGCAGAGCAAAACTTAATTTATACAGCACATTTCATTCAAGGTGGAATCACAATGTGCTGTGCAGAGTGCAAGGTAGAGGTGGCAGGCACAGGACAAAGCCAGCAGCCGACCTCAAGAGTGAATAAAATCAGCTGAAACTAAGTATAAAATCTTCCTGAAATAGTAATTAAATTGAAAAATGAACCAATAAAAGATACAAACACACGGGAGCCAGCGCAGATAAAAAAATGTTGAGATTAAATAAAATAATAGTACATGGATAAAAATAAATTAAAGAACTAAAAACAGAATAAAATCTGATAAATAAAAGATAAATAAAAGTAAACAGCACAACAAGATAAAATGAAAGATAAACCAATGAACCAGTAAAAGTAAAGGCACATCTGAGCTAAAACCAACAATAAATGGATAAATAAACTATAAAATAAAATCAATGCATGGCTATAAAGGAATGTCTGTAATTTAACTTCAAAAGATAATACTGTTGGGGCATTACTGATCTCATCAGGGAACATGTTCCAGCGGCTTGGAGCATAAACGCTAAAGGCACCTTCACCAGTATTCGTAAGGGCTTGGGGAATAACCAGGCAACCTGTTCCTGATGACCTTTAGGGGTCGAGCTGGCACATAGCTCACACGCATATCAGAGGGATATCGGGTGCCTGACCACCACGTAAAGCCATGTGTGGTGCCTAAAAATGCGCAGGAAGGAAATGCAGCTGGCTAAATCACAATTGGTTTTGTTGTATATTGGTTTTAAACAGTGGTCTAGAGTTTTGCCAGGTGTCACGCCATCCACCATCCCTCCACCTCCTGATGACAAAGTCAGATCACATACAACGTCCTTTTAGAAACGTCTATAAGACACATATAAAATGAGCAAATGCAAAGTATTTATGGTTTGCAGAAACACACAATGCCAACATTTTCTTCTAGCAACTGTGCCGGGGATAAATGCAGACAAGAGAGGGGAGATGAAGATGAGCGAGGCATACTGAAGAGGACGGGCGGAGGAAAGATGAAGAAAGAGGACGGGAGGGGAGATAAGAAGAGAGGAGAGGCGAGGGAGGAAATAGGAGAGAGGGAAGGAGGGAGAGGACGAGACGGGAAAGGATGAGAACTACTCGATAAGTCCCAGCGTGATCAAAGCATTACTTTGACATCAAGAGCGGGCCTTGCCAGCATGCTGAGTGGTTAATGCTAGAAATGCACATACACACTCTGAAACATTGGAATA
This sequence comes from Epinephelus cyanopodus, assembly GCA_026686955.1. Classification (NCBI taxonomy): domain Eukaryota; kingdom Metazoa; phylum Chordata; class Actinopteri; order Perciformes; family Serranidae; genus Epinephelus; species Epinephelus cyanopodus. The sequence continues at coordinate 37,183,612 of CM048930.1, forward strand.
TGTGTGACTAAGAAGTCTCTTCTCATATCCATCCAAGTGATGCACACAGAAAGATAGACTGCATTTCTAAAAACAGTTTCCTCCCCACGGTTTGGGCTCATAACTGGACAAAAACATGAATTGTGATCGTCTCCATCCCGTGAAATTCATTTGCTTTCAACACAGGTGAATCATGGGTAAAAATCCCATTACTTCACACCCACTCCTACTATACAATGATCCACTTCTCTCAGTCGGACTGTCATAACAAGCTCCGTACACCGGCAGGAAGGACAAACAAACTCTTCTCCGTCTTGAAAAAATTGGTTTCCGTGACTCAATGTTTGTGACATTTCTCAAAATAATCCAGCCACTAAAATTATTTTACAGGTAAATCAGTCCAAATGTTATTGCCATAACTCCTTGTTGTGCCTCCTTGGAAGCACTACAGGAAACACTGAAGGCTTTTCTCTGCAGCAAACACTGTAGGAAATATTCAAGAACGCCTCTCTCACAATGGGAAGCTAAAGATGCAAAATAAATAACAGAAAGAGCAGAAAGCAGCGATGGTAAGCATGGAGATTAGGCCATTTGTTTCCAGAGAGAAAGTTTTTACAAACAGGCGCCAGGGCCCCTCCTCTCACCATGACATCGGACACCACACATCATAGCAATTTGTCGTGCGTTCTGCCCTCAAGCTGTATGTTAGTGTTCATTATGCAGCTATTCCTGTCCTCTGTGCGCCGCGTCACTCAATTTAATTTCTCACTTTCTTGTTAGTCAACACTGTGGAGAAACAAAGGCAATACATACAGGCATGACGAATGTTCATGAGCAGACGGAGGTCACACTCGAATGTTTTCTTCTGAGCCGACAGCATGCCATTTTAAAAAATTTAAACTATCTGTCGGTGTGTTTATCTGCTTGTCTCCTCATCCACCCCGACGATGCAGAGTCCTCTGTCTAACCCTGCTCATAATCAGATAAGCTCCATGCAGCATTTGCTCTTTTGGCTGACCACTGAGGCTGTGTGTGTGTGTGTGTGTGTGTGTGTGTGTGTGTGTGTGTGTGTGTGTGTGTGTGCAAAATAAATTCAGTTTACAGGTGATACACACCTGTTTGGAGCCGATCTATCAGCCACCAGCATGGAGAGAACGCACACACACACACTTATGCAATATGGATGCATGCATGTATAGACACTATGCAAACAGAAAGACACACACACACACACACACACACACACACACACACACACATTGTAACTTGAGGCTATAGCCGTCTGTCCATAGAGTTCACCTTTACGAATGTGTTCCATCAGCAAAATTAACTCAGTACAATTAACATAACCATGTTAATTATGGTAATCAACAACACACCGCCTGGAAAGACACACACTTAATTGTGTGTGTGTGTGTGCGTGTGTGTGTGTGAGAGAGATACACATACTGGCAAGCTTAGTGGAGAGAAAGGATGAAGGTGATTGAGAGAAAAAGAAAAAGTAGACGTAAGAGGTGATATGATGGACAGAAATAATTAATAATTTAAGGGTTGCCACCGTCATGGAAAAGCTGGAAAAGTCATGAAATTTCACAATCACATTTTCCAGGGTTGAATAAGTCAAATTCATTGCAAGTTTATGGGAAGTCATTGAATATTATTTTGTATAATGACATTGATAGAATAATCGTCTATAGACAACCTTTGCTCTGTAGCTGTCGACTTAGCTCTAATATGCGTTGATGTGAGACAACGTGTTGTTTACCATCATGTATGTTTCGTCATTTCCTCTCTTGGTTTGTCGCTCCTGTCCTGAATGTGTGCTGGCTGAAGTTACGTCTGAATCTGATACACTTTGAAAAACGCCGGGCAAGTGGCGCAAGGCATAAATCTTTATTATGGGTCCTTGATAAGTCATGGGAAAGTTTTGAAATATTCTCCATGGAAATGTGTTGGAATCCTTGAGTTTGTTCATGTCATTCATCAAAGAGCAATTTGAGGACATCGGTTTGAGTTCTCGGAAGTTGTGATGGACATTTTTGCTGTTGCAATGGTTGAAAAAAAGTGTCACAAGAGATTAATCAATAATGAAATAAATCTTTGGTTGCAGAGGAAAAAAAAGGGGGGGAGAGGATGAGAGGAGTAAGACAGTAGAAAGACAGACAGTTATGAATGACCGCTTCACTGGTGGATCCAAAGGGGAGAAAAAAACACACTGTTAATTATTATCCTGAATAATGAGAAGCAAACGACTCATTAAATCTCTCCTTGACCTGCACGCGGAAACCAGCCTCTGTTTCCTCCTTCCTTTCTTTCTCACTGACTCGACTGCAGAGAATCTGTCAAACCAGAAGCCTTTCAGCTGTGAATTATTAATTGGCATTAAAATAAAAGCCCCCCAAAATCACTGACCCCAGTGCTGGAGCACGTTTGTATCAAAGTGATGGGAATTTTTTTTTTTTTTTTTTTTTTTTTTTTTAAAAAAGCTCCTGAATTTCATATGTGAGATGAACTTTGTTGTTGACCTTCATCACATATCCCTCCGCTCTCTCTCTCTCTCTCCCTCGCTGTGTGTCGGTGTCTCTCCCTGCTGAATTCTGTCTAGCGAAGCAAAAAGGAATAAAATATGCAGTTAAAATTGGTAGTAAAAAAAACAACCTTGCTTTTCTTTCTCTCATGTGACCAGCGTCATGAGACCACAAACCACCTGACTGCACCTAACGACTGTCACAGAAAACAAATTACACTGGATTACACAGATATGCTCTCTCTCTCTCTCTCTCTCTCTCTCTCTCTCTCTCTCTCTCTCTCTCTCTCTCTCTCACGAGCAAAAATCAACACACCTGCAAAAATCACATTTGCTTCCACACACAGGCACGTGGAAGAGATATCTTAGGCACACATATACAACCACGAGGTGCTCTGGTCAATATGACTCTCTATCTGATGTAATCAATTCTCATTCTGGTCGGATCAATATCCCCGTCAACGCCGCATTCCGATCATCAATAGCGAGATCGATGAAATCGCTCGTTAATCCTGAATTAACATCGATCTGGGCTCCACCGTTATCACAATTACACCACAGCCTCATCATGTGGCAGTAAATCCACACAGCCTTGTTCTGCACGAGCTGCGCTCCCTCACGTCCCGTAGGAAAGGTCACACTAACTGAAGAGCAATATTCAGCTGTTCCTGGAGAACAACCGGCAAAGCTCCAACATTAAAAGCCAATGCGTCTCTGCTGCAGCTCCAGGCGTTATGTTCTGAGGATGAGAGGCGATAAAAGGCAAATCAGTTTTAAAAGTCGACATTTAATTGATGCTGGAGTGTTTCTGTGCCGCCACGCTTCTTTCCTTTTTTTGTGTTTAATTGCACTAAGTGGTGTCCTTGTTGTTTTCTGGTATTATTTGTGGCGATGTTTCCTGTCTCCGACTCCTTCTGTGCATCCATCCAGCTCATGCTTGTGCTACTTAAAATGACTTCAATGTGACTTTCCTCATCAAATAATGAGAGCACGGGACGTATTCATGAATTATGCTGTCACTCGTTTGTTTCTGTGCCCGAGACTGAAAAGCATTTTCCAGCTTACTGACTTTAGCTTGATGTTTAATTTTATTCATGTTCTCTGTCCTTTCCAGGGTTACAGGGGCTGGATTGAATCCCAGCATGCAGTATGTTTAAAGCGGGGGAAGAAAACGCATTATTCTGTCATATTTTAAAGGGGCAGTTCACCCCAAATCAAAAATACTCTTACCTGTGGTGCTGTTTATCAACCTAGATAGTTTTCAGTGTGACTTGCCGAGTGTTCAAACTCAACTTTATTGTCCTCAGTATTGAAAACACAATGAAATGCTTGTGCTCGGTGGCGCTCTGCATCTTACACAAGGCGCACACATCCTGACCCAAAGAAGCTGTTACTGAGACAGTGCTGTGCGGTTTAATGCTTCTGTAATGTTTTCTTTTTTAGATGAAAGGAGCAGGGCAGCTGACACCTTTAATGATGATTATTTTTCCTTCAGTTTCATTTAGGAACTATTTTCTGTCTACTTAGCTACACATGCCAACTGCATCACTGCACAGAAGGAAGCGTGCATCTATTGCTAGCTCAGCTAGCACCACTGAGCTCGCCAACCTTACAGCTCAGCCGAGGCAGTTGCCAATAATGTTCATGCTACTGTTGTGGCTGAGGAAAAGAGGCCAGATTTACATGCCAATTTTACGAGAGCTCTAAGTGTATTTATTTGCATCTGCTAATATTTAGCAACATCCTGCTGATCAGTGCATCACTGCTGCATTTCTATTGGTTGGTTAGTAGATGTAGGTAGGGCCGTGCGATATGATGATATATATCTTCCGACGAGAGAAAAATGTCTATCGTTTCATATTTTGCTCTATCGTTTACATCGTTGTGACGCAAATTACACTTTTTGTGGCAATATTTTTCATTATTTGGAGTCTCTCCATCTTTCACACGGATCTCATTGATAAATTACTCTTCTTGGTACTTACAGTAACATAACGAGTTTATATAACTGTGCTGGCTCAGCCCCACAGCGTTGAGAAAGAGCAGACACCAAATCAGGTTTTATTCATTCGATTAAAATGTGCTATATCATGATATGTATCATTATCGCGATATGAAATGACCTACATCGTGATATGAGATTTTTTGGTCATATCGCCCAGCCCTGGACGTAGGTGGTAACAGCAGTCACACAGTGAGACGGTCATCCCAAATTTCTGACAGAATTTTATCCCAGGCTGTGTTTGATCACAACCGTGACAACAGCCATCCTTGAACCTTTCTCACTGTGTGACATAGGACCACCATTTTAGAGCCAGTACCAACGATATCACTACGTTTATTTCATCTTTTGTGCGGGACAGCCCAGCTCAACTTGTACCTGCTTTTTTTCTCTCGATTTATTATTGTTTTTTGTTGTAAAGCATTTTATAACTGTGTTTTCAAAGGTGATATATAGATAAAATGATTATGATTTCTGGAAAGAGACATTGCAGTTGAGTTTTTCTGGTAAGTTTTTTTGTGCACTTTGAGAACCAAATGCTGAGTGACATCTGATTTAAATTGGAGAGAAGGTAGACATCTCTATGGCTGATACAGCAACTCACACTAAAACTATCTCGATTGATAAACAGCACTACAAATAAGAGGGACTTAAGATGACTTAAAATGTCCACCAGGAGACAAAACTTGGACAATGAGACACCCTTTAAAGGCCAGTAATAGCAATAGTGGGCTGACTTGTCTGAATGTGTGGATAATTGAGTTTCTCTAGTTCGTGTACTTTCATGTCGCTGGACTGCAGAGCGCTGGCGGACTAACTGAAACCACATGACCACAAGAAAAAGAAACATACAAAGCCCACGCTTAAAGGCCTCGGAAACTAAACCCGGGACATTATTCTGCCAGGAAACTGTGTCAACAACAGCGAACCACCTGTGCTTTCAGTCCTGCTCAAGTGCACCCATACCCAGGAAACCCCCCACCCCACCCTCTGCTCACCACACTCCCTCGTTAAATGCAAACGTATCAGCCACTGTCTTTTTTTTTCTTTCTCCTCCTGAGAGAAAGTAAAGAGATTAGAGGTCGAACACACTAATTACTGCCTCTGTCATTTAATCTGGTTGAGGCCGGAGTTATAATCCCATCACACTGCCACAGGAAATTATAAATCAGTGTACCATCTACCTGACCTCCTGGTATCTTGAACAGGGAGGGAGAGGAGGACAGGAAGTGAGGAGCTGAGGGAGACGTCAGTGCAGGAAGGGGTTGAGACGGATATAAAAAAAAGAAAGTGAAGAGCTGAGGTTTAACCAGTCGTCTGTTTTCTGACTTTGCTTTCTATCGAACTCACGGACTGAGGGACCGGCCGGGGAAAGCAAAACAAAACTGAGCTGATTCCCTCAGCGCCCCCCCCCCCCACCCCCCTCTCCTTCACTGCTGCTCCCCCTCTCTCCCCCTCTCTCTGGGAGGTAATGTGAATCTGAAGGTAACAGAAGCCAGTCACGGTGGACATGCTTATCCAGACAGACTAGACTTTTGTGTGTGTGTGTGTGTGTGTGTGTGTGTTTGGGGTGTGCAGATTGAATCCTGCATCCCTGGGGAGCCTAACTACCTCTCCATCTCTCTGACTGGCCCTCTCAGAGAAAAGGAGGGAGTGCTGGAAAAACAGAGAGAAAGAGATTTGGAAAGAATTAGAAAGAAAGAGAGGGAAAAAGAGAAGAGAGAGCAGAGCGGCCGTCGCTGCAGCAAAGCCCAACAGCTCCCTCTGTCGTCACTGAGAGAAGGTCCGCTCTCATTCATTCCCCTCTTTCTATCTCCTCTTTGAATTCTGTCTCCACATCTTCAACATCTCCCTCTGTCTCTCTGTCTCTCTGTCTCTCTTCTTTTTCTCCCTTCTTGCACAGTTTCAAAGACACAAGTTTACAATGCCACGATTCACGAGAATGGAGCAGCTGGCGCCTAATTAAATATAAATACAACGATTACAGTGTAATAAATTAATCCCTCTATCTCGCTGCCTCCCTGGCGAGCTACGTCAGTAGTGTTTGCACTCAGTTGCCTTTAAACTCTTTCCAGTCGGTGAGGCTTTTTTTTCTTTAAAATTTAGTCTTGCAAATTTTAAGAATGTGGAAAAATCAACACAACTTTGACCGTGACATCTCTGTAGCTCGCAGCCAGTCAGAGTCAGATTTAGAAGATAATTTGCAAATGATTCATCTGCAAAGTCAGAAAACAGTCCCTTTGCTCAAAGATGAAACAACTAGGAAAAGAGAATAAGGACTGCAACTCACATCAAGATGAAGCTGTTAACCTCACCAGGGCTTTTATAAAAGGATATGTTGACTGTGTGTGATTGTGCTCTTACTGTACTCCCCACAAACAATGTAATCAGAGTGTGCAGCTTAACTTGCTCTGGCCTAGTTGTGTCTTCTCAGATGTTGCTGGAGGGAGGTACACCTTCACAGGTTTAATTTTATCTCTACAAACTAGAAGCTGCAGATGTTCACTGCCAGGTCCTGAAAGCACTTAGATGAATCCAACCAATCTGACGACATGTCTGTGTCACTTTCTGTGCGATTTCTTGGCTGAACATCAGTGAAATATCTGATACCTCACCCACCCCGCTTTCATCTGTCATCCAAGCCAGGTTTCTGTATACCGCTCACCCTAAATAGCACAAAGATGTACCGGCACAAGGGGATTCTGTGTTTCTGTCCTGCTTTTAAAGTATACAATCGCTTTCCCAGACACAAAACCGCACTTTTGTGGGAACTGGAAGAGGAGCCGTGAGATGTTCGTTCCCGAGAAAAGCTGAGTGAAGACAAGCAGTGTCTGGCTGCAGGTCTCGTTTCAGCTCAGACGGCAGTGGCTCTCAAAGAGTGAGACGAAATACAGTGCGGATAGAAGTCACGCTGTCCTCCTCTTCTCCCCCTCCTCCTCTTCATATTCTGATAGGAGTCATGCTCTTTTTTTTTTTTTTTTTTCATCTGGGCTTTGCTCCTCCGATCGCCATCCGGCTGTCTCTCCCCTTGTTGCCTCTCTCTTGCTGTTCCTCTCTCCTCTATCCAAACTGAAATACTGCTGCTAGAAGAATTAATTAGTGAATTAAGCAAACATCCTAAAGCACAAATTGGCCAATACTGTGGTGCTTTTTACAGAAGCCCTTCAGTGGAGCCACAGTGAGGAGGCTCTGATGTTAAGCCCAGTCGCAGAGCGAATACGAGAAGCAGCAATTCAACACGAGTAAAATTAGGGACATTCTTTTCTTGTGATGTGTCTTCTGAATGGCCACTGAACCACAAAGTAAACTCAGAGAACCAAAGAAAAGGGGGAATTCTGTGTTTCTTCTTTTCAGTGTCGACCCGTCTGTAGGCTAATTAACAAAATGCAAGGGGGCGAAAATAAACAGCACAGTGCTGTCTGAAACCACATAATAAGGAGATGTGGAGGAAAACCACAACAACACTGTTGCAACACTGGAAACAAGAGAGGAGTCAAAAAAAAGCTTTTTGCCTGTGAGACTGGAGCAAAGCCTCAACAAGCTGGAGCCTCTGAGGGGTCGCTCTCTGTGCATATCTCTCTCTATTGTTGACTGCAGACTTTTTTTAAGGCACTGCAAGAAACAGCCCTGCAAACCAGCCAAGCCTGCCTGGTAAGAACCCCCTGTCGAATAAAATACAACATGATTTTCTCAACAGCTCCCACAAGACTGGACAGAGAGAGGGGTGAGGAGTGGGAGAAAGAAGGGGAGGTGAAATGCAAAAGAAGGAGAGAGGTAGGGGAGACATTTCATAGCGCAACAGTGTGGGAGACAGAAGGAGAGAGAGGTGGAGAGTGAGAGGGAGAGAGATTATTGCCTGCTTGAGAGCAGCAATCTTGAGCTGTGCCATGAATACCAAAGACTGTACAGCCCTACAGTCAACGCCTCTCTCCCTCTCCTCTCTCTGCTCCCCCCTTGAAAACGCAGTGGAATTGCAGCTGCCCAAATTATACACCGATATCTCATTTACTCTTCATTGAAAACGACTCAGCAGCAGCTCAGCACTCCATGCAGCCATAATTATTCATATCAGACCGGCACTCACACTCAAACCAGCACGAGCTTTTTCAGCGGATTCAGTAGATGTATGTGCAACAATTAAAGAAATGATCTAATGTGGCCCAACGGGGACGATAAGCCAAACGCACGGACCTAATTGAGTGCAGAAGGAGCCTGAATGACCCTTGGGGCAAGTGATCTGTATGCAATTTTTATGCAGTTTCACCAGAGCTGGCGCACACGGAAAGGGCAAGGACGCAGCTCTGGCTGAAGTATTCAAACGGACTGAATGCTAAATGGTGTGGAGTCTTGAGGGATTCGCGTTTCAAGATCTTAATTCCACAAACGATAATGAGCCTTGCGAAGAGAGGTCCACCCGAGAACAGCTGGGAAATAAAAGAAAGAGGATGAAGTTGATGATTTAAACTGTAAAAATGTCTTTATTAGCTGAGCGGGAGATGGAAGTGAGAAATGGGCCTTTATGAATCAATTCAAATTCAGCTATCACTCCAAAAAAACAAAAAAAAGTAATGACTGTTCTTCTCTTGAATTATTGAAGCGCATCCCATTCGATATGAATGATGCGATCTGACCGTGAAACACACACACACACACACACACACACACACACACACACACACTGAGCCTGTGTTGACGGTGATCCAAAGAAAAGTTGTGCGTCGCCGTTACGCGGAGGCGCCGGGAGGCACCGAAGACAAGGATAGAGAGCCTACACCGAGATTAGCCTCTATACGTGGCCAGACACACTCGCATGTACACACACACTGTCGGACGCGCACACAACTGCACAAACCCAGACGCGCACGCACACACCAAACGAGCGCAAAAAATGCAGGCACACACCGATACACACTGCGCTGGATGTGTGAGAGGGGAAAATGCAGCCTGTGTTGTGTGAAAACCGCACAAATCCAACCGTCATCCTGTGGCCCCGAGGACCCGAAGAAAGTCTGCACTGTCACAGCCAGCAGCGCCACAAATCCACCCAAGTCCTCATATTTTACCATCGCTAATGCGCAAAGGCTCTGTGGGGTTCTCTTAGCTTACTCCGTATTTGCTCAAACATAAGGACGTCCGACATCCTCTCACAGTGACCTTTTTATATCTGTAATGTTTGTGTGACAGCCCTGTGTGTGGATTAATCCAGAGTCGAACCAGAATCTCCCCAGCATCCCGGGAACCGAGACATTTCCCTTCGCTCTCTCTCGCCTGTTTTACGCTCATTAAAAGCCTCTGCAGAGAGAGACGCACGGACACTGAGGGGGGAGAGAGGCAGAGGAGCAGACCGGGGGAGAAAAGAGATGAATGGGACTGTGTCGAGGTAACAACGGCAAAAATCCCAGTCCTTTTAACTCAAGCGGTCCTTACCTTGGAAGTGAGAGACTCCGTGCGCAGCCCGTCTCTCCAAGGAAATTCCCCCAATACATACAAGCCAGCCGAAAACGATCACTTCTCTCAGCAAGTATTGCTTCTTGTATCAGATGTCCAACACATCCACTGATTGAAACCCAGTTTTTTTCTGTTTGTGTGCGCTTGGACAAGAGGTGGGAGAAAAAACCCAAAATGTTCTGTTTTTTTTTTTTTTTATCCGCTGGAGCGCAGAGGCAAAAACCAACCAAACGGGTTCAAAGATGAGTAATAATAATACTAATAAAAAGATGATAAGAGCAGTAGTGCGTCTGGATTAAGGTTCCGAGATTGAAGTGATGAAGAGGAGTGGTGATGGTGGTGTGTGTCGGGAGAGAAAAGAAGGGAAATCACCGTAGCATCCCTCCCCTCCTTCGAGTATCAGATCCGGTACCGTCAGCGCCGTTTATCCGTCCTCCCTCCAAGAGCCTCGGAAGCGGTGTGAGGGAAAGTGAACAGGAGCGCAGCAGCAGCAGCAGCGAGAGAGAGCGAGAGAGAGAGAGGGAGAGAGGGAGGGTGAGGGAGAAAGAGAGGGAGGGAGGGAGAGAGAGAGATGTCGCTGCCGATGGAGGGCGTTGGAAACTAGAGTAATCCTCTCTCTCCTCACTTTCTCCTCTCTGTGTATTCAGTCCTGTGATCATATGATATTTTGTTATTAAGACGATATTTAAACACCTTGTCATGGGATTGTGGAAAGAAGTGGCAGCACCACATATAAAATAATTTAATGCAATAAGCTCCCACATGGTCCCCTTTCGACTTTCAGGGATCTGAATCTCCAAAATTGATTTTAAAGTATGTTTCTGAGGGTCTGCACAAGAAGCACCTGTGCTGAGTGAGATGTGCTGCAGGTGATGGACACATGTTTAGATCACATCATGTTACCGTGATTGTGCCACTGCTCGCAGCTTCAGATCACAATCCAGACTGAGAGGCTGCAGCAGAAGGAGCCCTGCAGGAGGGGGGGCCTGAATGCAACAGTTGCTCTGTCCTCATTGGCTGATCGCAGCGTCCAACCGCCACCAGAGCAGATTTAGATTCTCCCAGGCAGCCAATGAGAGGAGAGCAGGGGAGTGCGGAGGGCGGGCCGGCTGTGGAAGACCCTTCTGTCCGGGAGACGATTGGCTGAATAAAAGTCCCATTTAAAATATCTCCTAGCCAATGAAAAAACAGGAGGAATAAACTCCTGGAAAAAAGAAAATCTCGTTGTCATGTCAGTCAGGTGAAACTGATGGTTTATGACTCTCTCCATCTATGTCTTGTAGGAGTATTCAGCAAAGCAACACTTGTTATTACTCTCCGTGGAATCTTCTGGGTCAGATTTCGAGTGCCTAAATTTATCTTTGCAGATCTGCGGCAGGGACATTTAAAGCTTTCATGTGGATTACGTGGATTATCTGGATATATTCCAGATTTTCACAGAAAAATACCCAGATTTCTCCAAACGAGCAGATCAGATTAAAGCCACTCTGACGTCCAAAACTTGTGGCGCTTGCTGCTGCCAGAAGACAGTGCTCGCCACAGTGAGTGGTAAATGGGCTCCTCTTTTGGCGAGCAGAGCTCAGAAAATGCTCCCATAAAATTAAGAGGGTAACAAGGGTTAAAAGCAAATCAGCTGCTGATTATCCACCAGAGTCTGTTACAGTATCAGTTAAGTGACGATAAGTGTTTGCTGTGTGCTGCAGATGGAACTTCTGTCGCCTTTTGTTGCTGTTTCCATATTACAGTAGATAAAAATAAATCCTTTAAAAGTCCAGAATTTTACTGCCAGAGAATTTCCAATATTTTTATCTTTATTGCAAGACTTTGATTTATGTGCGTTCCACACAGAGGGAGTTCAGTTTGGTGTTTTAGCTGACGTATCACAAAAACTGAAAGCAGAAGCAAACAGCCTGTTTTGTCAAATGTGTGCTGATGATAACATGATATGATTATATTTAATGCACTCTAAAAAATGATTCATGGAGGATTCATTGGGGTTGAAAATAAATCTAGCCAGGGCCCCCAGTCTCTCTATCGACCACATCTCCTTCTCAGTCGATGTTGAGAAAATCCTGCAGTTGGTGAATCAACCTGTGCGAAGGCTTGACGTGGCCTGTCTGACAATCCCAGCTCTCAGACAGTCTGAGCAAAATCAACCAAAGCTTCCTTCAGGGAAAATTCAGGCCCCTGAAGTTGTTTGACATCACTTCAACAACAGCTCTGAAGATAGACTCAGAAGCCAACAATTGGATGTCTTTCCGTGTCTTTCCAACATGGCACTGTCCGCAAGAAGCATCCTGCAGCTTCCACTGACGTCCACTAGCTTGGGCTACGAACAGGAGAAGATGAGGCTCGTGTTGGAGCTGAGAGACTCACTTGACCTGTCTGTCCAAGACGCCAGGACGCAAGTGGAATGCGACATACGGCATCAGTTGTCTGAAGCACTAGGAAATTGTTGGACAGCTTCAGCCAGGCAGGGCTGGTTCTGGACAGGAAACAACACCCAAGCTGTAAGTCACTGACTGCAGCGTGAGACTGGGTTACTCCTAACCTAAATATTTCAATTCAAACTGGCTGTGTTTACATGCATGCTTATATCTCAACATTAAACAATAATATATAATTATTATATAATAAACAATGATGGATATCTGGATATTCCAAATTAGGCCTTTTTCTGAATTTAGCACTTTCCAGTTAGGACATGGGGTGTAGTAGCAGTCTTTTGACGTGTATTCAGCACATTCAAAATATGCTGAGCACGCGCCTAACTTCAGGCTTTTACCGGTCAACGGTCAACTCAGTGCGCTGTCATGATATGTTGCACACAAACCAACTCCCCAAGTTTGTAAAGATGGAGTCGAGATGCATGTCCAAAAGAAAAGCCCACATTTCTGGTCAGAGGAAGAAACACACTTACTTTTAAACATTATGAAAGACTTTAATATCAACAGGTTTTTGTACATGCGCAGATATCGCATCGCTGACCTTTTCAAGAAGGTGGCTGAAAGAATGAGGGAGGCTGTGTTTGCACGGTTCACCACTGGTAGCAAACTTCCTGTTTCAATCCTATTTTGATGCGAAGAAGCGAAATAGCATCAGCGGCTTCAGCTGTTCCACTTTTCTATATTGTGAGGTGATAAATTGAAATGTTAGGGCACATTAATCAACATGGCTGCGTGTAAACAGGGATATTAATTCTCACGAGCCATGTGAACAACTTAACCAAAGAGTTGTCACATGATGAAACTGTCGTCCTGCCTAAAGTGGTATCAGATCTGAAATGCCTGGTCGTATCAGGCATGGACAAACTCTTTAAACTTCTTTAAAATGAACAGTTAAAAATCTCTGAACAGAAACCACTCTTGAAGGTGCTGCCGACTAGTTTACGAACCAACAATGCAACACGTCAGTGGTTAATAAATCATCAGTTTTTGCCTTCTGTAAAACTCTCACTGTTGCACAAACTGCAGCTCACTTCTGTGACACATTAAGATATTTCAGGAAACTTAAAAGAAGAAGAAGCAGAAGCATTTTGAATGGATCAAAGCCGTCCTCTTTGTACATTTGTGTATGTATCTGGGCGTTAATGGCAGAGGTTTGAAAGCTCCGTGCTCATTTGCAAGGGGGACAGCAGGGCCTTTCATTCAATGGGGAACAGTTGATAACACAGATTTTCATTATGGCATTCAGCAGGCCTTTATTACTTTGGATGCAAAATGACATAATTAGATTAAGATAAAGGGCAGGTTGTCAAATGTAATTAGAGGGTATTTTTGGCCATAATGAATGAACATGTAAACAACTGCAGCCCCTTTTTTACCCACAGTCTCTGCATTTCAGGATGTCTGGCATGCAGATAGATTAACATGTGTTACAATAAATTAGTTGCTCTTTGTATGTGTTGAAAATTCTTAATGCACATTGACTTCTCGTCCATAACCCAATCTCTTCATATCCCCCACCTTTTTTCTCTTTTATATTCCGTGCCGAAGCGAAGGAGCAACGAGGCAACGCTAAGAACTAAAAGAGGAATTGATTTTTTTCTTCTCTTCAAAGACAGAAGAGTTTCATGGTTTTTTAAAGCTTGTACGCACTCTTACCTTTCTGGCTGGTGCTCAGCGAGGATGAAACTGTTCCACCAATTTTCAACCCAGAAAATGTCTGAACCAAAAAAAAACCTTTGGACTTCAGTTTTTTTAAACCTTTTCATACATTCTTTCTTTCTTTTTTCGACAGCCTTTTTATATATATATATATAGATTTTTTTTGTTAATTTATGTCTACATCTACCTACCTTCCTACCTACTTACCTATCTATGTATTACAACAAACATAAAGAGGAACTTGAGCCACTGAGACGTCTCTTTCCTTTGTCATGTCTTCATGCCAGTGTCAGCTGAACATCTCCATTGGAGCAGTTTGGGCTTGAACTCATTGGTAAATTAAATAATCAGATTTGCTGAACACATTGTGACTCTCAACTTGTCAAATATCAACACAGTTGCTTGGTCAGTAGTCCGTCATGTGAAAATATGATGCACAAGGACCCTCTTGCATCAGTTTTGGATGTTCAATTTATGCGTGCGTGGTCTCTCTCTCTCTCTTTTTAAAAGAAAATAAACTTAGAGCGTATGTGTAAACATTGTGTCAGGTTAACTGCCTTGGGTTTAGGCAGGAAAAGTATGTAGTTAGGTTTCGGAAAACAACAACAACAACAACAACAAAAAATAGTTTGGCTAAAATAACTATGTTTGTTATTTACGTAATTCAGCATCAATAGCATTGCATGCTACACAGACTAGCACACTGTGTCAGCATGAAAACAACTCAGCTGACTTTGGGTTTTACACTGAACAGTCCGGAGATTGATTGACACGTCCACCTCCTCTTCCACCACCCTTGCAGACTTTTTCACTCTTAACTATGGTCGTTGCTCGAAGCTTCAACAATACCTCCGCCCTGTGCATCTCATAATGCTGCAACAAACTATGTCTGTTAATCGATGTTTGACGCCTACGAGTCACTGACCAAGTGTCTGTATTTGACGAATTGGGAGTGACATCAGGTTGGATGAAAAAATAGTCAGTGTGGTGTCTCAGAAGGATCATTATGAAGCTGCGATGGTACGACTGTGTTAGACAGCTGCCTAAATCTCTTGTACACATTTTGGAATTCTTAATTGTTTTAACTAAACAGGGTGTTAAAAATATCAGAGATGAAATAAACAAAAGTCATATATCATGACATCATAAAGTCACAGAATTGTAAAGCAATAAATCATAAAATCAAGTAAGACACAATATTTTTAAAAGAGTTGCAGCAGCGTAAAGTGAAAACAGAGATTGTTAGTTAAAGGCTAAAGTGACCTGCCTCTTTGATATCCATAGGTACTGTGTTCTGTAGCTTTGGGGCGTCACTGACGGACCCTCTTCTTCTTCGACCTTGTTGGTGGGAACCTCCAATAAACCAGCAGCAGATGATCACTGTGTTCTTGGAGGCAAATAGTTAACAAGGTAGTTAGCGATGTAGCTTGGTGCAAGCCCATTGAGGGCTTTGTATACAAGGAGGAGGAGCAGCTTAAAATCAATTCTAAATGTAACAGGAAGTCATTGCAGAGCAGCTCAGACTGGCCTGATGTGCTCTTTCCTCTTGGTTCTGGTTCATAGCCGAGCTGCAGAGTCTTAAATGAGCTGAAGTCTCTCAGTGGTGTTTTTCAGGAGGCCAGTAAAAAGTGTGTTACAGTAGTCGATTCAGCTTGAAATTAAGACATTAATCAATTTCTCGGCATCTTTTTTCATTTAGTAATGGTCGTACCTTAACTACGTTTCTGAGGTGGAAAAATTACGATTTTGGCACCTTGTTAATGTGGGACTTGAAGCTTAGATGTGAATCTAGGATCACAACAAGACTTGTAACTTTAGATTTGAGTAAGCTTCATTTATTAATTTGTCAGTGTAAACAGTCAAGTGAGCAAATATACAGTGAGCTATTTTGATTTATTGTGCATTATGTATCTATGATGAATGAGACAGATTCATATTCTGGCATGTTTCATAATAAGCGTGTGGTATGACAGATAATTTAATTCTCGAATAAATTCCACATGACTGTAACCCTCTTTACCCTCTGACCGTTTTCATCGTGGACCTTATTTTCTATCCGTCAAACATTTTGTTTTTGTTCTAAATCATCTCATCAGGATCAATTTTTCATGACGTGTATTCACCCTGTCATGACACATGTTTGTGAGAAGCTGTGAAGTCGTGTCTCGTACAGTTTTCATGCTGCCTTCACTGGTGCTTTGACATGTGCTTGTTTACTCTGCTAACTGGCGAGCTGTCAACATGCGCTCTGGAGTAAAGTGCTGCAAAATATGAACTGAGGGCTGTCAGGTCATTGGTGAGCTGAGCATGAAGTACAGACATGACTTGCTGGAGTGTCATCAGGATGCTTTGGATGCCTTTGAGGCCTTTATGGAATCCCAAAACCATGTGTGAAAACATCTCTGTGGTTAACAGTGATATGACTTTAGTCAGCATATTTTCAGTCCTGGAATGACCGAGAAAAAATTCAAACCACAACTGATTTCCTCGGTCATGCAGCAGGCACGGTGTTACATTGCTACATTAACACATGTCACGAAGAGCATTTGAAAGTGAAACAGTGCACATTAGAGGATCCAGTGGCCACAGCGGAGTCTGCAGTCTCATGTTGTCGACATTCAGCTGAGGCAGCAGCTCTGAAGTCGAGAGAGACGATTCTGTTGTTGAACACGCTGACCCACAAACCCCAAACAGTAAGGGAGGATTCGATGTGAGCCGAGCCACCCACAGGATGCACGCACACACACACACACACACACACACACAAATTATACACTGTACGTGACACTGGGACATCATGAAAACAACAGAGACACAAGCTAAAAATCAATCTAAACTAAAAAAGGGATGGGGAGGATAAGAGAAGAATATTTCACAACTTATTCTCATTCAAAGTCGTCAAACCGCCACTTGCAGAATGATTTCTGTGTCAGACAACGACAAAAAAAAACGTAGCAGCAGTATGATTCACCACCGTCCGGCATCAGTTTATAACACATTGAAATGCAGCATGACAACAGCGTAAGTTGGACTGGAAAGTCCCAAAAGGGTGGATGGGACAAAAACCGGACTTTCATACATTACATACATGTCGGTGGCACTTTATAATGAATAACAATGCCGTAACATGGGAATGACAATCATTTACCGTCTCTGTTATATGGCGACTGATTTCAGAAGAGGGTGAGGCGCTCCTGCACCTCGTTGTTTTCCCAATTTGCAAACATTCCTGGCAGCGGTTCGTCTTCTTTGACATAGCCGCTAACTGCTAACAGCTGCTTTTCAAATCTCCTGCAGTAGGCCGCATGTGTAACACGATGTCAAAATGTCACACACACATGGTCCCATCCTACTGACAGAATTTCGGAGCTGTTGCTACATCCGTTCCCGGCTCAGAGGCAAGACAAATCTGTCCCCCATTCAGCGATCGTACAGTTTACACAAAGCATCGAAGCAGAATAACGGCGTGTTATTCCTGCCTTGAGCCGGCAGTGCCAAAGGAACTACTGAGGAAACAGAAACAAAATGCTTGATGGATTTTTGATAATACAAAAGGTATTTTAGGGATTTTTTTCTCCCTTCCCTTTAAAAACAAATCTAGAAAACAGCATGATCCTTTTATGTCATTTGGATGAAACCTTCCAACTGTAGTTTATAAACACATTCAATAAAGAAACAAAGTAGAATCTTGTACCAATTTGTTGCTCCTCAGTCGTAAAGATAAAGTTCTCAGCAGCATCTTTGTGTTTTATTGCCGTCACGCTCTTCCGCCTCGCCCACCACTCACTCGCTAACATGAGCTCCATTTAAATACCTTTGATGTGGAGTCCAGCCAATTCACTTTAAACAAAAAACACAGATATATCTGTCTCCATTCTCATGTTTTGGTTATGTGTGGTGAGGCTGTCTGAGTGATTACACAGGGATTATGGACTGGGCTTTTAAGGGCAAGGTTGTTTGTTTTAGCCTGAGCCTGAAGGATACCAGGGGCTTTGAGGGGATAAAAAGAGCAGGGCACATGTTTGCTTTTATGCCTTTAACCCACGTCTAAAGTTCCCCTCCTTCCTTTCTTCCCTTCTTTTCTTCCACTCTTACTATTTATATGTATTAACCCTCTGTCCGCTCATTTCTCTTTCTCTGCCAGCATCCTTGTCTCCGCTGTGTCCACTTAATGGAGGGCTGCGGTGACCAATCAGTGGCCTGGGATTATCACACAGTCTGCGATAATTGAATTTGGGCTGTCGGCACGGTAACTGAGCTGGGCAAATTGAGGGAGCTGGGACCGTCTTAGAGGGACAGAGAATGGGAGAGGGATGGAGTTTCATTTGGAGATAGACCAAGAAACGCAGGGAGATAGAGAAATAGGGACATGAAGCCAGGAAGCAGGGACGGCGAGGAGGAGGGGAGGAAAGACATTCAACTCCTCCGTCCTTGCATCCATATTCTATATCTGTTTAGTCTGATTCAAGTTTAGTGAAGCTGGATGCCATCCTAATAAAATAAATGGTCTGAGCAAAAAGAAGCGAGGATGTGGGGATGGAACTGAAGCGTTCGTTATTTAGGGATATTGAGAGAGAAAGCAAATCAGAGTGACACAGAGAAGGGGAGATTGAGCGATTCAGTGAGGCAAAGATAGAGAATTAAAGAGAGAGATCGAGAGATGTCGAGCCGTGGAGAGGGAGAACAGAGAGCAGCCTTGTGTATGAGTTAGCAGTGAGGAGCAGAGCTGCATAGCAATCACTTGTTTGCTATGCTTTAATCAGCCAGACAATGCTAAACATTAGCTCGCCTCCTACATTCTAGACTCATTTAATCAGCGTCCTAACTCTGTGCATTAGCCTCCTCTTTATACGTCAGTGTGTGCAGCAGTGCAAGGGCAGGGAGAAAGTCGGCTTTCAGTGGATACAATTGAGGAAGAATGGAAGAGAGGGAGCCAGAGAGACAAGAGTTTTGACTTTTACCGGTTGACATGTTTATTAAAACATGTCCACTGCTAGATAATAAAGAAGTTAAAGGAAGGACAGGCGACTTGTTATGGCGCAGCAGAGACGCAGTAAACATGAGGGGCCGGGGAGGAGTCAGGACTTTGAAGCCAAATAAAAAGAGGGAGGATGTTTTAGTTGTGGCCGGACTGAACAGACACCACTGCCAGTCAATTGCTGCTTATGACATGAAGTAAACACATTTTGTTTATGATGCAAATGAAAACGGCTGAAAGGGGCAGCACGAAGGGGCAGCAAGGAGATACTAAAAAGTGGAAGACAAAAATAGGAATGAAGGCAGACATGTAAGCAGTAGAGGATATAGAACACTAAAATCAGAAAATTCTAATTAAGGTTGTAAGATATTCATTAGACTTCATCATGAACTGACTGTGAAATGCTTTGCAGTTTCATCAACACTCCATTTTATTACCTTTTTTTTGTCTGGGTTGGATTTTATTCACTGTTGGGTAGGCTACTTGGAAAATGCAGTGAGCTATAAGAAAATGGCGTCAAGTCACATTATTTACCTTCTGTTTTACGATCCTCAGTTTTTATGCCGACCTCAGCAAAAAAAAGTCGGCTGCACTTCAGAGCTTTTCCTCAGAAAAGAGCTTGTAACTTTTGTGGAAGCTACTGCGCTACTCTAGTGGTTACCACCACTGTAGTCAAGTTAATAAAGTCAGCGGCAACACTACTGCTCAACTCTGACTTTATTTAATCTAAATCACTTGTAAGAAGTGATTATGGCTGCTCTGCAACGGCAGAGACTGACCTCTGGTGTACTGTGCACTGCATCACCTCAACACAGCATCTCCGTATCAGTTTAATAGAGCGAGCAGCATCTGTATTTTGACGGTATTGATAATCATGTCTTTGATTTAAGACATTCACATTCACAAAGACATTCAAGTCAAGATATGGCGTCCAAGGTACCCTGGGTGTGTTGGTTGTTGACGTTCTGGGACGCCGTGTCAACTTCAGCCTGTTACATGCATTGTCTGTTTTCAAAATACACTTCTGTTTTCACAGGAAATGTACAGTTTGCATACAGTCTCTTTCAAAATAAAAGTGTTGCGTCGGTTCAGCACTGCAAATTGACTTTTTTTCCCCTTCACCAACAAATGCACTTGGTTACGTTTTGCCAACACATCATGCCAAGGTGAAAGAACGGCTTTTTTTTTGTCAGTTTCTGACAATGGAAACTTGACCAGGTGTTGGATTTTGGCAGCTTTGGAGGGAGACCGGGTTGATTTGGCGGTGTGGTTTGGCTTGTGATGAAAACAAACTGAACAAGCCCTGTGGGTAATGGCACGTTTAGAGTTGTAACTCATGTACTACTAAATGCTAATATCAGAGACAAAGCTGCAGAGCTGTAGTGTTGTATGCAAGCAAATAGGCTGTGGACATAAAGGATACACATGACAGTGTGCGACTTGTGCTGCTGAACTATGAGGCTCCATGTTGTCAGAACCGTTCTGTCAGTGCTCATCAAAGTGCTGGACAGAACCTTCATCGATACAAACTGAAGCCCAATAGGAAACCAGAAAGGAGCAGAAAGTCTGCACTCAGTTCAAGTCCAAGGGTGCTCAGGGGTTTGGTTCCACACACAAACCTATACGGCACTTTGGATCTCCACCGTGTGTGTAACACTATGTGTACTTGTTTCTGGCTCTCGCCCCGTTGTTTTGCTCCACCCTTTCGATTTCAATCTCTCCTCTATCTGTTTCTCTCTCCTCTCCTCTTCTTATCTCTGATAGCACGTCATGGCTGGTTAGACAGTGATGGGAACTAGGCCAGTGCTTTCTGATTCAAACAGCGGGAAGCAGCCCTATAATTTACATACGTATTCTAACACACACACACACACACACACACACACACACACACAGATCAAAGTACCATACAATGGTACCAATTTCAGCATTTACCACATAGAGCACTTTGGATGCCAAATTATTCAAAATGACACAATGTTATGAATGCAGAAATAACGTTTCTTCGAGGAATGTAAAACTGTTTCTCAAGATTTCCCAACCAGCGCCGTCTTTCTTAAAGCTGACATCTGAGACTGAGAGAAGAGGCCGTGCACACACACAAACACACACAGTGAGCAGAGCACACCACGTCATACAAAATGGCATTCTCACACGCTCACCAGACATGGGAGATTAGGCTTCTGACAAAATATTGACGATTGGATTTCACAGTATAAGTGTCATTCTGTGCATAGCAACTCTTTCTGCCTTCTCCATCCTTCTCTCAGTCTAATTGTCTCTGCCCCCCCTCACATACACAGACGCAGCATGCCCTTTACCACTTTCTACCTCAATTCATTCCAATTAGAAGATATTGACAGGGCTTGCTGCTACACGCTGCAGTTAAGGAATGGGTCGGGGGCTTTTTTTAGAAGTCCCTGCAAAAGATCCCTTGCCATGATGAGGTGTTTTTTTTTCCCCTCACTAAAACCACACTTTTCTTCAAGACATCCAAAGTGTTTTCATGCTGTTGTGCTTGACAAACTGGCAGCCGTGGCCTATTTGCATTCGGTAGTCACAGTCAATGGGGAACCAAAGTATTTCACTCTTTAAACGGCATGCAAGCTGTTAAGTTTGCACTCTTCAGTTTCTCTTCAATTGTTCCATTACTCTGACAAAGGTTAACTTATTTAAAGGAGACCGGCTTTCTGTAGGAGACTGGCATTTTTCTAGTGAAAGTCAATGGGGATCCAAACACATTTTACCAAACCAGATGTAAATGTTTTCCGAATTGATCGAGTCACAGTTGCCTGCTCCTAATTCATGCTGCAGTGATAATTGATGCTGATACTTTGCATGTCCTTGGAAACAAACTTTTGCCAGTGGCTTGAAGTCATTGTGAATACCAGTTCTTTTCTGTTTCTATCCATTATTCAAGCTAATTTTGGGATCAGAAGCTCGTTTATTGCCAAACTGGTTTTCATACAAAGTGAATTGGCTTTGGTGTGTTGGTGCACAATGAAAACATGGTAAGAGAAATTAAAAAACGATGGAAAGAAAAAGAAAAACAAGAGATGGAGATACAGGAAAGAATCGGGGGCCAGAATGCAGGGGCTGCAGGCCGAGCAAAGCACCCCAGACGTCCCTCTTCCCAGCGACGCTTCCCAGCTCCTCCTGGGGATCCTGAGGTGTTCCCAGGCAGGTGAGATATGCAATCCCTCCTGCGTGTTCTGGGTCTGCCCCGGGGCCTCCTGCTGATGCGATGTGCCCAGAACACCTCCAACAGAAGGCGCCCAGGAGGATCCTGATCAGACGCCCGAATCACCTCAACTGACCCCTTTTTGAAGCGAAGGAGCAGCTGCTGTACTCCGAGCTCTCTTCACATGTCACTGCTCCTTACTCTGTCCCCTCCAAGAATCACCACTTTAATGCGGTGGAAGGGTTTGCGTGTCTCCGTGATCCTGGGAGCTGCCCCTGGTAGGGTCTCCCAAGGTAAAGTGGTCCCAGGGGAGGGGCCAGACTAAGAGTGATTCAAGAAGACCTTGATGAAACGGAATATTCGGACTTTGGTCACCTCACCTGTTATGGGGAGCTCACCAGCGGTGGGGGTGCGTCTGGGCATCGTGTGCTGGGTGCCAGGCAGAGGTGGGGCCCAGTGCATGCTGATCCCTGGCATCGTGAACTGGCTCAAGGGACGGGGAAGGCGACCAGGTTTTGGGCACGTCCTGCTGGTAGGAGGCCCAGGGCAGACCCAGAACACGCTGGAGGGATTACGTATCTCATCTGGCCTGGGAACGCCTCGGGGTCCGCCAGGAGGAGGGATGTCTGGGGTGATTTGTGTGGTCTGCTGCCCCTGCGGCTCGGCCAGGGTTAGGCGGATGAAAATAGATGGATGGATGGAAAAAAACACTGACTCAGAAACAAAAAATATTCCATAGAAAGTTTTCATGACGGAGGCGGAAAAGTTGGCTCGTCACAAACAGAAAAGATGTGACAAAAGCTGACAAATAGATTTTTGGAATGGACCTTGATGTCGTGCTACCTGCCTCTTTTTCTTTTCGAGCAGACAAAACATTCATGTCACGCTGCCACTAATCGTTACAGGCCTCCACTACAGCAGAAAGCCTGATTCGATTCCAGACGGGGGGTTTGCTGCATGTCAACCCCCACCTCTGTAGCACCATAGCAGAGATAAAAACACACGGCGGGGTGCATGTGGTTCGCCAAGAGACAAATTAATTAACAAAAAATGCACAAATGCCATCTTAGGTGGGAAGCAACAATGAAATGCCATGATGTATCAGAGTCACTGCTGCTCCATTAATCATGGAAACACATTTTATTTGCTGACATTTCTCAACTTTAAAATATACGCAGTGTTTTAATAGAAACATAACTTCTGATTTTGCACAATGCTATGTCACTGTCCTGTGGTGTCAAAACAGCTTTTGGGGGCATCAGTGCAGCACACTGTTCAAGCCAAAACAATGCTTACTAAGAATGTGCTCTGCTTCAGCTTATGGTAAGCAAATTTTCTCTTCAAGCATTCAGCTGACACTGTAAATCACTTCGGATAAGTGCAAGTCAGTATTTATGAATCCCACCATCACAAATAGCCCGGAGACAAAGAGCTTCATGCTAAGACCTCGACTCTCTCACACACACATTTTGCCTTCATCAATAAATAACAACAAGCTAAGATTCAAACGTTGCAGCCGTCGCCAACACTCGTGAGCCGGCTTTGAAATGCAGCAGACCTGCCCCTCAGCTGTCACACACCCCACAGGTCTCATTTCAGCCCCTCAGTCAATCAATTTAAAGGGTGAAAGGTGTGTTTTTGTTTCCAGTGGGGGGACACACCATTTTGTTTGTGTTGAAGCTTTAGATCTCCTTAAAAAAACGGCACAGGTAATTAAAGATTTAATCAACTGTCCACATGTAAACACACACACAGGCGGTCATGCATCACCAGGTTTAGGGCGATTTAGTCCCACACAGATTTACGTTGGTGTTGTTGCTCAGATAAATTAGAACAACAGCCCCACAATGTATTTTTACGGCTGTGGTTGAATTTATTTGGATCTGTTTCAGGAAAGAAATAGCAATATTTTACTGAATGTTTCTCCTGGCAGTGAGTGCCCTTTTCTCTGTGCCTCTTTTTGCTTTTTTCCGTGGCAGAATGTCCCTTTAAATCAAGCTTTGGTCAGGTTTTGTACAAGGCTGGTTAACGTGTGAAAGCCTCCTGCGTTCCCCGTGCGTGTGTGTGTGTTGTTAGTTGCCCGCTAATGTGTGAAAACCACTTCTGTTTTCTTTAGCTGTAACCCCCCGCTGAGCACAGGCCCAACCAGTACACACACTCACTCTCTCACACACTCCTGTGTTTTTCCTGCATGTCCTCTCTCAGCAGGGCTCCTCTCTTCGTCCATCACCTGTCATTATCTTATCCCTCACTGATGACTGAGTGGAGCATGCCTGCATGTGTGTGTGTGTGTGTGTGTGTGTGAGGGAGTGATAAAGCAGATGAGAGAGTAAACGCAGACACTGTGATCCCTCTCCCTATTGATGTCCGTCAGAGCTGCTACATGTTACTTCTGTCATTCCCTGGCTCTGTTCACACAGCTGCTTCATCAACACTTAGTTTATAGCATATTTATGCCTTTTCTTTTCAGCCAGAAGCTTATTTTCCAGGCAGTGGGTCGAGTTTCAGTCCTCTACCCTCTGGGCTTCCCAGTGCAACCACAGCCTTCTCCTTCTGGCCACTAAGCAACTGCACTGGAGCGTTGCCTTGCTCAAAGGTACTTAAATGGTAATTGTTCAGTTTCCCCACCACATTTTCCCCGCCTGGCGAGGGAGGCTAATATTAATGGCCAAGAAGACTAAAGCTCTGCTACTGCTAAAAGTGAACGATAAGGACGATCATGCAACAAAGAAGATGGATCACGTTCAACCCTGCGACCACAGAGCGCTTCAACCCCCAGACTTATCTGTTATTCACTTCTGTAACTTCAGTGTGAAAATTACGCTGCTCAGTATTAAGGCGGGTTTGTAGTTGTGTGTCGGCTCTATGCAGAACCTGCACTGTGGCACGTGACATGCTGTTGTGAGCATTTCCACTTGGGCATCGGTGTATCTGTTGCTCTGCACTCACACACTCCAAAATGCTAGTTGGAGGTTTCTGTGCCATTCTGTTGAGTTTCTGTGATTCAAAACACACCCACGACACACACGTCTTAATTGTGACAGTATTACATACACACGTATGGGATTTGGCTCCATTATAATACACAAGGTTCACAGGTTAGCATAGGCCTATGATGTTTATGTTAAATTAGCTGAGTGTCTAGCTGAGTTTTCCTCTATGAAGCCAGGAACCACAGCCACATTTAACAAAGGTAACATTACGATATCTGACTCTGTTATAACTTGCAAGGTTCACAGAGGAAACAGTTGTGTTTAGCTGGACACATTCTTTCCACATATACAACATGCTAACATTATTAGCATAAGCCTATGACATCTTGCATTGTATAAATTAGCCTAGTAAGAAGCAAAGTTTTCCTCTACTCATATGAAACCACAAACAACAGCAATATTTAACTAAGTAAATGTTACAAAATTCGGCTCCATTAGGCCTCATTCACACTGCAAGTGATGTGTTCGCGTTTCCACTGAGGGAAATGTTTTTCAGCTTACAAAAATATAAAGGAGGTTTGCGTCATGGTGACGTGTAATTACATACGTTACGTTGATTTTATCAGACGGAGAGGAATAAACATAGCACACGCCACAACACAAGCGCTGCAGCCGGCAGCACAACCGGCAAACCTGAATGACTACCAGTATCTTGCGACGCTACTACATGTGACGTATGCCTGCACATTGGCCACGCCGATTTTCATAAAGTGGTGTCTCATTTCTTAGGGAAAGATCTCTACCCTAATATTTCTCACTTCCCTCATCAAGGGTTATCTTGCAAACAAGGGCACTCAATATCAAGTGGAAGATTTAGGGGTAGAAATGGGATTGGACCATAGTGTCATGTGTGCGTCTACGTAGAGCCTAAACTGTGGATACGGCATCATTTTTCTTTTTTTTTTAAGCTGTGCTAGTCGGTTCTCGTCCTTTTGACAAAGGGATGTCCTGCAAATCAGCACTTAATATAAAATATTAAATTAAATGAATGAACAATTAAAGATAAAATAGTTTAGAATGTAAGGCCTGGTGCAGCATTCTCCATAACATTAAATGCTCATTTCGCATTAAGTTTTAGTATATTTTTTGTTTCTTTGAGAAAGTTACTCAAAAACTTTGATTTGATCAGATTTGATTGAAAACAACTGAACAATCCACCAACTGTCATCAGATTCTCCTTCAAATGTTGCCAAATCCAACAGAAACACAGACATCTCTCGTGTGAAACGACCCAAACTTGTCTCACTGTGGCAGTAAATAGTGTGTTCATATAGGATTCCATCACTTACAGTAAGAAGACAGTTGAGAATAAACATTTTCAGCTCCTTTAAGCCTCCCAGTGTCACACCGAGCCGTGATCTCATGCATTTTGATTGCAGTCTTGCAGCAGGGGATAACTGCTGCCTGTTACACATTCCTCCCTCAGTAAATCCGTGTTTTGTGCCATGTGTTCTGCAACACAAGCGTGGTCATGCAGGCGGCCAGAGAGAGGGAGAGCGAGAGAGCCATTTATAAAAGTCTGTTCATCTGTTCATTTTATTTTCACTGCTGTTGTTGCATCATGAGCTCCGATTATGATTGCTCACAGCGTGGCTCAGCGTGGGCATCCCAGCCACTTACAGGGAGTGTGAAGCAGACGAGACAGGAAGTGGCATCGGATGTTCTCAATATAGTAGTTCATCACCAGCGGGGAATAATTGCACCGTAGAAGAAAGAGAAAAAAAAGCATGCAATGTCGCAGATTTGATCTTCTGAGGAAACTAGAAATTAGACAAATCAGCTTCTCTGTTTAAATGCAGCTTTAGCAATCAACATACATTTGCATCAAGACGGTACTCTGTGTCTGCTCTGAAGAGGCAACGCTGCAAACTTGTGTGGCAAACTCTGCCCCTGCACATACAGGATTCGTCTGGATCCAGCCCCGTTGTTTTGTTTATTCTTTAATTAGAGAATTGCGCCTTTATCAAGAAGAGCTTCTGTGTGGGATGCCATGGCAACGAATAATTAATGAGGTGATGAATCAGACGGACGCTCTGAGGTTCACAACTAGAGCAACTAACAGCAAGACACCACCAAATTGTACTCACTCACACATGCATAGAGATACACACACTTATTAAGAACAACAAACAGCAAGACATCTCAGGGTCAAAATCAACATTTACTCTCAGAAGGGCAGCGGAGAGACAGAGTGAGGAGGAGAGAAACACTCAGGCAGGAATATAAGAAAAACACAAACGCAACAAAAGATAAAAACTGCTTTACATTCAGCTGTTATTTTGTTTAAAGGCTGAGAATATAATGGATGTTGCACTGCGTTTGCATTTGCATATGTCTGTGTGTGTGACTGTTTACGTGCTTGTTTTCGATGTGTGCTGCAATTTTAATAGATGTATAATTCAGTGGAAGAAGGTCATCCCTGTGACTCATGACTCATAATCGATCACAGTTGCATCCAGGAGAGAAACTGGAGGATTCAGTTTAATATGTGAACATTACAGTACATCTGTCTTTGAAGGAAGGAGGAATACATGCAGAGGTCTCATCTCAAAGACCAATTGCATTTGGTTCGTCCTGCATCAGGACCCATGATATCTTTTTGTCTTTAAGAGAAGAAATGACAACACACGACCATTCTTAGATTGTCACATACCAACGCTTTGTCACTCCCCACAGCATCTGATAGTGATGCACAGGGCACCCTTTAGTCTCTCCACGTGAAGCATGGCTGAACTGTAACATGTAGTTAATGTTGTCATACATTTGCAGCTACTTTGTGGCAACAAAATTATTTGGCTAAGTTCAGAAAAAATATCATATTTTGGGATAAATTACATTACATTAAATTACGCTAAAACAAGTTTTGATTTCACACAGGACACAAACTGCGGTCTCCTGGGTGAAAGTCTTATTTTGTTTGACCCATCCACCCTGTCCCAGCCTACATGGACTTCCTCGCTCTTTGTACTATATCACTTTCTCTCAGCATCAAGTATTGTAACGTATAGGTTTACATTGGAGTTGGAGTTGAGAGCCTGGTGCATCTCATTAAGACGCAAAAGTGCGCAAAGAGAGCTGAATCATAAAAAGTCATAAATCGTGACATGAAGTGTAAAACGGTGAATCATGAAATCATGTAAGATACAATATGAAGGTATTGCAGCAGCGTGAAGCCTTCGTCAGACCTGTATTGGGAGAGTCAGAGCTGGTTGAAGAGTGATAAGATATCTTTCTTAAAAAAAAAAAAAATGAAGTGAACTAGGGGAGCAGGGGCTTGGAATGACATCACACCTGAGTTCATCACGTTCCAGTGCAATACGAAAGGAAACCAAGATGTGGTTAGCGACACCAGTTCAAGCCAGGTCGGCCATTGTTAGCAGTGCCTGTTGCTAACGATGCATTATGCTGTAGTTTGTGCATACAAACAATGCAGCAACATTTTCACAGAGAACAGAGATGTGCCAATAAACTGTTTATTACCACAATGTTCACGATGGTTGATACGTGGGGCGGCCATATTGGATTTTGAGGTCCAGGTACTACTGAGTTTCCGAGTTGGAAATGCGACTTTGGGGGCATTCTAGTTAAAATTTCCGACTGTGAACTTAGAAATTTCGGCTTCCCAGTACAAATGGACCACACCAACATCCGATAAGATAAGACAGATGCTATAGAACGTTATCTGTCCCAAGAGAAATTGCTTGCAGCGGTTGCAAAACAAAGAGGTGTGCAAATTTTACGCTTTTCTGTGTTTAGGTTAAAATGCTATTAATAAACTGATGTCACACTAAAATGTAGGTGAATTCCACCAGAGATAAAAACACATAATAACTCCATTCTCATATGGTTCTAAGAAAACTCCGACCAATCGACTGACGTAACTGCTCGTGTAAAAACTCTGGGGTTGCGTTTGACTGTGCAGGACAGGTAATTATGTTTAGTTTGCTTCTAATATAACTTATAACGTTATATGACAACACAGCATCCAGTTGCTAATGGCTAACGTTAGCCTACTGTAGCGTAGCCTCTGAAACATTAATGTTATCTATCTAACCTTATTCTAAAACCATCACTGACTCCAGTTGAGTTTTAAAACTCCGGGATTGCGTTTGACTGTCTTGGTTGTAACGTTACATTCGCTCTCCTCTTCTGTGTGTCCAACGTTATCTTGCCAACGCCTACATCTGTCATAGACCATTTTTTCTAAGTGCTGTGTGAAATGCAAGAAAGCTAAGAGTTGCTTTAAGTAATACAAAAAAGTATAAATGTATAGCAAGTATAAACTAAGTATTAAACTAGATAACAGTAAGTTACAAAAACTAAATGGCTAAAATATGACATATAAAGTACAAAATAAATATAATTATGGTAGACAGGTGCACAGTAAGTAAATAAAGGTATAGAAACGTGCACATTCCTGCATGTTCCCAGCAGCATATTGAAGGTCCTGTTGAGGACAAGATGCTTCTGTTTGCTCAGAGTATTTAAGTCAACTGTTCCTAGTTCCAATAAGGCAGCTCCCAATGGGACGCAGTTAATTGCCACTTTAGTTGACTCAAATGAGAGTGCAAATTAAATGAAACTGTTGAGCTGACCTCAACTTCAATGAATTTTTGAGGGTCAGTACATCCAAGCTGACGGCATTATGTTCACAGCTTTGAAGAAGCTGCTGGATCCCTCGTGGCTTCCTGGGTAAGATTTGTCTTCAGGTGATCAGTAATCTATTATGGATTTGTTTTTTTTTTTCTAATAACATGAGGTTCAACCATGTGCATATTGTTTCTCCTCACTGTAGTGGATTTGTGCATTCCCTTTGGGTGACAATTAGCTCACAACAGGCGCTTGTATTCTGGGCCCGAGGGACAATTAGCGAGCAGTGAGTTAGCGATTTGTCATGTTTGTAACACAATAGCACAACACAACCACCCACTGTGGAATTGTTTGAGTTATGAAGCTGCCATGTAGATCCTCATAAGCAGGCGCAGGCTCTCCCCCCTTCCCTCTTTTTCTGACACACACACACACACACACACACACAAATAAGTATATAAATAAAAATAGCCAAGTCGGGTACATGAGGCTGCTACAGGCCACTGATCAGATGACAAGCCAATTCAAAATCATTAGAGTACTCCTCTGTGCAGACGTCCAGACCCTCAGAATGCTTTCATAAGCATGAATAGAGAGAGACATGTGGGCTGTAGGAATGAATCAGCTTTTTCTATTATATTTTTCCCCATTAAGATTCATCTTTGTGTGGATGTTTTCTGTAAGACATGCAACACGGTGTAGAAACGATTAGCATTCATCCCTCTCACCGCAGCCAGCGACTGTGAGAAAATGTCAGACAGCCACTGCTAAAGGTAAAATGCCAGAATTGCACGGGTGTCAATTGGAAAATCGAATCCGAAGTTGATATTGTTTTCAAGTCTCATGAGCTGTGAGAGAGGCAGCGAAAACATGATGCATATGTCTCCCATTTACCTGAAGTCAGCGTTTGTCTGATAAGCTCGGGGCTTATCTTCAGCGAGCAGTTTTTACACGTGTTACTCAAACCACGGTTGTCTGCTTCACAAGCACAGTGTATACAGCGACAGATGGGTGGAGGAAATACCACAGTAAAGCTGCACAAGTGACTTTGCCATCAGCAGGATTCAGGTAACCTTTTTAGGAATATTTGTTTAAATATGTAATGAAACGCAAATTCTGTCGCACATTGTTTGGTTGCAGACCGTGGAAACACCTCGGCAGGACTCAAAATCGTAGCTCAGTAAAAATACGGCAGAGACAAAACAATTTCACAGCAGCTTACATGTTTTAAATTAATGCAAATGTGTGGAAACTTGCCGTACCTCTGCCTCCTGCATGTTAACTTTGTTCCCGCTTAGACTGACACCCAGTAAAAATAGAGCTCGGCGTGTTTTTATGATTAAATGCCTTGATTCTAAGGGAGCTTCCTGAGCAAATGTGCTAATTTGATGGCTTCGAGTACAAATAAGCTGCCAAAGCTACAACAACAACAAAACAAACTTTTCTGTTGGAAAGTGATTCAAACCAAAAATCCACATTTTAGGGTGGATTGGAGTAAAGCATGAAAAACTTGGTCAGTGATTTCAGTGTCAGACACTGATGTCAAATGCCACCGTTTGTGGCAGTATGGTCGACACATTCTCATCCCAAGTCATCACATATTGCCGCTTTGTCATAGTGTTATCATTTGTGAATGAATTGTTCAAATGAACTAATCTGTTGAGTGAACACACTGAACTGAATCACTTCTGGAACTGATTCGTTCATTTCTCATTTTGCCGGGAGTGGAACTGTTGATTCAGTCCGTGCGAACGATGAATCACTAGCCGGTCGCGAGGCCGCCAGGGTGCAGGGAGGGACTGCCTACTGCGTGACGAATCACTCAGTGAACACCGTAACCCCGATCCCTGAGTGATCCAAATCATTTCTTCTCAGCGATACACTTTCATAGGGACCGTTTTCTCCAAGCTAACGGCTAATGTCGCCAGGAGTCAAGCCACATGAACACAATCACACAGCTCCCCATTGTTTTAACAGACTTAGTTTCCTGATAAACAAACTTGAAACATTAGGCTGGCCAGTAGCAAGACTCACCAGTGCAGGACAGACGCAGCAGCAGCAATGGAGAGACTGAGCACTGAATGATTCGGTGAATGAATCTTTTGAACGCTACTGCGTCTTCTTCAGAGTCAGACGTTTGACTCTGAAGTAGTATCGAGTGCTCCAGCCTCCTTTCATTTGGGTTCAGTCATTTTTTGAAGTGGCCCACTTGATGAACTGTCTAATAACCATGTCAGGTCAGGTCAGTGCCCCCTGATATAATGTCGAGCCAACAGCAGATAGGGTTTTACAAAAAGGTCAGTTTTCAGTGATCTAAATGAGTCTGTTTACATGTGGACGGAAGACTGTTATTAAAAAGTACTTGTGTACGTGTGGATTAGGTCTTAAAGCTTTCCATGACCTCTCACATAAGTATGACTCAAGTCGTTTTCTCATATGAACACCAGCTAACGTCCAAAGATGCCCTCTGACACATGTAGCGTGTAGTGTCGTTTAGGCGAATGGTGGTGCCCAGGTAGAGCGTGCAAGTGACAGGATGACGCAGACAGTGCAACCTGTTCATATTCTGAAGTCGTCAAATACTGCCGCTTCGTTTGTGATTTTCACGCCAGGCAGCGGTGAAAAAAGCCATCCATTCACGGTGGTATAATATGTTGCCGGCCAGGAACAGCTGAGTTCATTGTCTCTCCACTTTTATGTGTGTCTTCTTCACCCCCAGAGGTTTGTAGTGTTCTGGTTTCATGCCAGTTGCAGGACAGAAACGTCATTAACACGTGGGCTCAATTGGACACTACACAGAGTTTGTACTGGGGGCTGACATGATAAAATCTGTTTATTGTCCGACCCAACTAATTTAGACACTGGCGTGCTCATGCACAGCTCTGAGTGATGTCTGGGTAAGTTCAGGGTCATAATGCATGTGTGAAAGCAACTGAATGTGTGCTGCTGTCTGACTAAAGCAGAGAATCACTAATCACCTTAGTAACCCTGTTTGTTTTCGGTCTTCCAGTTCAGAGAAGAGCTTCCCAGCTGTGTGTCTTTGTCTGGCACCAAATTAAAGTCCTTGGCTTTGTGCTTTTGTACCACAGTTACAGATCCAAAGTTTTATCATCTACAAATATGTTTGATCCTTAATTTTGAAAACTTTGAAGGAAAGAAAATACAACACACTGCCACTGTCTTTTGTACTCATTTACAGAATCACATTTTGTTCTGCAGACACCAGCTGGACACAGTACACAAATGAGAGCCATCTTACCGTCTGGCCTTGGAAGGAATCTTCGTATTTGACTTTATTTTTTTTAAATGAAACAAACATTCTCAATGCTCAGTTACAAACAGAGGAACTTAGTGAGAAATGCAGATCCTAAAAAAAGAAGAAGCACAGTGTAAACAAACTGTTTTCTGTTTGTCCGTCTCAATCCCCCCTTTTAGTGTCTCCGTCTGCTGAACCTTTGAGTACATTCACTCTCACTGTTGGCTGTGTGTGTCTGTGTGTGTGTGTCTCCCCCCTGTCTCGCAGCCTCTCCCCCTTTTACTGTCTCCCTCTGTCCAGCCATTTAGCCCTCGACTCTCCCTCTCTTTCTATGTTTGGCTTTATCTCCATCGTTCTCTGTCTAGTGATGGATGGCTCAGGGTGAGGGCCAGCGACTTTAGCTGGACAGAAAACAACTGGCTTCACTCTCTCTCTCTCTCTCTCTCTCTCTCTCTCTCTCTCTCTCTCTCTCTCTCTCACATACACACACACACACACACACACACACACACACTGACAGATTGGCCCTTGGGTGGTCTTGTGTCTGTGTGTGCGTGTGTGTGTGTGTGTGTGTGTGTGTTCGTGGTAAGGCCAGTTATCTCTGTGATTGACAGCTGGCATCCAGCTGTCTTTGATATAAACCATACACAGACTGAGACAGTGAGACTCACTCACTTACCCAACTTTATTCAGGGTCCAGTGTGAAGGATATAATAATAAATAATAATGTATAATCACCTGAAAATAAGAATCATTGTGTTTGTGTTACCTTAGAATGACCTGTTTGTGTCTACATAGGGAGCAGGTCCTTGTCCACAGAGATCACCATGTTGTCACCGCTGTGTTTCTACAGTAGCCCAAAATAGACAAACCCTGACACTGACTCTAGACAGGGTCATTTGCAGTTTGCATTTTTGCATCAGCCGCCATTTCGACTTGCAGCAATGGACTGTTTTTTAGACTCTTTTAAACTGCTTTATTCAGTGTGTCTACTGGTTTAAATCCTGGGGTGTGTTTGTGTCTGACATGCAGGACTGTGTTGGAGAAACATTGTATTTTTATTTTATTTATTTTATTTTATTAATTTATTTTTACATGAAACTGCTTTATTCAGTGTTTCCAAGCTGAAAACACACCAGCGCCAACGTGGTGTGTCATGTCACGTCATGAACGTTAAATGCTGCCCCAAGCACACCGCGGACATGTTGGGCTGCAGCTCGTCAACAGGCGACCGCATAGTTATTACCACTTCTACTAAAGGATCTGTACTTCCTCCACCTCTGCATTGGCTTAAAATCAGGGGTGCATTTAATTTTGGGGGCGGCGAGGCTGGAAAGAAGACGTGAAGTGTTGCGAGGCCTGTCCAGGAGCGCTGGCATTCATCTAGCCACCGCTGGTGTGGGGCTGTACATCGAAAAAAAATGGGGACTTTTCTTTTTTTTAAACGTGCCATGTTCACTGCCGGTGTGTTTTGGCCTTTACTGGTTTAAATCAGCTGATTTGCTTGTTTGGAGAGACCTGCAGTCATCACCACTACACACCACTTAATCTGCCTAAATCTTACACATTGTTCCTTCAAGTATCTGTTTATACGTGAATAACGTCACAGTTTATAAGTCGGGACATTCTTACGCTTCATTTTCAGGAAAATTGATGGAATTTGAACCAAAATTTCATTTATTTTGATGCAACTGGATATGAGACTTTACTCTGTGAACCCAAAAGGCACAGATATCAATAGTGTGACCATAGATACTGTCATCTTTTTAATAAGTCAGCCTTTTTCTGTAATAAATTCCCAAATGATGTGATTGACTCCTCAATAACAACGTTAAATCTAAAGTCCTTCACCTGGTGTCTGGCCTTGTCTCTGACAGTTGTGTATGCTGTGTGTGTGTGTGTGTGTGTGTGTGTGTGTGTGTGTGTGTGTGTGTGTGTGTGTGTGTCATGTGAGCGGTCATGATTGCAATCAGTGCATACTGTACATTCAGTCCCTCAGTCAGTCAGTCTGTCCCTTCTACATCCATGGGCATCATTATGCTGCTTATGTAACCAGGCCAGTGCAAGTTGAAGATTAAATAGTGAAATACACACACACACACACACACACACACACACACACACACATGCACACACACCTGCTGCAGATACAATCTATGGAATCAATTTAGTCTGACTGCCACTTCTTATAACACATCACAGCTTTGAGCTGATTGAATCTACAGCAGAACTCTGATCAGCGATTCTTTAAATTCCATTCACATCCAAACCCTTCATGCTTTTCCCCTCGCGCAGATGACTTATTGTATATTTGGAAAATGCATTATATATCCGCAGAGTTCTGCACAAAGTTCATGTTCTCAATTCTGTATACCAATATTGTGTTTGTATTGGCAAGGAAAACCAATATTGTCTTCCACATAGACGTATAAAAAATGTTTTATTATCTCCAGACCAAGCTAAACCTACAATATTTGTTTTATAAAATCCTGAAATAAAATGCTGTTTGGATTGGAATTTTTCTCTTAGGTCCCCAAAGCCAGCTTTGGATGAAACTAATGATGTGTCATTTAAACACAGATTTACAAATAGTTGCGTTCTTTTAGAAATGGCACGTCACTTCTCTCCTGAAATCCTTCTCTTGACATTTTTCAAGACTTTATTTGTTTTTATTTTCAATCCACATGATTCCCTAAAGCATTGACTTTGTCCAAAGCACCATGAAACTTTAATTCAGCTGTGCCAAATTCACGAGGGAGCAGTGGAAGAAATGGAAAGCTGTGCAGCATATTGACAATTATGAAAATTACAAAGTAAAATTCTGAGGAGTATAATGCGCTTGCAGTTGCAGGGATCATATCGTGTTTGTAACTGAGACACTGATAAATTAAAAAACGTAAATAAAGATGGAATAAGTGTCATCTGGAACAACAGAATACAAGTCATCAGGTTCGGATCTGTCCGTCCCAGTAACCTGTTCATGGATCATGGCAACTGGGTTTCTTTGATTACAACATTCCTCCTCTAACAGCTATTTTTTTTGATGAAGTGCTCACATCATGCACGAGTCGTACTTTATACCCAGTATGCCTCTGTTAGTACAAGAAGCAAGAGACTAACCTGTAACAACGTATCCTCATAGAACGGTTTGTATGAGGCTCTACAAATTAGCATTTGTAGCATACATACATCACCTCCCTAATGTTACATAATAAACTAAAAGTTCGGGAGGTTCGGTTCGGGAAAAGAAGCATCGTTAGGCATCTTTAGGTTTATTCAGGTAAAGTTACAGTGGTTAGGGTTAGAAAGAATCATGGTGAGGAAGTATCTTAAGTCAATTTTATTTATACAACACATTTCATATGACAAGCGTAAACTAAATGTGCTTAAAGATACAGACAAGCAGGACATGATGAAAACAAAATAAGAGGTTACTGAGAGGTAGCTCAGTCGTAACTGGCAACCCGGATGCTGAGACTTGCGTAGACGGTGGTGGGTGGCGCAACAGGCCAAAACACAGATTCAAAACATAAACATGATTTGTGGACCATAATTTATTTTTTAAATGCGAATATTCTGGCTGTGCTATTGTTGTCAGTGAGATCAGTATGTTATATGAACATTATTCCTCAGTCTCTGTGACATATTAGGATGATTTTACAACTATTTGCTTTAGATTTCTTACATTTAGCTCCTTAAACAAATAAACATACATTTACTTTACTAAAAGCTTGAGAAAAAGATATGTTTTTAGTTTATTTAGTAAAAGTAGACACTGTTGTAGCAGACTGTAGTTCAGTTGGAAGAGAATTCTCGAGAGTTGGACCATAATGACTAAAAGCACCATGAGCTGATTGAGAGTTGATTTTTGGAACAATTAGTAGACCTTTATTTGATGATCTCAGAATCTCTTAGAACAACGTATTCTCATAGAAATGTTCGTATGATATCCTACGAATAATGTATGCACAACAGATATCCCGCCAACTTGCGCCCCACAAATGACGTTATGTCCTTAACGTACAGTTACAAAATTAAGCTACGGAGGTTAGGTTTAGGCAGGTAAAGTCACAGAAGTTCGGTCTAGGAAAAGAAACGGTGAGGACGTACCCTAAAATTGCCCAGAGTTCACTCAGAGTTCAGACAACTTCATGGGAAAGGGGCAAAGGTCAGTAATTTTGTGACCCATCCACCACCCAAACTTGCCAAAATTTCCTCACAGCCAAACTTTACAAGACACTTAATTTGTGGTAGATTACCTCTGGGATGTCACAGGAAGCTGTGCATGTCACAGTCAGTGTCAATTGTAAATGCATAAATGAAATGAACAGAAGAAGAACCTCAGCTCAGCAAAGTGAGATCGTCAAATTAAGTCAGTGTGACCCAAGTGACATTTTAGGTGTTACAAGCACATGTGAAAATACAGTTAATTATTCATCCTTGGCAGATGCAAACTCTGATTGTCAGTGTGAAAGTTGAGTGCGGCACATTCCCAGGCACCACCCCGACCTCCACACCCTCTCCACACCAATGACACACCAGTTCCTGCAGAATCTGCATTACGGACGTAACTCCCAGGGACACTGGGCTTGAAGGCAACTGTGCTCATGTCCAAAAATTACCTGCATGTCATTGCCCATAATTTGCCCTCTTCCAGTATTATAGTCTCTGTGTGAAGCCGGAGTCATTTGTTCAAGGTGAATTTTACCACTGAGAAATAGTCGTCCTACCAGGTTTCAGAGGGGATTTAGAACCAAGGAGAAGTTTAGTCTATTCAGTGGTAGTGCTGGATTTACACACATCACTGCGCTGGGAGTATGGGGAGGTGCGAGGGGGGTGTGGGGTAAGGGGTGAGAGGGAGGAAGGGGAGGAGGAGGAGGAGGAGAGAAGGGTGGAGGTTTTCAAATGTCAAGTCCGGGGAGATTAACAAGCTAGTGAGGGAGGACTGAGCTCGATTCGACTCTCCTCCCTCTGCCTCCTCCACTCGAACATCCTCTCTTAAGGACACACACTGTCTGTCTCTCTCCTTCTTCTTTTCACGCTCTAACATCTTTCCTGTCTCTTGCACACGCTCATACGCAAGCGCACATTCTTGTGTCATCCCCTTTCTTTCTTTTACAAACTCTCGCTCTCTGGCTGGCATATTTTAATACCCATACAGTGTGGGGATTTGGTGAATGAGAGGAGGAAAAAAAAAGCCTGAATAAATTTTCGAAAGGGGTTAGTGGTGGGAACAGAAACATGGCTCTCATTGTTATGCATGAAAAGTCTGGCTGTTGGGGGGGAAGTGGAGGAGAGGACGAAAGCACAGCAGAGACCGGTAGCTGTGTTTTTATGCAAACTTATAATCGATTGATAGGAATAATCAAAAAGAGCAGGTGTGAAGGCTCACAAGAAACAAAGGAGCACCCACGGGAAACGGCAGTACGATGGGAGCAAGAAGTTGGGTTAAAGGATTTTTTTCTTTTGCCTTAAGCATTGCAGAGGGAGGAATCTGAAAAGTATGTAGCAGGAGAAGTAATAAAGAAGCTGGATTAAATTATTTAATGGAGCAACAATGATAGGCTCCCATCACCCTAAACCTCAATTAGTGCCTCAATGGAGGCTTAATGGGAGGACAGCCGGGAAATAAAATCATTGAGTGTGCGTAGTGTTTAATGATTCTAATCTTCTGATCCAGTCAGTGCCTGTCGTTGTCATTAAGATTATTTTGAACGTGTTTAATTTTTACAACTGGAATGAGGGAAGTCTTAAAAAAAAAAGATGTTGGCCTTGTACATTCTAGCAAACCATGGATTCTTTATATTTGCACATTATGGATTCATTTATACTTCACATTTCAACACCACTGTGGTTACCTCGTGGTTCAGGTGCAAAAACCACTTCGGGGCACAAGCTGTGCTGGAAAAGCAGCAATGTGTCAGTGTAAAAACAACCACTTTTCATGCCAGTATCACCAAAGGCATAAGGACCATGGGTTGCTAAAAAACACCCATGTTTGGTGTCTTAGTTCTCGTAAACATCTGGTTGGTTAGCCGATTTCGTGGTTGATATGCTTTGGTCTGACCAAATTCTCAATGGCTGGACAGTTGCTGGTGTGAATTTAAAAAGGCCGTGTGTCGTGTTTCTTTCCCCAGCTGAAAACAGCACTTGTTGTTCAGCACAGTGTTTTATCCAAACTCAAACATTTTTCAGCTCTTATTTCTGATTGGAAAATGAATAAATAATAACAGGTTGGATTTTGTCATGATGGATTTATTTAATAAGTCTCCAAAAAGACACTGCAGTGCAAAGTTGGATTATAAAGCTGCTGAACGGGATTCAATCACATCGTCGCACTTGTTTGAGCAGCAGGGCGGCTAACATTTGGGCTAAATATAGAGTGTCTCTGGCATGCAGTGTTACAAAGAAAATTAATGTTAGTGACTTTTTATTGTATCTGATATCAACCCCAGAAATGACGTTTGTAGTGTCTACTGTGTTAGATTTTTCTCATCAGTCCCACTTCATGGTGAGACGGACTCATGCTGGGAGCTCAGAGGGAAAAGTGTTGTGGTGCACGGTTAATTTCAGATATTATTACATTATGGATCATATTTACTGTTCACACGAGGCTTTCTGTTTGCATGAACATGGGGCTTTACTTGCCCTGGTGTAAGTGTTAATGTAGACATGTAGATTTTGTTTTGTTGAACACAGCCCTGATTTTCTTCTGGCAACCGGTTTCTCCATTCACATTCATTTGTGTTCTTGCAGGATTCATCACAGTCTATTTAAAGTTCAATGTTTTGCCGCCATATTTACTCACTTGTTCATTATGTGAATATGAAAAAAATCTGATATGTCAGTGGAAATTATGTTGAAGTGCTGTTTCAAGCCTGACTGTGTTCCCAGCTTTGCATTCAGTTGGCTTCACAGAAAAAAAAACAGTGAGCGAGAAGGGATTATTAAAGACAAGGCATGATTTAGAACAGCTGCAAGTAGGAAATACAAGCGAACTTCAGCCAAACGTGTCTTGCCAAAAAACACTTATTAAAAGCCCTGACCTGGCATCAGGTCCAACATTTGGCAGTCTGTGTCCTTTAAACTCCTTTCTGCTGGTGGAAGAAGCAGCAAATGAGGGTTTTGCAAAGCAGCAGCTCAGATACACTGAGCTAACAGCCAAAGGTGATCAGCGAGGCTGAAGACACCCTCGCTCCTCTCACTCGCTCCCTTCATTGTGTCTCTGCTCCTCCCAATGGGGACATGAGAGAGAGAGAGGCAAGTAACAGAAGAATGGAAGTGTTGTATTTTATTTTTTGTGTAGTACTAGTCAGCACCTGGATAAATTGTTCGTCTAATAACTGTGACTGTTTAGCTGTATAACATTTTCCTGAATGAGTCAAGATGCACTTGAAACAGAGTAGAAGAGGAAAATAAAAAGCCTTTTGGCTACTGGAGAAGAAGCAGACAAAGAGTGCATGAGTGCTTTTATGATTCAATAATAATGTTTCTTTTATGAATAAACATGGATAATGTTAGAGCTGTGGCTGGTGCGGTTGTTTCTGCTCCCACAGTTAGTGAGCCTGATCAGCAGTACAGCAATCATACAGTGATTCTGATATTTGTTTTTCCATATCAGCCCTTGCTGGTCCTTTTGTCCCATCAGATCAGCTGAACAATCACTGAGCTGAATATAATCAAAGGTGTAAAAACTTTCATATAGAATGCACGTGTGCTTCCTTGCTCCTCTTGAAGCCTGCTCTATTTTCTCCTCGTCCAACTTATTATCACTCCTCAGCTTAGTCAGTGGACTTTGATGTCTACATATGACATACCAAGGTGGTATTACTAGGGGTGGGGGGCATAACGATGGGTAGTGGGTTTGAAACTAGCCCTTCGGAGCGAGAGATTTCAGATGCTGACTTGCCAGCAAGGGGTAGAGGTCGCCATGGCTACTACCGAGCAAGAGACGGGAAATAAGTTTTTATTGCTATTCATGATGTCTAGATTCGAATTGACAGAAAGCTAGCCAGCTAGCTAATGTTACCGGGCCCAGGTTGCTTGCATCTTTTGTTGAAGCTCTGGGACGGCGCGTCAGTTTACACCTGTTATGTTCATTGTCTGTTTTCAAATTACACTTCTGTTTTCACAGGAAGTGTACAGTTTGCATACAGTCTCTTTCAAAATAAATGCACTATGTCGGTGATCGCTGATCTCCTGACCTCATCAGACTTCCGCCACCTTAACTTTTCTTCTTGTCCGCCGCATTTCCCCCTGATGCCGCTGAATACCGTTAAATAATAACAGCAAACGGCCCCGTATCATGCCGACACGAAAGATGACTTTTGTCATCAGTGTCCGACGCTGAATCTCACTGCCCAAGTTTAGGTTGTTGACGACTTTGGAGTGAGGCTGGGTTGTCCGCGTTGATACTTGCCTCGTAAACTCTACGTTCATGCAAACGGAGTGCGTCAAGTGAAAAATAAATTTGATCTCCGATGTTTTATTATCTCAGAAATGTCTACTTGCTTTTCAAACTTGTGTCAGTAAAACTTGTTTGTACATTTATTTCCTTCCAACAAAACCATCATGGTTCGGCTCCACATTCATACAGGAAGTGAACACCAGGTCCAGGGTTTGCCCCTTCGCCCTGTCCTATACACTCAATACACTTTACAGTGTCTGAGGTTAAGTTGTCCTTGTGTTTCAAGCTGACAGCATCCACCAGCGCTATAAACTGA
This sequence comes from Epinephelus cyanopodus, assembly GCA_026686955.1. NCBI lineage: Eukaryota > Metazoa > Chordata > Actinopteri > Perciformes > Serranidae > Epinephelus > Epinephelus cyanopodus. Next base: position 37,225,395 of record CM048930.1, read on the forward strand.
CTCCGCCCCGCCATTAAAGGACTCTTTCATCTGTGTCTGACGCAGAAATCACTGAACAAGCGATGGTATTTGATGACTTCCAAATGAGAACCGGTTGCCTCATGTCCCCTGAGATTCTTTTGAGTGATAGCAACAGCCTCAGTGATGGCGGACCTCAATTGATTTCTGCGTTACAGGTTATAGGATGGAGGCGCGAGGAGGAGCATAAAAGTAATTAGCTGAATGGAAAGCACCACCTGCAGGAGCAGCCAACAAGAAAAACCAATGAGCTGCTCGTTACATGGACGCTCAGCTTCGTTCTGCATGAAGATAACTGTCAGATACTGTGGAATAACAAAGAAGATACGCGGCAACCATAACTCATATAGTGATAGTAATGAGGCATTTATTACACAAACTCCTTCATGGAGTGTATCCTGGAAAGTGTGTTTATACATTACTAATATGCAGCAGGAAATATGTTCTGAAGGAAACATAATGTCAGACACATTACTTATCTGTTTACCCATAAATCAGAAATGTTGATACTGATCATAATATGTAATCTGCTTTCTGTCAAAATTATTGTTACAATATTTTATCCACTTACAGTGACTACAGCATTGAACCAAAGCAACTGATATGTGCTATAGCAATGTAGTTTCTTCCAGACAGCGCTGTCCTGGAATTTGAAAACATCAACACATCAACTTCAGCATTTAGTGACGATTCTGTAGACATAAAAGAAACTGTTCTTATTAAATGTGCAGTGATGTTTTTGTAACTTGTAACTGTGTCTGTGTACATGGAAGCATCTGATTTAACAGACGATTGATGATACCAAATGGGGAAGCTACAAAGGGAGTGTGAGCTCATTATTGAATTTCAAGACTGCTTTGAAGCTGCAACATTAGCCAGACAATACGCCCGACACACGCTGCATCGCATACCACTCATATAACCAGGACAATTAGTTAATAATTCATACCATGACAATGACTGTATGAAAGAGGGAAGGGGAGGGAGAGAGAACAAGAGGAAGAGCATTTACACTTTCTATTACTCTATACTTGAACTGCATTGTATCTCAGAGTGTTATAGAAGTATTTTAAATATTTACTGCACTGCATCTATCTGACAGCAAATACTAGGTTATTAATTTGTTTTTTTCCCTCTTTAAGTAACTATTTTAAATATGTACTTATTTTTATTTTATTTTTTATTTTATTTATTTATTTATTTATTTATTTATTCCTGCAACTTCACACACATTTACCAAAGGAAAATCAGGTAAGAAAGACATTTCTTAAAAAAAGAAGGACTGGGAGAAAAAAGATATGGATTGGATCTCATGCAGCTGTTTTAAATCGGAGGCTTCTCTTTTAAACGTGTACAGTCCTCCAGGCCCTTATCAAAGTCATTCAACAGGCAGGCCGCTCCATGTTTAGCAAGTCCAGGTATTCCTTCAGCTGGAGTCCCTGGTGAAGCAGGCTGTTTTACATTCTTCCAATTTAAAAGAATTAGTCATTTAGTAGATAAGCAACCCAACGTCCACAGTCAGTCGACAGTGACTGTGGCATTATTGTCCAATTTCAGGCCCAGCAGGCGTGCTTTGGGGCACTCAGGGAAATTAACATTGAATAAGTGTGACATAAGAGATATACCTTCTAACCAGTGTTTTAACAGCTGGACGGTCCCAGAGCAGGTGGAATAAAGATCCTCTGTTGCGACAGTTGTGTCAGCATATATCGTGATGTTTGTCATCCATCTTGGATAATCTAACAGGAGTAAGATATGCTCTGCACAGACTCTTATATAGTATAATGCTAAATCTCACACATTTAGAGGACCTCAAGTGATGATGGTGATGGTGCAACAGGTCAGTGGGGTAAGATGGGGCCTGGTTATGGAGGGCTTTGAAGGTGAGGAGAAGGACTTGAACTGAATGGGTGAGGAGACGGGCAGCAGAGTTCTGGATGTAGTGTAGTTTGTTGAGGACTTTAGAAGACGAACCATACAGAATGCTACTGCAGTAGTCGAGTCTGGATGTTATGAATGTGTGAATCAGAGTTTCTGCAGTGGAGAAGGTGAGTAAGGGGCCGAGCCAAGCTATGTTTTTAGATGGAAGAAAGTGGTTTTGGTGATATGATTAACATGTGGTTCAAATTAAAGGTTGCTGTTGAAAGTGACTCCGGTTGCGTACTGTAGATGTGGAGATAGAGAAAGTGTAGAATTTGTAACATTAAGGCTTAAATTATGGATGGTTTTAGTAAGGGAACTGGGGCCGATTTTGATTTGTCACAGTTGAGCTGTAGAAAGTTAGTTTGCATCCAGGATTTTATTTCAGTGAGGCAAGTGTGGAGCAGATTGCTGTAGTGATGGATTTGGTGGCGATGTAGATCTGGACGTTGTTGGCATAGCAATGGAAATGGAGGCCATATTGGCGGATGATGTCACCAAGCGGGAGGGTGTAAAGGATGAAAAGGAGAGGACCAAACACAGAACCCTGGGGGACACCTTGGGACAGGGGATAGGTGGGATATAAACAAATTTTGGTGCATTACTTACAGGAAACAAACTAACGGTACAAACAGTCTAACAGAAGAACAGCCTGAAGTGATGAACACGTTGATGCATCGATAGTTATTGTCCAACTAAATAAATAAATAAATAAAATTCTGAAATGGGTCAGTCTGCGTAATGAGTAGTTTTACTTTTGGTGCAAATATTTTTTATCTAAGTTAAGTGTTAATGCATGACACTGTGGTATTGTTACTTTTACTTAACCTGTTCAGATCCCCCGTCCGTTTTAATGGGCACAAATTTTCTTGGATGTCTAGATTTATGATTACTGTTATCAGACTCCACCCGAATGCACACAATTATTTGACGGGATGTTTATCAACCAATCACAGTGATCCACATCATCTCAAGTGGACTGCTGTGGAGCCACGCCTCCTTATTTCAATATGCATGGTCAACTGTTAGGCAAGGTGGAAGCGCACGGCATGTTTCAGTCTTTGAGTCATTTTGTTAAAGTACATCATTTGTGTTAAAAAGTGTTTAAAGTGAAAATGAGATGTTATAATACTTATACGCGTCAAAAAAAAATCATATGGAAGATTTTAAGCTTTTAGTCACCTTTTTTTAATCCACATAACAAACATTATTTGGTACTGCAAAGGTTAAGTCAAATATCTGAGTGCTTCTTCCACCACTGAACACATGGCGACACTTATTTCCCCAAAACACAAAGACAAGAATTTCACAGAGAACAAACAACAACAATAAAAGGTCGTTATGTTTTTACTTTTTGTGGCTTAAAACGAACATAAATGGAATGAGTAAATGTAACCAAAGATACATGATGTATATTTTTTTCATTAAAGGACTGAAACACTGCTCACCAGTCACATACATCTGTTTCATCCCTTCGAATGACTAATCGTTTCAGTTGTATTGTGTCTGTGTCTGTCTGTGTGCGCTCAAATTGTGGATTCAGCAGTCCGACAACATCTGCAGCTGTCTTGCTCTGTCTCGCTCTGTCTCTGTCACACACACACACACACACACACACACACACCAATGTGCATGAACACATGCATAAAGTCACATATGAATATAAACACACACGCAGCTGGAGAGTTCACCAGAAATGCAAGTGGTGGCTTTTAGAGGCACAAGAGATGAAACACAGATGGGGACATATAAGACAGCGTGTGTGTCTGTGTGTGAGTGTGTGGCTTTGAAGTGAACAGTCATTAACTGGAAAATCAAGCTGCTTTGAAGACCTCGAACACACACACACACACACACACACACACACACACTTTAATGATACTGGCAATACAAAAAGTTGAATGTAGATTGCCTCAAGATGTTTACAGCCAAACACCCGTCTATGCACACACACACACACACACACACACACACACACACACACACACATCTCGCCATCCTCTCATAAACCGGAGTATTTTCCCCCTTGCACACGCACACACACACTCACACAGGTTATTTATCCTGTGCTTTTATCTCACACACATATATTCCCAGCTTTTCAGGCACACACTTACATGTTTGACCTTTCCTTCTCTGCAGCCCGCTGTCATGTTAAATAGCTGGTAGCAACAGCAGGTATGTTCAGGCCGAGCCGCTGTTTGCCCGCAGGCTGCCTGTTCGCATTGGAAACCCAGAAATATGACACAAAGGGACACGGTGGCTGCGGAGGAGGACAGACTGAAACAGACAGCCCTCCCCTCTCGCTGTGTGTGTGTGTGTGTGTGTGTGTGTGTGTGTGTGTGTGTGTAGTGGGGGTGTGTGTTGTAAGAGAGAGGTGGTCTCTGCACATCAATCAACTGCCTAACTAGCACTGTTATAATTACATATATACAGACGGCAGTATTTTAGCTCATAAAACTTAAGTGCTGCAAAGGTTTCTTTTGTTTTTCTACTTTACAGGAGTGTTTACAGGTACATTCAGTGTAACTGCATGTTCTGTAGCCTGCGAGTGCATTTAACACATTTGATTGCAGCACGCTGTCAGCCCGCCGACTGAAAGCTCAATCGGTTTTCACCTGTAAGTAAACAAGAGAGCCACACTCCAGCTGTTCCTCAGTTTTTAAGCACTAAGCGATATTTCCAATTCTTCCTCGTCCTTCAGAACACGTCTCAGACTGCACTGCAGCTACAGTGTCGTATTAATGATTGACACAGTCAATCAGCAGCAGCCACGACCAGAGCCAAGCCCTCGCGACATCCAATCAGCAGCAGCCACGACCAGCCCAGAGACGAGAGCGGCACCTGGCACAGATCCTCAGAAGAGAAGAGGTCTTACTCTCACGTAAAACAAAAAACAACAACAGATATACAACAATATACGGCCGCAGCCGTAACAATCATTTATTCGCTCACGCATCTCTAAACTGATTACCTTGCTCGTGGTTTGCAATTCCCAGCATGCACTGGGCAAGAGGTGGCCTGATTACGGTGCCCGGTTCATCACAAGAACAAAAGTTAATTAAAAGTGAATTTGTAACTGCTGTTATCCACTCTGTCTACTGTCCGAGCTTTTCATTATCTCTTCTTTAGGCCTAATTAACTGAGACTACCAGAATAGCTGCTGGTAAACGTGTGACAATTATGATCCTTAGTACTCCAATTACTAGCCAATGAGGACAAAACTCATCTTTCTCTCTGGTGATTAAGCCAGTCTAAACATGGCAGCCTACGCAAAATGCCAGCTATCTCTGTTAAAGTTGCTAATTTGCAAGGTTTTTAGTCTTCTCAGTGAATACAATGAAACTAAAAGATAAAAACTGTAGAACAGCTTCTTTGCAAATAACGTCATACACCAGTGTGCTGTCCAGATGGAGAGCAGCTGGAGGCAAAAACTACCAATACTCCACAAATGCCTTTGATTTGTGCTTTTTATTGCTGTTCCAATCAATCAGATTAGTAGAAGAAAACAAAGGCCATCTTGAGTCCCGAAAATAGTGGGATGTAAGTCCCTGAGAGACTGCGGCAGATGTGAATCAAAAACTCCATCTTCAGTCTGGAGGAGCGAAGTCAACTAATGTCAGATATTAAAGCGTTGTGTGAAACATGTCTTGAGTTGGATGCAGTCACAGTCTGCTGCTACATCTTCTCTACGTCATCAGAAACGACCCGGGGGATGGACACGCTTAATGATGAGCAAATGATTTTGTGCTATAAATTTGATAGAAGTCAAGTTATGATTGTGACTGTCTGGGTTTGGATCACTCAACTTTCCAAAGCTGCGGTCGTACAGTCTCTTTTCAATTAATGATTGCCCTGTGGTTATATGCAGTGGGATCTTTCCAGTCAGTAATTGGTGAGGTATTTCATTTCAAGTTTTTAAGTGTCATACTTAAGGAACAAACGTGATGTGTTTTGTGCAACCAGCCCCAGATCTTTAACAGCGTTTCACCAGACTACTGGTAACCGTTTAATCTAGTAGGTAGAAAATAGTAAGTAAAGTTAGCTAACGTTACCTCGTAATGTTAGCTTGACAGCGGTGCATCCATGTGCAGAGCTGAAATATAAAAGTTATCCTCAAGCACATTCACTCACCCGACCAAAGACAAGACAGTCCGCCAGACTCAGAAAAATTATACTTTTCATGTCTCCACACAGGCGATAGCCATGGGTGTGTGCATCATGTGTTCAGCTTGTCTGTCTGTCCATCTGTCCCATTCACGAGAATGTGAATGCACCAACATCCACTTGCACACAATGATGAACACATAAGATTTTGGTGGTCTTAAGTCAAAGGTCAAGATCACTGTGACCTCGTCTGTCTCATTCTTATGAACACGATATCTCAAGAACAACTTCAGGGATATATATTTTTTCAAATTTGGCACAAACATTTATTTGGACTCAACAATTAAGTGATTTCATTTGGGTGGTCAAAGGTCAGGGTCACTGTGACCTTACATCCATCTCATTCTCACTGATAACTCAAGAAGACCGTGAGGGAGTTTCCTCAAATCTGTCATAAACATCCACTTGGGACTCAAGAATAAACTGATTCAAATTTGGTGGTCAAAGGTCAATATCATAGTGACCTCACAAAACATGTTTGTGGCCATAACAAAGATCAACTTCACTATGACATCATCATGTTCTGCAGAAACACTTTTCTGATCATCATTCAACGTCATATCTCAGGAACAGAAGGGGAGACGTTTGGTCAGATACTGAATGGGTGACTCTAATCTTGGGTGTCCATCTTGAAACTGTGCTGTCGGGGGGAAGATGTATTGCAGCGTCTATGTTTTCACAGACATGGATCTAAACTGTAAGAGGAACGTGACTGGTGTGCAGAGACACACAACTTCAAGGCGGTAGTTCTGGTCTTCGTTTTGTATGGATCACATCCAACATCAGTTTCAATTTTCTGATGACACCTGCTGCGTGCAGGTTCATCCGAACCCTTTCATGTAGTCACGTTCCTGTATTTCTAGTTCAGACAGTATATGGATTTATCACCTCCTACTCTCTCTGATTTTCATCATATGATTGCAGACTCGCTATTTAAACGTAAAGTCCTGATGGTGAACTCTTATATATCAGTTTGAGAACCAGCTAAGATCCATTACATTTGACTTTCATTTTAAATACAGTATCTGTTCCTTGACCAGCTCCAGGTGATATCAGTAGTTTGTTTGGCAGAGGGAGATAAGAATATTTAAACTTGACTTGATTTAAGTCCAGCATCAAACTAAAGCACCAAATTTATAATTTGCACAAGAGGTGACGATAAACTGGCCATGCAATAAGATCTTTAACCACTTTATTGCAATGCTGTTCATCATGTATCAGCCAGTGTTAATATAATTAAACTTAACAGCCAAAGGCTCAACAAGGCTGAATCTGACTCATATCTTAATTCAAGGTAGAACCTGACTGTGGCAGAGAGGCATCCATTCAGCTCAGCAGAACGAGTGACATTGCCTAAATGCACCAACAAATGTGATCTTTAAATTAAAATCAGACTCTGTTGTGGCGCTGACTAAAGTTCACTTCCCACTCGATTTGATGGCACTTTTCAGTTTTCTGCCTTTTAAGTTAAGTATAGTTCAATATTTATCCAAACCCGTCATCACATGTGAAAGTGATGTAAGGGGTCGAGTATTTGGCTCAAATCTGAGGCCCAGCGGTTGAGTCATGAGGTTTTACTGTAAGAGCTGGTGGTGAACTGCTCACTGGAAGCATAGTCATGTTGTGGTGAATGATTTCATAAGAGAATTTTGGTCTTTTTAGTGTGTCAGCTAAAAGGGACTGAAGGGTCAGTTGAAGTGAAAGGTGTAAAGCGTTTGAAATCAAATAGTTTAAAAAAAGAGAAGACAGAGTGACAAAGAGAAGAGAGGAGGGAAGGTGACAAGGAGAGGGGACAAGTTGGAGAGAGAGTAAGATAGGAGGAAGCTCACTGAGATTTTGAGTTTAAAACAGGAGTCGTAACATTTTGTGAAAGTGGAAAAAATTTCTACATCCCAATCTTTAAATTGTGTATGAGAATTAAAGGTTGTGGGAGTAACTTTGAAAAAGCAGAACAGCAGAGGGGACTCTGCAGATGACTGGAAATAGCACACATGTAAACTGTGAAAATTATATATGGTTGAGATTATTAAGAAGCTGAATTAAAATGTAATAGTTTAAGTGCTATGACCCGTTTAAAGTTCAAATAAAGTCTGTAGCTGAAGAAGTAGAACTGTAAAGTGGAGTAAGTCCCACAGGGAAATTTGTTTTTGACTCAGAGCTGCTGCATCATACAGCATGCACACAAAAACACACATGTAGATATCTTACATGAAAACACTTGTGCTGACGTGCCTAGATTCACTCATTTCATAAAATATATAAAAACAATAGTTTAACATAATAAAACCACGCAAGTAAAGAGCAGAAGGAAAAAAAGACTATAATGTTTTTTAAAAAATGGAGGGGGTTGAAAAAAAGTTGAATTCAAGATTGTAAAGTCAAACTTTGTTCTTCTTTTCTAAACCCAACCACGTGCTTGCAAAACGTCAATCGGGGGTGTTGTACTGACATAGCGCATTTATTTTGAAAGACACTGTATGCAAACTGTACATTTCCTGTGGAAACAGAAGTGTATTTTGAAAACAGACAATGCATGTAACAGGCTGAAGTTGACACGGCGTCCCAGAACGTCAACAACCAACACACCCAGGGTACCTTGGACGTCATATCTCAGTATGGAAAGTCCATGAGCAAACGTCGATATGTGAAGAGGTTGCAGTGAGAATTTGTTGAAATGTCATAACTTCCCATGTTAACATTTTGACATTTCAAGGTTTTCTGTAGCTGAAAGTAAACTGAAGTAATAGAATTTTAAAGTGGAGCAGGTTGAAGAGGATGTAAGGATTTCTCCCATCCCGGCGGAAAAAGCTCAATATTTTCAGAAAGTGCGAAAGGTAGAAAAAAAGTTGAATTCGACCACAAAATATCATGAACTGCCGTTTTAATATTTTGACATTTCAATGATTATTGCAGCTGAGAGTTTGCAGATGGAGGTGACTGAAAAACTTACAGAAGAAGTCACAATTATGATAGCGAGCGATTACACTCATAAAAAGCAAAGATAACAACAGTGTGAATGCTGATTCAGCAGCATTGACATTAATAGGTATGACAAATAACAATCAGCGCAACCTTGTGCTCTACACAGCAGGTACACTAAATAAACCGATTATAGGATAATGCAATTTATATCTCACCATGCACACAGGCAGGGGCTCAGTTTACTTTCACTTCTCGTTTGTTTTCAGGAAGTGGCAATAAATGACAAACACTGAAAATACGTTTGACCTTTCCTTTAAAAACATTAATGGAGACATGGTTCCCTCATGAAAAGAGTCTGTGACCCTGTGTCCTTTTCTACAGGAGATACTTTGCCATGTAAAATGCCTGCTTCTCTCTCTCAGCTGTGAATCCGCCATCATGTCTCTCCTCAAACACGTACATAATCGTGGCATTTAAACTTAAATTAACCCTCCAGAGAGACCGGGATGGATTTCCACTGTTGCAGTATCCTGAAATAAGAGGCTGTGGATTCCACACAGCGTGAACACTGCACATCTCACAGAGCACATCTGATATCCGAATGTCATTAACTGCTTACATCTGTGCCCGGGACACAACAACACCTGTTCACACTGTTGTCGCAAAGTTGCCTGCTTATCTAATTACCTGTCTGACTGCGAGGGCTTTGCTAACAGCCTGTAGAAACTTTTTTAATGCTGTGCAGCGATTAGCTTCTACTGACACCAAATGTCAAGACGTCTTAATGGAAATGTCCCATAAAGCTCCGCTGACAAGATGAAATATAAAACTGCAAAGCAGCGTGGCAGAAAGGAAATTAAATAGTTTTTTAAAAAGGTCACAAGAACTCCTATTCATTGTGTTATGATGTTTATTTTCCTGTCCTGATGCAGCGGTGAGCTGAGCCGTTCCCTGGGTGGGTTGGCTGTGTTTTTATATTATGGACAGTGTTTCTCTCAGCAGGAGTGGAAGCAGGTGAATCGATACTGCAGATGATGCAACTTTGCCTCTTAAAATGTACCAGGGTATTCCTAAATGATTAACCAAGTTAGCTCTTCTCTTCAGCCAAAAAGGCTTCACATACCCTGCATTCATTATCTGGCTTTTTAACATCATAGTTTTATTCAATTTTGGATTTAATTTTCTTCCTCAATGGGATTGGTTGACATTTATCAGTTGTTTTTCATATTATTAAATTAGTACTTTGAGTAGGGATGCTGAACATCAGTATCAGCCAGTATTTGTCTTGTTGACTGCCATCGGCCTTTCTGCAAATGAGACATTAACCGATAGCAGTGGCCGATGTGTCCCGTCATCCTGAGGAGATTAGAAAATGTGTTTGAGATGAACGGAGATCTTTACCAAGACGCCTACAGGAAGAAAGGGCACAGTAAACTCACTATTGATACGTCAGGGGACCCGCTCTTTGTTTCCCTGATGCATTATGAACAAGAAATCCATGTTGACATACGCAGAAGAAGAGCTATTTTACATTAGCTGTTAGCTGTTTGCAGCTGGTCGCTGGACCTAACAGCTGATGGTTGCACGTTGCATTAGAGACAAATACAGTTGTTTAAAGGAGAAATGTATTGATGTTTTCACAGCAATATAAAATAGATATTAAAGAGGGACCTGGGCAACCCAGTCTCACCTCAAAGTTGTTGAAATCCAGCGCTTGGTTAGTGACTTCCAGTGTCACACTCCGATGAAAACTCTCCACTTTTCAAAAATAACAATGTTTTTCTTTTATTTATTATGTATTTCGCACCAGAGCAGCCTAAACACACAAAATCCAAAATCGCGATGAGTGGTGACAAGTCATGTCATGCCGTTTTTCGACGGGAAAACTTAAAGGATTACTCGCCATCTTATGCGGAGCTGTTCGTGGGGACTTAGCTGTTTTATAAAAGGTAAGAGTCTCACTCCTACCACTATTTTTGGCTGAGATATACCGTCTAGACAGTGGGATCATAACTTTCACGTTTCATATGGCTTTATGTGGTGATATTTTATGGTGTTTCTGTGTCATAAACAACATCAGCTATCATGATCACACCTGATTTCAATAAGGTACAATGTTTGAAGCTGGCTGAGTGTTGTTTGATCACTGACAGTACTGTTTTACTCTGTATCACCTCGAGTGTTTCTGAGGCTAGTCATTTTAATTCGGGTATGTCATTTTAGGCGTTTTTGCTACAAAATGTTGGTGGAGTACAAGAGGTTTTAAAATACATGGAAAGTCCATGACCAAATCTCAATGTGGCGATGTCAGAGTGAGAACGTGTTAAATTAGAACATATTATATCCAGTAAAAAGCTTTTGAAGCAATTATTTTTTAAGATGTGTTTCACATAAAAGGTTATTTTAAAGGTTGTTTTATAAATTTGCATGAATACAGGATGAATGACTTTAAAACAGTTATTTTTCATAATTAAGATTTCTCCCTTGTTAATACATCGGTATCAGTCCAGAATTGAACAATCTGTGCATCCCTGTATGAAACTGAACAAATTCATACATTTAGCCTGTGATCAACATAAATCATCACAGCCGCCATAACACATAAATATCCATTATATATCCTCATATATGCCACTTCCCAGAAACATTTATTTATCATTTATCTGATATTACTGACCATAAAGTTTATGAGCTACGTCTAAAAGCTCTATGTCAAACTGAAATGATTGGAAATTAGCATTATATGAATTAATCTTTTTGTATTTCTGTTTTTGAGGTTGATTTGGTGACATAATATTTAAGATAAAATAAGAGAAGCTCTCACTGATCTCTGCAGGGATCACACACAACTAGTATAAGAATAGAAGTAAAGACACAGTTATGAGGTAAAGTAAAATGGTCAATGGCAGTGACTCAGCAAGTCTAGTGTGTAAACACAGTGTGTCTGACTTCTATATAACGTGATTAGTTCATGATACTTAGTGTTCAAATGAAACATACCTGCCAGCAGAGTTATGGCAGATCATCAACACATTTAACACCAGCAACATTTTTGAAAATAAATCTATAGATATTCTTAAACATTTATACAACCATATAAATTCCAGTTCAGTGTTTTAACCCACACAGGAAGCACAGTGAGGAATAAATGTAAATGTATGCTGGCCCACAGGACCTCCGCTGACAGGGAAACAAAGGGAAACATTTTATAGCGTTCTGTTGAGGCAGAGATGGTTATTCTACGGCTGCTGCTGAAATCTGCTGAAACATAAAATGATGAAATAAGAAGTGAATAATGAAATATGCTGAGCCAGCCGGGGCAATGTTTCATTCCTTCCACCCCACAGACATCATATTACATCATCAGCAAATCCTTGTATTGGATCAAGTCACGCTCGCTCCAGCCTTCCCCGGAGTCAATCACTTTCATTCATAATCAATTCAGAATGTAAACAGGAACTCTGGTGTGTTGGTAAGAACACATTCATTCTCGGTTAAGTGTCATTAAATGGTGTGTGACAGGTTACGGCCGCAGTAAATCAAACTGAAAGGGAATTGTAGTTTGAGGATTTATCATGATGCAGTTGCTTCGTAACATCAAAAATATAAATATGAGGATTTAGTTCAGCTGTTAGTGAAAGTTAGGAAACAAGTAACAAGCAAGTGTTTTACCAAAAGTTTTACTTTTCATTATGAGCTACAAATCTGTTGTTATATATGTTCTGTTTTACTGAATGTAATGGGGATATTTCTCCAATATTTTCTTGACATTTCATACTTTGTAAGTAAACTTCCAGGACTCTACCTGCCCTGCATCCTTCCAGCTCTCTCAGCTGTAAGATGTTACATGAAATGGTTTTGTATTTTAGTATTTCTTTTCTCCAGCCAACCTGCTAAAATGCATCCATCCATTTTCAACTGCTTATCCAAAGCCAAGTCGCGGGGGCGGCAGACTGAGCAAAGTATTCCAGATGCTACTCCCCCCCATCAACGTTTTCTACCTTCTCCTGGGGCGTTCCCAGGCGAGACGAGATATGTTTTCCCTCCAGTGTGTTCTGGGTCTGTCCCGAGGCCTCCTATTAGCTGGACATGCCCGGAAACTACTAACGGGAGGCACCGAGGATGCATCCCAATCAGATGCCCGAACCACCTCAACTGATGCCTTTTGACGTGAACGAGCAGCGGCTCTACTCCGAGCTCCGAGCTGTTCGAGCTTCTTACCTCATCTCCTCCAAGAATCGCCATCTTAACATGGTGGAGGGGTTTGTGTGCCCCTGTAGTCCTGGGAGCTGTGTTGTCCGGGGCTAACAGCCTCTGGTGGGGTCTCCCAAGGCAAAGTGGTCCCAGGGGAGGGGCCAGACTAAGAGCGGTTCAAGAAGACCTTGATGAAAGGGAAAAGCCATGGTGCTTGACTTAATTTGATTCCACCTATATGGACTGGCATCAGGTGCATTGTGTGCTGGGTGGCAGGCAGGAGCAGGGACCTGGGCGTGCTGACTGCTAAAATGCATTTCTTCATAAATCAGAGCGGCCCTTGTGCTTGCCCTGAATAACCCACGCAGGACTCCTCCCTAACCAGAACCATACGCACATGCAAACAAAGCCTTCCTAACTGGAAACACAACAGGAACACCACCATATGCAGGAGGTTTGCACCCACAGGGCAGAGAGCAGAGAGGACAATGAAGAACAGACACAGTTAACATTGGTGTGTGTGTGTGCGTGAGAGTGTGTGCAGCCTCCCTGAGGGCGGCGGTGGCAGAGAGGATAATTTGGCATTCATTAAACCTCCCTCCAGTGACCTCCTGACCTCGTTCAAGCTTCCCTGAAAACAGTCCATATCCACGAAATGATGTATGATTACCGTCACCGGTCACAACCTCGGTCAAAATTTAGTTCACCTGTGCAGAAGGGAAATCAGGCCAGGGATGTGCAGCTGTAGCTGTCTCGTTTGGCAGGAATTACTTGGTGCTCTCAGTCTGCCCTGAATGCCTGTGATTGTGTAAAGAAGGCTGTCTGAAAAAAAAAATCTCAAAGTCAGGAAAAAGAGAGTAGAAGAAAAGGAAGGGAGTAATACAGACATGAGGCTGGGTTTACATGGAGACTTCTATTTATAAACTGATAATCTGTGAAAGTTCTTTTGGCTCTGTGATACTTGGCACTGTTATTTTTTGCAGTACATGGAGGTACCAGGCTTTTCTGTCCTTAGCAACAAGTCGTCCTATTATTTCAAAAACCCACTTTAGTTAAAACCACTTGTGCATCACGAAAGCTGGCTGCCAGACATCGGGCCCAGTGACTGGCTGCCAGCCGTCTGCTCTGGCACGCAGGAAGTTGGGTGCTGGCTCATAGAGATGTCTTGTAGCGGGGAACCCTGTGACACGGCACAGCTTGAGTTCATCAGTGGCTTTAAACACCATCTTTGCCAAAAAAACATCAAGGAACTCTCCTCGCTCTCATTCCTCTCATTAGAAGCAGGACTTTGGGTTTTGAAGCCCCTCTGATTACTTCATGTATCTACAACACGTTCTCATCCGAACTCATCAAATGTAGCCGCTTTGTCAGTACTGTTCTCGTCTACATATAACAAGCAAGGTATCCTCCTACATTTGTTGTTAAATGCATGCAGTCTTTTCAAAATAAACTTACAACGTTGGTAAAACACATGTACTTCAGTCTGTTTCCTTGTGCAACAGAAGCACGTGGTCAGGTTTAGAAAAAACATAATGGTTTGGCTCCACATTCATACAGGAAGTGAACACCGTGCTCCTTGGTTGGACCCATCCACCATCGCTCCTCTCCATCCTATAGGGACTTTCCAGCCCCTTATATTATGTTGTTACCGGCAGCGGCAGTGGGTTTGAAAAAAAATCGGTGTGTCCTCTACTGATAGAAGTATTTCTGATCCAACACGTTCTCCTTGTTCACAGGAAGTGTGCAGTTTCTGCTTGTTAAATGCATCTTTTTCTAAATACACTTACAACGTAGGTAACACTTGTTTTTAGGTTCATTTCCTAATGCACAGGCAACAAAAACGTGGCTAAGTTTCGAAAAAGACATCAGGACATACGTACCTCACGTGGCATACAGTACGTCGTTGGCATAGTGTGTTACACATACTAGCACACTCAGTTAATCAATCAATTTTATTTATAAAGCCCAATATCACAAATCATAATTTGCCTCAGAGTGCATTACAGCATACGACATCCCTCTGTACTGAGGACCCTCGCAGCAGATAAGGAAACACTCCCCCAAAAAACCTTTAACGGCTCAGGAAGGGGGCGTCAGTGGCTTAGTGGTAGAGCAGGCGCCACATGTACAAGGCTATTGCCGCAGCGGCCCGGGTTTGACTCCGGACTGTGGCCCTTTGCTGCATCTCTCTCTCTCTCTCTCTCTCTCTCTCTCTCTCTCTCTCTCTCTCTCCCCCCCTTCATACTTAACTATCCTGTCAATTAAAGGCAAAAAATGCCCATAAAAATATCTTTAAAAAAAAGACAGAAAGCTCAGGAAGAGCAACTGAGGAGGGATCCCTCTTCCTCTTATTCAGACGTGCTATAGATGTCGTACAGAACAGATCAACATGATAAATTAACAGTAATCCATATGACACAATAAGACAGAAAGAGAGACAGAGATAGTCGTTATTAAAATAACTCCAGTGACTTCTGGTTTCAGACAGGAACTGCAGGCTCCCAGGTGAAAGTCCAAAGTCTGTTTGATCTGAGATCCACTCACAACGTGGAAGTATTTGAAGAGCTGGGATCTTATCTGGCCTCGCTGATCTATCCACAGAACTAGACTCTGATAGTCGCTGGTGGCGAGGCAGCCTCCACCAGTCATGCAGGGATGTATGTCCCTGACCAGAGCTGGAGAGGGGAGGGTTGTATTCAATGATCAGTGAATACAGCTACAGAGAAACTAGCTCCCCTTTTGCTGTGTGACTGTGTCCTTCAGTTTTACGTGTATTTTCATAAAGTTTTGGGCTGCATCACAACACCAGGACCAGCACTCTAAGTGAAAGTCCTGCAAAAGTCCATGACTGCAATATTACATCAGTTGGCCAAAGGGGGGCGCTATAGCAACCGATTGAAATGTCAAACTTTGAATGGGCATATCTCATGCCCCGTATGTGGTAGAGACATGAAACTTTGCACAGAGATGTCTCTCCTCATGAGGAACACATTTGCCTCAAGAACCCATAACTTCCGCTTATATAGATTTTCCGCCATTTTGAATTTTTTGAAAAACACTTCAAATGGATCTCTTCCTAGGAAGTTTGAGCGATCTGCATGAAACTTTTTGCCTGTATTTGACAGGACAGTGAAGCATGACAGAGAGGATGGGAGAGAGAGAGCAAGGAAGACATGCAGCAAAGAACGAAGGCCAGATTCCAACCCCCACTGCTGCAACACGGGCTAGCTGCACCTTTCCCATGTGAACTACCAGTGCGCCCCACTTTGAAGTCAATACAACATATAAACACTTTAACTATCTGCCTTTCAACGTGCTACCTCAACTACTAATGTACAGTTTTAGCCCACTAACTATCCCACTATTGGCAATGGTACTACTGTACTTTCAATAAAGCAATCGTACCATCAAATTCACAAACACTCTGTCTGAATACATTGCTCTTCTTAATGGGCTCAGTTGACTATTTAATCTGCAGTTTCCTATGACCTGTGTCCCAAACACACACCATGTGAAACTGTGTGTGGGCAACTGTGCACTCAGTGTGTCTGGACTAGTATACTAGGTTTTAAACCTACTCTTGTTTTAAATGTTAAAAAGCTCCCTCAAGAGCGACGGAAGACATCACACAGCTGTTTTCAGCACTACTTCTCATGAGGAATACAGCTTGACGGGTAGCTTTCACCAAAAAATGATTTACAACATGATGCAAAACCTTTCGACAAGATTTTTTACTTTCATAAAAATGTTGCTGTGTCATGAAATCAACAAACTCTGCACACAGTTCCTGCTGCCTACACAAACAGTTCTGTAACATTTCAGCATGTTAAGCTGTGAATGTTGCTCAGATTACAGTTTGGGTCATCACTTTCACACATATTGGAAGAAATCTGAGAGAACTGTTAATGAGTTTATCCACAGCAATGTTCAAACGCAGGGTATCAAGGGTCATGTAAACATCTTAAAGGAAACAAAACCCTCGCCAGAGCATATGGCAAGTTGCTGCCTCGTTTTATATGCAGTCATAGCAACAAATAATGAGACGTAATGAAAGCCAGACTCCGATGCAGTTAAAGTCAGACACAGAGAACTTCTTAACCTCACTGACTTTATCCAAAGTATTTGTACAGTAATGGTGCCTGATTGTGCAGCCCCTCCACTAATTAGACCTGTAACCTTACTGCAGTCATTACAATCAGAAACCCTCCCACAGAGCAACACACACACACACACTCTCCGCCGTCTAGACGTCCTCTTTCTCTCACACACACTACCTCACACACATTTCCCTCCACCCCTCTTCCTTTCTCTCTTTCTGTCTAGCGTCCATACTTCCTCATTCACTCTGCATCTCTCGCTGCTCTGCCTCCCGTTTTCTGTTTCTCCACAGCCATCTGTTGTGAATCACCATAATGATAATGGAGTCTGATGTACAATCCTTAACATACTGAACCCATCGACAATGACTTTCACTCTTTAATTCACTGGTCCTCATCCAAATGAAATTGCCAGTCACTCGCTGCTGCTGCGATGCTGCTCGACCAGGTCTCACTGTCTCTGTCACTGGGAAAAAAAAAAAAAAAATCAGTGCAAAGCTATAGCATTGCTTACACTGTTTACCCTTTAGCTTCACAGTATGTTGAGTCTTGACACAGAGGCAACACAAGGGACCACATGCAGAAACTGAGAAACATTGCCGTTTATGTAAATGTGCCACATCATGTAGGTGGGACGACTTCGTCAAACTAATTAGGGAGCAGTTGTCGCTGAGTTCTAAAAATAGTCCCACACCGTTTTGTTCCCTGAAAACATACATATGCAGCTCATTACTTAGAATATATACATTCAGAATCTTCATCAAGAACATACAGCATATTTTCAGCTTCATCTAATTGGATAGTGATGAACAACTTATTTGGTTTCGCAGGCCGGTAAGCTGTGGCTTAGCAGTGACTTTAGCAGAGAGCTAAACAACATCAGACAGTAGCTGACAGCAGTTGAGAGGATTACCTAGGCCCTATTTACAAATGGTTTATAAATGCATGCTCTTCATTGTGGTTCATTTGCATACAACTAGCTTTAATTCAAGACATGAGGCATGGTTAAGGATGTACCCGAACTATCTTCACACAGTATAAAGACCAGCACATATTGATGGAGAACAACATTTAAAAACTACAAGTACCATCTTGCAGTTTTCCGCCTCCGCACAGCAGTCAAGTTGCATTTACAGTTTACGTTCACGTCTGTGGAAACACAGACGCTCCACACATTATGAATTGACGTTATGAGGTTGAGTAATGGCCAGAAGAAAAGCGTTTTATGCAGAATATTATGATGTCACAGGGAGGCTGAACTTTGACCTTTTGGATATAAAATGTCATCATTTTATCCTATTTGATATTTGTATGAAGTTTTGTCATAATTAGCATACGAGTCACTGAGTTATGGTCAAAAACATGTTTTGTGAAGTCACAATTACCTTTGACCTTCGACCACCAAATCTAATCAGTTTATTCTTCCATCCAAGTGGATGTTTGTGTCAAATCTGAAGAAATTCCCCCAAGGTGTTTTGGAGATATCGCGTTCACAAGAATGGGACAGACAGATGGACGGACCATCAGCAGCTAATGCCAGCATGGTGTCTTAAAAAAGTATTGATCTATTTTGAATACTAAAATATCAGAACACAATGATTTAATGCCAAAATAGGCAAAACCCTAACTGAGAAGACTTGTGTTGCCACAGCAGGGTATGACAAGCCTGTTCTCATTCTCAGTTTGGCGTCCATGGCAATACGTGATACTCAGAGCAACTGACGTGGTGTAAAGAGCGAAAAACTATAACTACTACTATTTTAACGTTGCGTTATGTAACTTATATTGGTATGTGACGTTCTTATGTCTCTCACATGACGTGTCAGCTTGTTCTCATCTGAACTCCATCCATTTTCACCTGCTTATGTGGGGCCGGGTCGCAGGGGCAGCAGGCTAAGCAAAGCACCACAGACATCCTTCACCCCAGCAAGGCTTTCCAGCTCCTCCTTGGGGATCTCAAGGCATTCCCAGGCCAGATGAGATATGTAATCCCTTCAGCATTCCCTTTCTTCCTGCTTCTGTTTTGGAGGTTCAGACCTGCTGTGTAATTTAATGTTTGTTACCTGCATTGTGTCTTTTCAAAATACTCTTTGGTTTTCACCGGAAATGCAGTTTATGCTCATTATACGTATGAAGTCTTTTTCAAAACGCAGATAGAACACTTAGTTTTTTGGTTTATTTCTTCCACAAAAATTTGTAAGGTTTATTCTTAAATGAAGAGCGCGCTCTTGGTTGAAAGTCTGGAGTTTGTCCGACCTATCCACCTCCCCTCCCACCCTTCCCATACGGACTTTCTCGCTCTTTATATTCAGTAGTGGCTGATGGCACTAATGCGTATCATATCGCTCTGAAAGGAGCCTCTGTGCGTTGGTATTTGAAGCCTACATCACTGACACAGCAGCAGTACTTGATGAGTGGGGAGTGAGAATGGGCTGGACGTGTTTATGTCCCATCACATACTTATTTTCACCAAGACCAAACCTATCCAAGTAGTTTTGTTACCTAAACCAAACTGCCACTGTTGAGTGTTTGTATCTGATGACCTGGGAATGAGAACTCGTTGGTATGATGATGCAGTGTTGTTGTGTGACTCCTTAAACTTCACTGAAAAGTAGCAGTTTACTTACATATACGTGAGCTTGGCTTGATTCCAACACCCATTTTTCAGTGTCCATAGCTTGAGCATTTTAATCCCATGCGACACAGTTTAAAAAGTCCACCATGGGAATAAGGTCAGTCTCACATTACCTTCCAGTGTGCATCTAGGAAGTGCCATAATTAGATTTTTCACTTACTTAGACACAAGAAAGCCACTGTTTGTACACACACACACACACACACACACACACACACACACACACAGTACCTCCTCTGTCCTTCCAGATGTAAGTGTCCTGAAATAGTTACCGGCCCATAATGTCACAGTACCTTCAAGTTCTCCGGGGATATTAAGACAAATTATGACTGCATAGACTTGTTTATCCCCCTTGTGACCAACCCTGAAAACATGGCAGAAATATGCAATGGTTTATTTAGAGCAAACATTATTTTGCATACCTACTGAGTGGGTAAACGAAGGTTAAAAACACCTGCTTCAAAATCATACTGAGGAATCCGGCGAGGCCGTGTTTGTACCCTCCAGCCTCTTTCATGAATCCAAAGTGTTCTCCTGAACTGGTTACCTTGGGCATTTGCAGGAGTTTGGTTTAAGTTGGGGTATGTTGTCAAACTGTTAAACAGTATATTTCTAAATTCTTGTAACCCTTGGACTCAAACTTGAATCCTAAACGGTGTTACTGTTTAATGTTGCCCTTGAAATTGGCAGTACCCAGCATCCATTCCAAGCAAAAGCCTAAATTTCAGCAAATACTGTAAATTTAATGGGTTTTTACTTTGTAATAATTATTCATGTATTGCCCAAGTCCTGTTGATGTTTTCATTAATATTTTACCACTTCTAAATTGCTCTAATGAATATTAAACAGTGTGTTTTATTTAAATTTGCCAACAGTAAATTATGGTGTGAACACGAACTGCTTCCTTTAGCTGCTGTCACATCTCTGACGAGTTGGCTGACTGTTGGAGGTCTTCATCCAAATACCTGTCAGAGTGGATTGTGTCAAACTCTCGTCCTTCTCGCAGCCTGTTGTGCAGTCTGTGCCATCTTTTGGCCAGTCGTAGCTTTCCTCCACATGGCTTGTTCCATGTCGGCAGACGCAGAAGTAAAACAAAATGCTTCAGTGAAGACTTTGAAACGTGTTCTGGAGACAATTTGTGTTATTCTCACTCTGAACCGTTCTTCACTCTGTTCTTTTCGTGTTGTGAGATTCCTGATGAAGTTTTCTTCCCTTTTTGAAGTTAGGCTTTGAAATATACATTTGAGGATGAAAAGTAATGATCCAAAAAATAGAACATGAATTTAAAGAGCTTTATATCTGGTAGTAATTAAATATTTAAAACAAGATCTCCAATAAAGGTTATTCAGCCCTTTCTCATCCCCAGGTTGTCAAATATCAACACTATTGATGGCAAATGCACCCTTTCACATTTTTATAAGTTGCACCAGGCTCTCTAGCTCCAATTTAAACAGGTCCATGACACGACTTGATGCTGAGAGCAACTAACATAGTAGAAAGAGCGATAAAGTCTGTGTAGGACAAAAGGAAGAGGGATTGATGAGCCAAACAAAACTGGACTCTTATCCAAGTCCTGTGTGAAACCCAAGTCTGAATTTTTACGTAACTTGCGTACGGGTGTTGTGCACTGACGTCGCTCACAAGATGTATTTACAGCATGTTATGATTGTTGTGTAACAAGCGTATGCCTACTTATTTTAACCCAGACCATGGCCTTTTTTGTAAACCTTACCCAGTTTTGTTGCCTAAAATGTCTCGAATACTGCCGCTTTGTCAGTGATCTTGGTGTCAGACATTTGGCGCCAAAAGTAACCTTTCACGAAATTCAGACAATCAATTACATCACATAATTTACGCATCGTTTTCGCGCACTGACACGAGGTACAATTCTTTAACAAATGCAATAATTTAAACCCAAACCTTAATTTTGTTCCCCGAAACACACCAAGTAGTTTTGTCGCCTTAACCAAACCTAATTGAACTTGACACGTTCTCGAGTCACTTGCAGTCCATTCAGTGGCCGATAAGATAAGATACACCTTTCTTGATCCAGTGTTACAGCAGTCAAGGGGAAAGAGTCAGATTAAAAAATTCAAAATTTAAAAACTTAAAAACCAGACAGGCAAAAAAACGTACAAAAATACAAGAATAGAAAGGCAATAAACATATGAATAAATAGAATAATATATAAGGTAGAACATAGTGCAATTTTGCAATTTTGGAAATCCAGATTTAAATGATAAACGGTATTTTAATTGAGCTGTATTATGTCTGCCAATCATGAGTGAAACTGTGATTGACATCCATAACTGTCCCTCCCAGTTTCAGCAGGACTGGCTCCAGTGGTTGGATGTTCTTAAAAGAAAGTGGACTGACCCCAGCTCAGGTGCATGCAAGTCTATATGTGTCCTCCATAATGATCTATATCTCGAGCCTAGACACAGGCGATAAATCTTGGTTAAACTTTGTCCTTCCTCTTTTCACAGCGAGACAGGGTGCATGATGGACTGTGTCTCTCTCTGCCATACAGTCCTCTATCCTTTCCCTCCCTCATTTACTTCATCTGCACCTCACTCCATCCACCCCCCCATCTCCATCTCTCAGCCGAGCCTTTTCCAACCGTCTCTCCATGCATCACTTGTCCACTCATCTCTCTCTCCTTCCTTCTTTTCCTTCTAAATTCCACTTTATCTCCTTAACTCCCATCTTCCCTTCATTCCCCTGCTTCCATTTTATCTTTTGGTTGATAGCAGGAGCTGGTGTGGCGACAATCAAGGCAGTGCTCAACAACCTATGTATCTTATTTGACTACTACTGTATGTATCACTAGTTTTCCTTCTTTTCTTGAGTTTGTCACATCAAGATTTTTTTTTCTGCTGAATTCTCTACCTCCATTCATCCATCCCTTCCCCATTCTGTTAACAAAGAAAAGTACAAAAAAGTCACACAAGGAGAGAAAATAAAGCAAGTAATCCTGAGACACTTTTATGAGCCAAAGTCAGGAAGCTTAAATCCCCACTAGTGATCTTCCGGGATGATCAAGACTTCCCCAGACTATTCACGAGTTTCTTCAGAAGCCTATAGGTGCTGCTATGACAGACAACTACTTCTGCTATCCAGCAACCTGTTTCCGGTTCAACGCCACTGCTCACTCAGCCTGCCCCACGAGCACGAAAACAACGGGTGAGCTATCGATAAACTAGCACCATAATTTGTATTTTATTGCAAACATGGGTTCAGGTTCAACTTGCGCCGTTGTCGGCTGCCACAACAACTCAAAAAACCTCAAGATTTTGTCAGAAACCGTCTGTGTTGAACACCAGAAACGTCGCAAGACATGTCCGTGCCCTGCGCCTTACACACCGCGCCGAGCAAGGAGGAGCGCCGGCTAGCTTGTCTTGCAGCGTTGAAACGAAAATATCCTCCAAAGAAAAAGACTTTTAACAAAGACTTTTAATTTTGTTGATTAAAAACCCACGGACCTGCTCCCCGATCCATGGCGAAAAGCCGGCGTTTACGGTGGCTTTCATCGTTAGCTCAACTGTAAACACAGTTCAACCGGAAGTGTTTAGCTGGCTTCCGGTTTGAAACAGGAAGTCAGGAATCAAATCAGGAAAAAAGTGGATTGGTGTGTTCCTTTGCACTGGGAAGTCAGAATGTCCAAGTTCCCAGTAGGAAATTTCAACTAGGACGCCCCCTGAAGTCAGATTTTTGACTCAGTTCAAGGAATATAATGTTTATCAGCATGGTCATATTTGTGTTTCACTAAAACTGTTCAACACACAGTACTGTCCAAGTTCTATCTGTAGAAATGCTGTCGCAGTGTTTCTTTCTTTTTTTTAAATGCATTGCTATCAACTGGTGTTGCTAACGACGGCTAACCTGGCTGGAGATGGTTCCAGTGCAAGTTTTCTGACTTTTTCAAAAGTAGCTCTGGTACCATATTGGGATATACAGCTACATATATAAATACATATATATATATTTATTTATTTTTCTTTGGTTTATCTTTATTGTGACTATGGGCAACAGGTGTGGCATGTCACATGACTTGCTCAGGCACTGTGGGTACTTAAGATGGCGACGTTCTGTCATTTATCAGAAGTCTGAGAAAGAGCCGTGGGCTCGAAACCTCATTCTGCGTGAAAATTATTCTAAATGGGAGCTGCTTGGTGTGGGGACTTATTTGTTTTCAACACATTATAATAAAGCAGAAAGCCCTAAGGATACCTCAGGAAAAATTATACAGATTTGCATTCAATTTCCTGCCCAACTACTGAACTCATGACACAAGAGTATTGACAGAAAGTTCTTTTAACAGTTGCAAAAAAGGGTGACAGATTGTTGTGCTTTTTGCTGCAACTTCAGCAGTTTTCACTCTGTTCTAATCACAAACAGGCATCATGTTATCCTGGAGAGACTGCTAAACATAATACTTTATCTAGCTCTGTGTCTCTACCTCTCTTCCCCCTCTATCCACCTCTGTCTCCCACCCTATCCCCAGTCTCCTTTGCTATTTAGCCAGCAGACACAACAAAACAAACTCTGGCCATGGTCCAGCCGGGCCGGTGAAGGAGAGGAGATGTCTGTGTAACAAATGACAAAGTGTCAACACCAGGAAATAGCTTAGCTGGGCCTGTGTGTGTGTGTGTGTGTGTGTGTGTGTGTGTGTGTGTGTGTGTGTCTCAGTTTGGGGAAATAGTCTGGCACGCTTGATTACGCTTCAGCCAGTCAGCCAGCCGCTACAGTCTGGCAAAGTTCGACCTTTCAGGGCCACCATAGATATAGAGACAGAGTGAGAGGGAGGAAGAGATAGAAGATGAAGGTGAGTCAAAACGAATACACACAGATCCGATGCCAGTGTTATCCACAGTTCACTTGTATCTCCAATTTTGGATTTTAGCCTGACAGCTGGCCTTTACTCTCACCTGTATAAAATGCAATTCCTGACCCCTGATCCAAGTCAAGCCATTGAAGAACATTTAAAGAAAAACAGACCTTGGCATCAATCACACCACTCGCAGAAGAAAAAGGTTTCGCTTTATAGGTCCAAGGTTTCTGCTGAATGCTGACACTTACGGAGCTCAAGGATTTTCTTTGCCAGAGCCTAATGGCACAAATGGAATGACCATTATTAGGGATGCATAAATCTGCATTGGTAATTGTTGCTACGACCCTGTTAGCACTGCATAAAATGTGATGGAAAGTGCAAGATATTCTTTTCAACTGTGGTGACACCTTTGGCACACAGTCATCTTGATTTTGTTAGCTTTGCTCTACATTTCCCACACATTTCCTGACAGTCAGTGTTTGAAATGGGAAAAAGTAAGTGCCCTGATTCAACTTATTTACACGTCGACATGTGTGTCGGGGGGTCGGTGAACCAAAGGAGTCGTTTCATGACTCATTTTGCTCGTGGCATGTGACACAAACCCTCACACCCACACAAGAACCTGTCCTCTCATCACTAGCGTTGCCACAGGTGGCTTTGCTCATGCTGAAGTTACATCAACACGCTCTTCCCTGCTCGGAGTGGCACGAACATTAGCTCTGCATTTAGTAACATAAGTTTTAAAGCTCTGTTGCGTCATCTTCTGACTCTGTTTGTGTTCTCTTTATGATGCCGGTTTGAAGCCAGGCTAACATTATTATAATGTGATGTGACGCAGACTTACATAGACGAGTTTTCCACGTATCACGCCATCGTTAAAGGACATCTTTTTTGTCAGTGTCTGACACCAGAAGTCACTGACGAAGCGCTGGTATTGGCAACTTCAGAGTGAGACCAAGTTGGAAAAGCAGGCAGGCAAGAACAAGACCAGGTGAGAATCAAGTGGTGCCCACAGCGCTCCTGGCTGATGTAGTTTATTTAGGGCCATTACGAATTGCTGATATGGACAGGGCAGAAAAGAGTAGCGGCGGCTTGTGAGAAATGCTGGCGTGCAAGAAAATGTCAGCTTTCGGTAAAATATAGAAGTGCCGATACTGCGTACCAGTACCGGTGAGGACCAGCCCACTCTGAGCCTACTGACGGTCATGTTAAGTGCACCTGTGATGTTTTTTTGCTTTATCTACTTGATAAACACACTCTTTCTCTGTTTTGTATAAATGTTAAGTATCAAAAATTGTATACATAAGGTAGACTGCTGTTGTTGCTGCGATAACTATACATCCCAGTGTCCAGACGGAAATGTTGACATGGTTCATTTCTGCAAACCACGAGTATCTTACATTTGCATCTCTGCTCTTTGTGCCTGAACATTTCTACATGTTAACCACAGTGCTGTTGAAATGTAGAGTTTCTGCTGCCTGATATTATGCAAATGTAACGTATCCGTGGACCGCAGATACATACAAAGCCAGCATTCTTTCCTGGAGCTTGGGTTGAAATATAAAACTCATCCTGCGGTGGTGACGTACAAGAAATCCTTGCCCTTGACAAAGAGAGTTAGAGATGGAGGAAGAAAGGACGACTGGAGGAGAGAGTGGTTGAAAACAAAAGAGAGGAGATGAATACACAGAAAAAAAAAATGGAAGAGAGAGAGAGAGAGATGGGGCCTGAGCCACCATTAATTGTGCTGAATTATTCAACTGACTCTGAAGCTGGAAGGACCACTGGAGCACTTCTTTCGCCTCCTCCTCTGTGTGTGTGTGTGTGTGTGTGTGCGCACCACTATCATGCGTATATGTAGATTTGTATGCTGAGTGTGTGTAGAGGGAACCAGGTGTATGTGTGTGTGTGTTTACCTCACTGAGTGTGTGATATCCGAAGAAACTATTTGCTCTTTATTAATGAGAGCTGCATGGATCTGTCAGGTTACATTACACACACGTGCACACACATGCGTCACCCCTCAATCTCACATGTATGAGACCTCGCTCATTGTGTGCTTCTGTCTGTTTGTGTTTCCACACACAAACACACACCGATAGGCTACGTACGATGTGAGTCTTTATTAGTCATCTCCCATTGATCAGCTGCCTGCTGCATTTGCCCTTCAGCGCCAGCTTAACTTAGGTCTCCCATCCGTCTCTGTCTATCCATCGCTCCACCTCTCTATTTCTTGGACGTTAACATGGTTTCGGTTTCACATCTGTCAGCCGAGCTAGCATGTGCCTCTCCTTCTCTCCCGGCACCTCGCGCTCAGTGAAAACTCACCTACAGGTTTTACAGTTTCTTATAGAAAGAATGTTTAAAAAGATAAGCTTCCACCAAAAGCCTTTGGTCTGGGTGTGAGACAATGAATCAGTCAGTGTTGTCTCACATTCAGCAATAGAGCGTTAAGGGTCCAGTATGGCTGTAAGCTTGATGTAGTCCTGCTACCTGAGTGAGTCACTCCCTCAAATGAAATCTGGATATCTTGATGTCTTGTTCATGAGTGAGGGTAAGACGGGGGGTTGATGCACTTTCAACGCTGATCGATTATTGGGGGATGTTATTGATGAGGGAGCAGAGTCTAAAGGCTAATCTCTCAGGTGATAAATCTGCCTTCCAGCCCTAAACTGTGGCCACATGACATCATGGGTACTGCAGTGGCTTGACTCTCCTTTAGAAACAGGGTGGTTAATGTGAGGGAAAGGTTGAGATCATGCTAAATAAAACTTTTATTAGACAACTCTGATAAGGCCTCGTTTAAGTGGGAATGGAGAAGACTGGGATTTTTTTTTACTTTTAGAGCTCATCAATTTCTCAGGAACATTTCATCAACAAAAGAAGAGGTTCGGATATAGAGCAACTGGCACAATCATCACTACACAGTGGTGATCACAGGCTTGTGTATCTCCATACTAACATTTCAATTTAGTAGTACAGACACAATTAAGGGGGACAAGGGATTTAAGTAAGAGATTACTAAGCAGCTGTTGGCATGGTATGTTTTTGCAAAACCAGAAATACATTACATTTGTATGTTAAATAAAGTATCATATCAGCATTTCTAAAGTGACGTTGATCACGTCATGAGCTGACTTTGTCATCTGTAGGTGCGGCGGTGGTGTGTGACATGACACCCTCATCAAGACGCCTACTAAGCTGCAGAGCCAAAACCTACAACCCAGTCTCACTCTGAAGTTGCTAAATACTGGCACTTGGGCAGTGACTTTCAGTGTCAGAGACACACGAAAAAAAGCCATCCTTTACGTCAGCATGGTACGTGGCCTGACACTGTTATTGTTTAATGCCGCCTGGTGGCGTCAGGGTGAAACACAGCTCGACGACAACATAAGTTAAGGTGGCAGAAGCCGGGAGTGGTGGTTTATGGGTCCGGTAACCATCGACTTTCACCCTGGAGGCCAGTGTTCGCTTCCCATAAGATTATAAAGCCAAACCCTGTTCTTTTGTTCCTAAACCCAACCATTTGCTTTTGTTATTGAAGGAGAGAAACATGAATTTGCAGTGTCATACCAGTGTAGTGCTTTTATTTTAAAAGAGACTGCATGCAAACTGAACATTTCCTGTGAAAACAGAAGTGTATTTTGAGAACAGACAATGCATGTATCAGCAAGTTGACACGGCGTCCCAAACGTCAACAACAAACCAACCCAGGGTATCTTGCACGTCATATGTCGACTTGGAAAGTCCATGAGCAAATGTCGATGAGTGACACGTTGTTGAAACCCAAGGTGTCAGTGTGTCCGCCTCATAATGACACACAAATGTAATGTATACATGGTTTGCACCAGTGTACAATGCAAACATTTTTTTTCTCTTGCAATCAGGTTGACTGGATAATTCCAAACTATAGGATGTACTTGGGACCTGACAGAAGACAAGGCTGAATTGTGGCCCATTAATGCATCCCTTTTCAAACAGCACAGATGCCGCTAATTCTTTTGCAGTGAGGGCTGTGGTTTCACAGCACTTTGTCCAATCTTACTGAATCCATTTAGGTCTAGCATCCAACTTTTGAGGCAACCAAAGTTATAAATAACCATAAGTGAAAAGATCCAGCTGAAATCTGCAGGGTGAGAGAACAGAAACAGTTTTGAGTGGCAGCCTAATTAATGTTCAAAACCTGCAGCTATAACTTGAAAATGAGATAAGATAAGACAGAACTCATTGGGAGCTCAGCTAATCCGGCTATTTTGCCAATCCAGGTGTCACCGCTGTGCCCAAATACAATTTCACATTTACACACTGAGTGAAATACCCACGTTTTACAGCCCTGCTTGATTTTGTAATGCTAAAACATTTTTTTATGAGTAATAATTTCAGGACCCTTCCTGTATGCTGCTAATGTTTCGATGGAAGGCAACTCAGATGGGAAATAATGAAGTGTGCTGATAGACGGTGCAATGCTATAGGCAGGCTTTTATGACTCAATCATAGACAGACACTCAACCACTTAGCAAGGACATGGCATGGGTTTCCTTTAGTCAGGAGCTCAAAATGTGATTTTTATTTCTCTGTGGCAGACTTCTGATCTTTTTATGGTTCTTTAAAAAGACTATTAGTGCAACTTATATCACCGTGATGGTAGTTAGCCATGATATGATCACATTAGTTGCACTGTGTATTCATTTGTCTTCTTCATTTCACTTCATTTCAGCAACAATAACATTGTTGACATTTAATGTTAACTTTCATAATATACAGATTTTCCATGATCTAACTCTGCTCAGCAAGCTCCTCGCTCCATCCTCCTTTCTTTGTTTCTGTCCTGATGTTGTCTTCAAGGTACAAATGGACCCTTCTCATGAGATGTGGATTGGCGTAAGCACCACATGAATAATTTGTATCTAATAACCATTCTCCTTTCAGCAATATAAACATGCTTTTCCTCAGTGTCTCACCTCTCCTGATCCCCTATTCTCTGCCTCTCCTCCCTCGTCTTCACTCACTCAATCACAATCTCTCTTTCCTCTCTCCTTGCTGTCGCTCCGTCCTCTCTTTCCTCACAGACTTCACTAAACAAGCTCAGAGAGAAAATGGAAGTGGTTTATCACTCAGGTCCATTATGTTAGCATTCAGTAGATAGAGCCAAAGGACACAGTGATTCATTGAGGATGCTTTGGTGTGTTGTAATACTTAACTAGTACAGTATGCATCACTCTAATAACAGGCCCTCAGTGTATACATATATATATATATGTATGTATATATATATATATATATATATGTATATAATGCTACTAAGGCATTGTATGCACAATTTCGGCTCAGCCACAAATGTGTGAAGAAGTAAGAGTGAAATATAACACACGCCAAATTTTAACACAGTTGGATGCACATTGTATGTGTCAGAATTCACTGATCTCCTCAAGCGGCCACAAGTTGTCTTCCAGAGACTGGACTGTTTCACAGTTCCTCCACAGTGCAGCTATTTATTGAACATGTTACAGAACTTATCAGGTTTTGTGGGAAGTTATAAGGTAATGCAACATGCATGAAGACATCTGTATGTGACGATACATTGTCAACTTACGTGAGGGGAAAACAGTAAGCATCAATGGTTGGTTAAAGTTCCCAATCAGTGCCTCATACAACGGTTCATATGATATCTAATGAATCAGCATCCCGTGATTGTTGTTTTCATATAAAATGCTTAATGTGAAGTTACACAGGTTAGGTTTGGGAAAAGAAACATGAATACCAGTCTCCCCAGGGAAAGTTCTGTGTGTGTTTGACCCATCCACCACCCCAACCTGCCGTCTTTAGCAGACGTAGGCCTCAATCACACCACACTACCTTTTTTAAAAAAAAATAATTTAATGCCGAAAAAATCACTTTCTGTGCCTTTTTTTATTGTTGTCAGGAAACTACCCCGTCACCTCCTTACCCTAAACTTCCTGTCTGATCAATGTACTGTTTATTTATTTATCTCACAATAATCAGTGTGTAGCTGCTGCCATGTTGAGGCAGAGGAAAGTTCAATTCAAGGAAAGTCGGAGATTCGAATGGTAAGTCAAAGACCCCTCGGTCGATTAAGATTGCTGTGCAGTGTACTCCTGGGGACATTTTGGCTGCCAGATTTCTCTGAAGTGAGCACTCTTGACTTTCACGCCGATTTTTAATACAGAAACCTGCAGACATTATACAGCAGCAGAGAAGGAGAAACCTTCCACTGCAAGGCTCTGAGATGACATTATCCACTGTCTTCTGCTTGGAAGTTACAGCTCACAGATACGTTATAATACATAAAACTTAAAGCACAAATCTTCAAATATTCACATGAAACAGCTGAATCTGATTCAACTAACATAATTCTGAGTCGCGTATAGTCTGAATGGGATCAAACAAGTGTAGGTCACCTGCGATGCTCACAGACAAGTAAAAGATTACTGCAGGTATGTCCACGAAACCAGAGAAAATTGATTTGAAGTGTAAAACTACATTATGTACATACAGTAAAGTGTGAGTGAACAAGTGATCTGTTCTATCAGATTCCCTTGGGATGGACATCCTTCCTGTACTTCCTGTTGTTCGAGGAGTCTGAAGACATAAATAATAAAGCATTTGGATAAGCTCTATAATATATTACATCAGATAATCTCCCCTGATAATTATGTTAAGTCCAGATGAATGTAGTACAGATAACACGATCAATAACCAGCGAATTAATTTGACCAATGTCACCAAAACTAGAAAAAGTTAGGAAAAGAATACAAACAAACAAAAAGTTTGGCAATGCAGATCCCTGCAGCAGAGCTGTGACTGACAGCCTGCAGCAGGTTTTCAATTTTATTCTATTATTTTTTCCAAATAGAAAACGTATTATGTACATCTCATCATAAACACACGGTTGCTGTTGTGACATTAAAAACCTTTATATATAGAGTGATTGAAGTCTTCTAACTGAACGGCTTTATTGCTGAAAATGTAATCAGCTGTGGGACACTGAAGCTCACAGCTACGCTTCAGAGTGGATGTGTCGCCTCTCCGCGCCTGCTTTGTAAACACATTACAAATAATGTTTCAGTGTCAAGCTTTCAGCACAAGAGCTGACATTTCATTGATAAAAGCCTCAGGCGGAGACATCTGTTTGTTCCTCGGTGTGTTTATAAACTTATTGAAATACACAGTTTATTGTCATATTTCACTGTAGCCACTGTTTATTATGAGCCATTTTATATTATAAGCTTTGAGCATTATGTTTATTTTAGGGCTGTCAGCGTTGACACGTTAATTGCGATGCATTTAAGGTCCGCACATAATGGCCATTTTTTGTTAATCACATTTTATGGTGCGACTTTGAGTTTGAGCTGCCACCTACGAGTGACGCATACAGGTGCAGCTAATCAGACTGGTGTCAGCGGGCAACCACATCGCCAAAGCCAGCAGGGCACTATTTTGGAGTGTGTGAATTGTCACAGACCTGTAGATGAAAATAAATCAAAGATGTTGATTAACTGCTGTGCTTCTAGTGTGCAATTTATCCTGGCTTCATATGAGTAGAGAAAAACTTTGCAGTATGCTAATAATGTGTGCATGCTGTATTTATGGGAAAAACATGTGTAATATAAATCAGTGAACTTTGTGAGTTATAGTGGAGCCAAATTTTGTGATGTTACCTTTGTTAAATGTTGATGTTGGCCCTGGCTTCATGTGAGTGGAGGAAAACTCTGCTAGCCACTACGCTAATTTATACAATGAAAATGCCATAGGCTTGTGCTAATAACATCAGCATGTTGTATTTGAGGAGCAAGAGAAAAGTTAAATGTCTGTGAACCTTGTGAGCTTTAATGAAGTTGATGCGTGTACTTGTGTTTGAAAGTGTCTCTGTTTAGTCATGTTTAATGTGTGTGTTGGGCAGTGGCAACAAGTTGATTAATTGTTTCAGTAGCGCAGAGCATTCATAAAGTTAGCAGCTATTTTTCCCAGGAAAAGCTCTGAAGTGCAGCAGACTTTTTTCTGCAGAGGTCTGGATAAAAGTAAGGACAATAAAACTGAGTTTAAGTCATGTGACTGGCGCCAGCGCCACACTGAGGCATGTCGACGAGGGAAGCACTTGGTATGACATCACATACTAATTCTTCAGTTTATTCTGCTTGCTGCTTTTGCTACTGGCTTTTCTTGGCAAGTCCCGCCCTACTCTGCCTCTGATTGGCTACATTGCACGTCTTGATGTGTCTCTCACGTGTCTTGCCCACAGACTGTATTTAATGGATTTGCAGTGGACACCAGAGAAATAGACACAACAAGTGCGCTGAGAGACAGCTGAGAGACAGAGGACAGTATGAAGGAAGAGAAGAGACAGAGACATACTGATGTCACGTGTTATCGCAGGACATGTTCATATTCTAATGTACCAAAACAAGAAACGTTTTAATTCAGGTCTGTTATTTTTATTGTTGATATTACTTTTATATATTGTGGTTTTATTGAGTGGAAAAATGTATTTTGAAATTCTGGTTTTGAATCACTGACAGAGCCAGAGAGCCGACTGAGAGAGCCGACTGACAGAGGCTGAGACAGAGAAGGGCATGCAAGACGGAAGAGAGAGAGCAATAGGATGACTGATGATGTCATGTTATTGGAGGACATGTTCAAATGTTTTTAGTAAACACTTCATCTGAACATTTGTGACCAGTCATATGTCTTACGATCAGGTGGAACAATAGTTTCACACATGCAGGACCTGTATGAATCAGAGAAAGCAACTGCAGAGGAGCTCCTGAAAAGTTATTGCATTCACGGGGATAATAAGAAAAATAACAACAAGTAGAATAAGCATTTGAAGTAGTTTCATGAAGTCATGATTTCAAGACCACGCTGTTGGAGCAGCGCAGCACTGATATGAAAAAAGAAATCTAAGATTATAAAGTGAATTTATTTGCATTCATTTTATAAGTCATAAATAATAAATAAATAAAAAAGAAAAGCTTGTAAAACAGCTCCTGCCTGCCTCACCTGTGTCCGGTGTGCACAGATGAGTGTGACAGTGTGTCGTTAGTGTTGCCGCTTTTAATTAGATTGAAGAAAAGTTTGTTTTGAATTTGGACCATGATGATAGAAGAGCTAGGAACTAAACTGGCTGCACACATGACTGTCCCAAACATTTCTCCCTTTGAAACGAGAAGTTTCAACCATCCATTGTGGCCCCAAGTTCTCCTGTCTGTATTGTCTGAACAGCAGCAGGGTGGACAAAGCCAAACACTGACTGCACTGTGGATTACTCAGCAGACCCAGATGCTTTTAACCTCTCTGTGGGGCCCGCGGAGGTCTGTGCATGCACAGAAACTCTGAAATGCACTTAAGTGAGAAGTCCTGGCATGAGACAGGCCTCTACATTTTAGAAGCATATGCTCCCTAAAAATAAATTCACGCCACCTTAAAAATTGAAACAGAGGCACGCGTGCAAGTTTCAATCCAAAGTCAGGGGGTGACTACTTTTGGTTATTTTCTGCAGTCTTGTATCACTTTCCTCTGCGCCTTATTTTATTTATTTATTTTCTCAGTTCAGGCGTGTGTCACCATCCAGCCCTGCAGGACACTGCCTCAAAACAGTGAGGGTACATCATATATTATTAGATACATGAGAGTTTTTATTAGATAGGTAGATTCTGAGTGGGTTAGCCTGCTGTGACTTCCACTTTATTCCAGGCGGTCACTATTTTCTTTCTCACTTCGTCATGGATTTGTCAGCTGTGTCGGTTTTTTCAGGTGTCACTGAGGACACGGGGAGGTGAGAATGAGGAAGGGAGGAGACGGATGGATGGGCTGATGGATGAGGAGAGCGGGCACTGTCTGTTGGAGCCACTCTCAGAGTGATGTATAAGAGCGAGATTAAGAGACAACATTCGCAATAACAGCATAGTGATATATTTTTTGTCTTTTGTGGAAAGAGAAGTTTGGGAGTGGATGGCTTAAGGGATCATTGGAATGGACAGAACTGAGACCAAATATAGCAGCAGTACCGTACCGTACGGCACCGTTGCGACCATATTTGACCGGCAGTCGGTCCTCCAGCATCAGAGCTCAAGAGCTCTTGAGGCAGAGACACATACAGTATATTTGTGCACAGGAATGAGCAGGGGAAATTTCTCCCTTCATATCGGCCTATGTTCAATTACAACAATCAGGCTTAAAGTAAGTTCTGCCCTCCTCTCCTCACTTAATTCTCCACTGCTTTCCTCATTTTCTTCTCCTCCTCTTTCCTTTTTAAATAATCATATCCTGGTTCTTAAAATTATCTTCAAAATAAGCTTTAACTAAATAATCCTCGAGAACCTAATCGTGCAGCCGCTGCAGCTTCATGCTCCTCTGCACTCTGCATACGGCATGTTCGTGCAGCACCAAAACACATGTCAGAATCATTTAAATTAATTATAAAAGCTCGGGTATAGATGTAAACTATATTTCCAGTTGACTGTCTTAAAAAGACATGCAGAAGCGGGAAAGCAATTCAGCGTCTGTGTCCACTCGCCACGGGCAGCTGTTGAACCCGAATCTGCCGAGTTGGAGGGAGACATTGTGGTTTTGTGCCAGGCCAGCTTACCTGCTGTAAAGCTTAATGGTGGGTTATTGCCTAAATCAGCTGGCTGTATTGAGATGGCATTCACTGTCGTTACCTGGCTGTTAATGAAGGCAGGTCAGGGAGACATGAGGCTGCTGTGCAGGGCGCTCGATTTGTGGTCATTAACTGTGGTGACTGTGAGATGGGATGTTAAAGACGGAGGGGCAGGGGCTCGACTTAAATGCAGTTATAGGATATACAGCACACTTTTAATTGAGAACGGATGCCATGAGTCATATTTAAAAACTAAAATGTAAAATGGTGAGGGCACTTATCTGTTCAGAGGGCAAAAGGGCAGGAGCTTGAGCACCACCTGGGGTCTATCTGTGCTGATGACTGGGATCCAGTTCAAGTGTCTCCAACTGTTGTACACTTACATATGCCCAATACTTACTCTCACATTGCTACTTTGCCAGTGGACCTCAACTCAAATATGATGTGCTAGGTACCCTGCTGCGTCCATTTTCGACATTCTGGGAAGGCTCATCAATTTAAGTTTGTTACAAGCATTGCATCTTTGAAATTACACTTTTGTTTTCACAGAAAAAGTACAGTTTCTGCTCGTTGCATAAATACATACATCATGTGGCAATCAACTTCGTCTGTTAGCTTGATGCTAACATGTAATTGGCAATGCTATTAATAGGATAAAATAAATTAGCATCGCAATCACAATACCTTAATAAATGATCCATTTTACTTCAGATGCTTCACATAAAACATGTTTGTTCATACTTTCAGACCATTTTTTTTCATGTTTTGTGGAAAATGGAAACAAACTTACAGCTGCTGACTTCACTTTGCCAGCTTAATGTTGTTGTGGTGATTCCTGTCCTTCAAAGTTTACTTAATGGTAGGCATAATAGAAAGGCTGACTCCACTGTATGAGCACGGGATCTTCTGACTGACGCTCTGCAGTGACAACATAAACAAATGTCACGTAGATCAGTGGTTCCCAATTGGTCCAGCCACAGCGTCCAGGTTTCTCCTTTGTTATTAGCTCAAGGTCCGCACAGTTTGACATATTCAGCGTCATATTTGCGTTTGGCCATGTCGTCGAGCGAGCTTGCTGTATCTGCCATGTAGCTGTTCAGAAAATAGCACTTCAAAATAAAAGCTCTGTGACAGAAATTACCTGTCCTTCAAATTAAAGTGTGTTTGACACATTAACAAGTCGCTTGTGGTCGATTCAGAATGGACCGGCCGTGCACTTTTGGACCA
Organism: Epinephelus cyanopodus; assembly: GCA_026686955.1. Classification (NCBI taxonomy): domain Eukaryota; kingdom Metazoa; phylum Chordata; class Actinopteri; order Perciformes; family Serranidae; genus Epinephelus; species Epinephelus cyanopodus. The sequence goes on from CM048930.1 coordinate 37,262,024, forward strand.
CGACCCACTAGTTGGGAACCACTGACATACATAATGACACCACTGTACTCCAGTATGGAACAATATTATCAGTGTGAAAGCCGAGTGGTGCAAAATTAATTGTATCTAATATGAAAGTGCCCATCATGGGTTCGCATGTATGGAGTTGGGACAGCTTTATACTCTGTTTCAGATGTTTTTCCTCCTCTTGCTTCCTCTCCCTCTTCTCCTCACCTATGTTTCTTCCCACTATTCTCCACTTGTCTCATTTAGCCCCCCAAGAGTGATTCTCAAATGAAATTTCAGCTTGCAGAACACACTTGGTGGAAGCCTCGAATGTTTATAAAATCCAATATTGAATTCAATCTCGCCCAGCAGCGCTGAAAAAGCATCAGCATCCCAGTTATTTTGACAACGCTAATGGATATTTAGATGGAAGGAGGAGGGCTAAATGGATGCAAAGGCTGATTAGAGGGCAGGATGGAGATGTGCATAAGATTATGGATGGATGGACGGACGGATGGATGGAAGCACATGTTGTGTAGTGCAGCAGAGAGAAAGGGGTTAAGGAGTTAGGAAGGCAACAGAGGAGGGGGAGGGCGAGGCAGAGGCGAAGAGAAAGCTTTTTGCAACCTGCCACCAGAGACATCACAGTTTTTCTGCTCAGAGGGTTTTCACTCGTTAGGAAGAACAGCTTTGTGTGCGCCCCGGCTAAGCCTCAACATGTTAGCACCGCCGGGACCGCCTCGCGCTCTCCTGTCCTCTCCCCCACTCCTCCCTGACTTTTGTCTCTGTCGTTCTCTATTGATGTCACTTCTTGGTGTTTGGTGTCTTTTTCTTCTGTCCCTTCTTCTCTCCTTATTTCTCCCTTAAATTCCTTCTCTTTCTCCGCACATTTCATCACAGCGTGCCTTCCTTCTTTTAAAGGGCAGAGGCTTCTCTGTTTTTTTTTTCTTGTACCGATGCCATTAGGTCCATATCCTCTCCCGTTGCACCTGAGTATCTCTGACAGGCCGTGAACACTCATAGAAAAGCTGTACTGTCAATAATGGATTCACCAACATGCAAAAAGGAGCAGGAGGTAGAGGAGGAGGGACTGAGTAAATAAAATAACAGTGAGGTGTTTTTTTCTTTAGTTAAAACTGCTACTGTTTCTGCCACAGGGAAGAAAGAGGAAAAGCCTGATTGCACATGAACTGTTAAATATTAAATGTGTGCAAAGAAGAAGAGAGGCAAGAGAGAGATTAAGTTCTGTTTGACGTCCTCTTAAAAAAAGTGATGTCACGTAACTGCCTCCAACAAGCTCTGTGCCACTCAGCCGGGACTATTTATCAAACATCAGAAACGCTCAGAACGGGGAAGGATACCTCGGCTCGGAGGGTCGTTGCACTTCAAGAGACAGGAACGAGATGCACCGTGACAGGCAGACAGATGGATAGACATGCAGGCAGACATGGCACAAAATTGGTTGTTGGGAGGTAAAATTTACTCAGACGCGGGTCATATCAAACAGGGCATTGCAAAGACAAATTGCATTTCTCCAACCACCTCAGCCAGACTTGGGCAGGTTTAGTGCACCAAGCAGCCTGGTTTTATGAGAGCTGAAACTTTTTACGAGAGATGAATTTCTACTCTGCTTCCAATGCCTTTACTGTGTCGAACAATCTTTGCAGGTTATTGCAGAAGTAATCAATAGTGGGAAAAGATAAAACAGCATTATTGCAAAGGTGAAAATATAAATAAAGACACTGATGCACACGGTTGCTTTCCAAAGAATTGATTATTTTTTTCATGTTGTGGGCTTTGTCAGGTGTAGTATGATATCTTGCTAAAGTTATGCATGTGGTTTGTATGATATCTCACGAATCAGCGCCCCTGCCACTTAAGCCTCATTCACATTACACGATTTTCACCGTGATTTTGACGTTGCAGAGGATCTTGAGAGCCACCTTGGGTCGGAGGTGAGTCGGCAGATAGTCTGCCACGACGAGTCCTCATGTGTGAACAAGCCTACGAGCAAGTCGCCCCCTCGTCTGTGACTGGGACTGGATATCTGGCATGCTAGAAAACTGGAGAAGTGCAACACGACTGACAAAGAGCATCAGCCAATGAGAGGCGGGATATGTCCCACGTCAGCACGCAGGAGGACGGAAGGAATGTGAGGAGGACAAGCCGCAGGGTTGCCAGGTCTGCTTATTAGCCGCGACCTTGGGCTTGTTTCTAGAGTGGAGTTGCTTATTTGGGCTTGCTCTCTAAATGTCACCTTTCTCTATATATATCCATCGCTTCTTTTGGGTTTGTTTCCAAAGCCCTGGTTGATTGTTTCTCTCCCAAGATCTGGCAACGCTGACAAGCCGGCAAGCAACAACAACAATGGCGGCGTCCACAGGATCACGGGGAGCGCGTTGTGTTTGGACCCAGGATAATAAAGAATATCCATGCCTTTACGATGTGTCGTCTCCAAGTTTGGTGACGTCACCGTGTTATCTGGGGCTCTGTTGGCGAGGGCTCGGTGGTGTGCACACACAGGTCGTAGTGCAGTTGGTGAGACTCCGGCTGACTGAAACACACGTTGCCAGGTATGAACATTCAAAAGATTACAATAGTCTCTGCGAAGCAAAATCAGGGTGAAAATTGTGTAATGTGAACTAGGCTTTAGGTTATGTTTAGAAAATAATATTGGTTTGGAAGTTGTCATATTACATACTTAATGTAACTTATTGATATGTGAGAATGAATGAGATCAGCCTGGTCCAACCTGGTCTCACCCCGAAGTCATCACAATCTGGCACTAGGTCAGTGACTTCCAGTGTCAGATGCCAACAAAAAAAGCTTTTCCTTTCACATCAGCATGACAACAACAAAAGTTAAGGCGGCAGAAGTCCAAGTGGGGCAGGCAGAAGGGATGGAGGCCAGTGTTCGCTTACCATAAGATTGTAAACCCAACCATGTGTGTGTTGGCTAAATCTAACCGTTTATTATTGAAGGAAAGAAATGTCACTTTGCGGTGATGTGTCCATTTAGTGCTTTTATTTTGAAAGAGACTGTATGCAAACTGTACATTTCCTGTGAAAACAGAAGTGTATGTTGAAAACAGACAATGCATGTAACAGCAAGTTGACACGGCGTCCCAGAACATCGACAACCAACACAGCCAGGGTACCTTGGACGTCATGTGTGGACGTGGAAAGTCCATGACCAAACGTGGACATGTGACGAGGTGGAGTGAGAATGTGTTGGACATGGCATCCATGAATGTCCAAAACAGATGTAGAAGGGGACCTAGCACATCATATTTATTTGGCGACTTGGGATGAGAACGTAGTTTTCGAGGCACGATAAGCTACAAACTAGCATGATTGCAACATTTGGACACAAGTGAAAAATAAAGTCACGTGACCCATATCAGATAAAGACTTGGTATTTTGGAGGTAAACATATTTTCGCTTTTTCTCCAGAATTTAAAGACGATGATGGAAGAGCCCATCTTTCTTTACAGAAACATCGTCCTGGTGACTCGAGATTATCCGCAGTTCCCACTGTGGACAGCGCTTCCTACCAAAGTGTCTTTGACATTGAGGTCTTGACCCATAAAACCATTCACGGCTCGATACCACGAGGGCCAAGTGAACTGTTGCATTTTGCTTCCCACATGTCACATTTTCCTTTTCTCCCTCTGCTCACTCATGTCATACATATTGTAATAATCTCACACTCCCCTCCCTCCTCACGCCCCTCGCCCTCTATCTCCACAGGGGTCAGCTCTTCTGTCATTACCACGTGTCTGTTTTGCTGCTCCCGCACTCTCCCACACACACATTTGTAGTATCCTTTGACATGCTTTTGACCCTTAATGTGCAGTATGTATGATTCATGAATCTTTAGTGTCCTGAGAACCACATGGGTGGAAAAAAGGCACCCTGCTCTCCCTCTCTCTCTTCACACCGGCAGAGACATTACTGAAAGAGTGCAAGAAAAACAGACGTGGCTGCACAAGGCTAATGAGCACTGTTGACTTCCAGGAGAGCTGCATTTTCTCTAGAGGTGGTTACAATTTAAATCACGTCAGGTCTGAACAATTTCATACAATTTGGGTCATTTTATCGCAGTAGGTCTATGTTTAATATGAATGCCAGTGGAGCTCTCTTTCTTTCTTTCTTTCTTTTTTCTTATTGTACAAAATACTTTCATCAAATGCTGTAATGGCGCATGGGAATAATGTTTTGCCAGAGGGGTAATATTACCCATGAAAGGAGGAGGAGAGTCTATGACATTGTAAGAGGTTGGCTACATCCACTAACTAATACCTTCATTCATTCATTCATTCATTCATTTTAAACTATAAACTACTGCTACATTTGCACCCAGCATACATACAACTCTGGGGTTTTTGAACCTGTAAAACTGAGACCTTTGAAAATGTGGTTGACACTGTTGTAGTTAGAAAAGAAATCTGGGGTTGGGTCTGAGTCTCAGCAAACCTTTTGTGATGTCATCCTCGGTGCACAGGCGCTCCTCTCCTGTTGCCACTGCTTCGTCCAGGGATGGATGATGCTCCCACTTCCACTCTGGTATGTCACCATAATTGACTCTTAATCTGTTTTCTGCTGCTTTGACCGTCTTATAGGTAAGATGGAGGAAAGATGACCCCCAGGGTAAGATCCCCAATTGTACATAAAAAGCTTTGAGTTATATAAGATGATGGAGGATTTGTGGGAAAGTTATACAGCTGGGTTTGAGGGGGAAAATAAAACAAAACAAAACAAAAATATTATTTAGGTAGATATATATAAAATAAAATATTTGACTGTACATTTACAGTAAATTACTAGCTACTACTTGCATTGCTTTCACAGTAAATTACTGTCATTTTAACAGAATTGTTTTGAGATGACAGCTGTATATTGTGATCTCACAATAGTTATGCCCACATATTTCTGTGATTTAGCAGAATGCTCCTGTAAAATTGTTGTATTTAACTCTAACCTCACAGTTTACGCCCATTACATTACTGTGATATAACAATACATTCCTTTAAATTACTGAATTTAACTGTGACTTCACAGTTTATGAACATTTGATTACTGTTTTTTAGCAGTTAGCTCCTGTAGAATTTCTGCATTTCACTGTAATCTCAGTTAAACTCCATATAGGCTATTACTGTGATTTAGCAGCATACTTCTGTGAGATTACTGTATTTACCTGCACAGATTTCGCAATAAAATTCTAAATTTGGTTAAATATCACAGTAAAAGCCTGTAGATGAGAATCATGTAATTAATTGTGAGATATTACAGCTACACATTGTAATGTCCTGGAAATAATTTGCAGTGTAGTACATATATGGCAGCAGCCTATTATAGTAGCTATAGTAGTTTCAACAGCTTGCTAGCATTATTAGCTCGCTAGCTTGCACTCATTAGCATTGCTAGCTTTCTAGAATTAGTCAGCATTTTCAGCAAGCTTGCTGGAGGAAGACATCCGGAATAAAAATGATTAGCATTAAGGAAATGCTAAAAGGCCTCTAGGTGTAAGGGAAAGGAGTCCATTATTCCCTTTTTAATGGCTGACATGGAGGTGTGTGTGTGTGTGTCGGACTTTTGCCTCTGCGAAGGCTGATAAAAAGTGATAATGGACACCTCACAAGGCAATATTCTGCTAATACTGTAGACACTTACAGAGGAAGCAAAAAATAAAAATATTCTGTCATATTTTTCAGATTTTTGCAGTTAAAATTGGAAGTCTCGCAAGTGGTAACTCAGTTTCAATGGTAAGGTCTATTAAATCTGAGGGTTAGACTAATATCTGGAACAATCATTGCCGCCCATAAGGTTCTTACACCATAAATGTTATTCACTAGTGCAGTTAATAGGACAAACCATAGATACAAGCTAGCTATGAGAGATACTCTCGTACGCCCAGCTCATGGAAACCTTTAGCCTAGCTATTAGCCAGAAAGCTAACATTATGCTAGCAAGATTCAAAGTCAATAGCACGGCTTACACTTGACAAAAAGTAAACATAATTTGACAGCATGTTTAACAGCAGGCCTGGCCAGCATCCAGCATGTCATCGTCCACAAATCAATATCAAGATTTTCACGGACAAACGGTACACAATGTGTAACGTTACTGTCATCCGCAGCCTGAAGACGTGACATGAGAGGACATGGCCATGAACTGTGTCTTTCTCAGCAGGTGTGTGCATGCTTAGTTTCATTATAGGTGAGAAAAGCAACAAGGTGAAAAGCTCACCTTGTTGCTTTTCTTTGTATTTGACTGTTTAGGTCACAGATTTCATCTCGGAGGTGTCACATACGTTAGCCTAGGTAATTATCTAAACTCAGTTGCTGTGCTGTCTGCGCGTTACAGTATGTGATCAACCACTAATTGGAAGCCTACTTTTGTTCCTGCAACCTACTTTAGTCAAGCCAGCATTACCTGTCTCCACAGCTTGCGAATGTTGTTTTTTAACAGCTGCAGCACTCTGAAAAGAGAATGAGCCTCAAAATTGCTGCCGATATTCCCCCAGCTCTACTGCCTAAAATAATGTTGCATATCAAAGACAGAATACTCCGTTGCTTTTGGCAATTTAACCTTCTTTTATGGCTTAAAATGTGTGACACATTTTCTGCACAGTGCCTTTACTAGCAATAAAGCAGCTTAATGAGAAACCATTTTAATGAGAAAGGTCAGCTGCGTAAAACATTCTCTCTGACAGGTATGTTTCGGCAGTTTGTGTCAATAAATTTATTTATGAACTCTTATTTCCTTATTCCTTTTGCAGAGAAAGAATCACTTGTACACTCAGTCAGGGCTGAAATGTGAGAGAACAGGCCATGTATTCAGACAATCTCCAGGGCTCCCTGTGTATCACAGCCTGTGTATGACATTTTTCTCAGCTCACATGTCGATTTTATTTCCCAGGAAAGTACAAGACAGGGTGCTAAAATCAGAGGAGGGCGATGGCTGAGAAGAGAAAAAGAAAATGTGAAAGTAGTGAGCCTTCCACAAAGATACAGGCAGTTCCTAGAACATTTCTAGAATGTTAATTTCTACATTTAATTAGAGTTACAATCAACATAACCCTTTGAATGGTGCAATAGACAAGGTCCGCCAGTGCTTACGTTGATAACGTCATTTCTCTGAGTATCTTCAAATGCTTCATATCCCTAAAATCTGTTTAAAAAGCGTTCGACTGTAGTCTTTAAAATGTCTTTTTTACCAAATTGTGTGGCTGCACTTTAACCTGTGTCTTGACACTGGATTATGATAATAAAAAAACAGTTTCATAGCATTTTCTACTATTATGTATTTATTTCTTAATATTTTACATAGAGTTTTAGGAGTTGAGACACAACAATTCAAATCCCATCCATTTTTATTTTACACGCTGGTATCGGATCAGTACTCGGTATCCGCAGATACCTAAGGTTCAGGGATTGGAATCGGTATCAGAAAGGAAAAAGTGGTATCTGTAGGATACATGTCTGATTTACAAATAAAAAAAACAAACAACAATAATAAGTATGCAAAAGTCTTTAATGTAGTAACATGAAGAACATATTTCTTCACATTCCAAAGGTTATTTGAACAATGTCCATTATTTAGTATTTGAGATACTTATTTTTATGAGCAGAGTGAAGAGGCGTAAATTTCTCTGGTGCCACCACATTTTCGCGTGATTTTGCACATGACATAGCACAATGATGTCTTTATGAGTGTACAATGAGATGATATAGGAGATGGAAACTTAAGCTTTCTGCTGCAAAAAGAATGAATGCTCTCACTATTTTGGCTTTAATTTCAGATCAATGTATATATATACAGAACTAGGAAAACACTCGGAGAGCGCAGACCTCCACCAAGCAGCTCGGATTTCCCCGCCATTTTATTATTTTATCCACTTTGCTTCAACCGATCACCACCAAAATTGTATCATCTGTTCCGTGTCCCATTATCAACCTTTCCTGAAAAATTCATCAAAATCTGTTCAGAACTTTTTGAGTAATTTTGCAGACAACCAAACAGACAAACAGACCAATGCTGGCGAAAACATAACCTCCTTGGCGGAGGAAATTATGCAAACAATGATCTCATGGGGAACTACTCGGGGAAATAATGGTGTAAATATGGCAAAATACAACATATGCACCGCCGTTAGGTAGAGTGATGTAACATAATGACTTAACTTTCGGCTGCAAAAATAATCAACGCTCCAGCTATTATAGTTTTAATTTCAGATTGATATATGTACATACAGGATCATGCAAACAACGATCTCCCACAGCCCTCACTAGGAAACTCTGGATTAATGTCGGTGAAATACCTCATTTGCTCGGCATGTAAGTTAAGGTAACATAAGGTAATGAGCTGGTGATGGGGAGGACAGAAGTCTTAGCTTTCTGCTGCAAAAAGAATCAATGCTCCAGCAGTCATGGTTCTTATCTGACATCTATTTAAACTAAATCATGCAAACAAACATCTCCTGCAGCCGTCTGCTCTAGGTCTGTTTTTAAAAGGTTAATGAAAAACAACTTAAAGTGTTGAGGGAATAAAGTATAAATAACAAGTTAAATTAATATTTGATAATTATAGCAAGAAAGGTGGAGAGTTACATAATGACGGAGCTGCTGAAAGGGGTGAGAAAGGGGTGACAGAATGGGGGTGGGAGGGCGGGGGGGAGCGAGGCTGCAGACAGCAGTGAGTAAAGGATGAGAGAAAAGATGGAGGCGAGAGATGAGAAGACGCGACGGGGACTCGTGTGTGTTTAAACAAATTAAAAAGACATGGGTGGATTCTGGAACAGAGCAAAAGGGTGTGAAATGGAAAGAGTGGAAAAAGTGCCAGAAGCGACGGCGGCTACACACGCGAGGGGTTTCGCTGAGGCACCCAGCTGGACTCCCGCAGAAGCTGGATGGAAATGAAGCCTCATGCATCATAAGCCCTTTTTCAGACTGTAATTTGCATCGACAAAATGGATAATACAGTAACCTATATACACTACATTCGATATTGAGCTGCTTGGAATTTTAAATAACCAAGTAACCGAGTGGTTGGTTTTGTTTGTGTTGAAGTAATGGTGCTGTTCATCATATTTACACCAGAAAATGAAAACACACACGCAGCGTTACGCGTAGGCAGGGACTCGCCTCATCAGGATGCACCACTCTTTTGTTTTCTTTGGGTCGTATTCCATAAATGCCTCCTGTTGTTGCAGTCAAATGCTGATGATTAGTCATTTTGATTGGTTGCTGAATATCAAAAAGGGAGGGGAACACGCCAAAATAAAGGAGATGAGATGAAGAAAGAAAGCAAAGCACAAGAGAGATGGCATTCTGTCATAGAGGCGGTTATGGACAGTAAATAATAAACCTCATCCTGAAAGTGTTATGTACACCAATTAACACCTCGCACCTATGAGCCCAAATTTATCACACAGCTGGGGGGAAGTGACACCAGGTAGGGCTGCGTGATATGGAGAAAAAATCATATTCCAGGTGTGTCCAGTCGTCCATGTACAAGGCAGTGTCCCTGCTGCAGCAGCCCCAGGTTCAATCCAGCCCACGGCCCCTTGCTGCATGTCATCCCGTCTTGCAAGTCAAAGCCACATTTAACATGTAACGAGCACTTTTATAAAAAACAGACTGTGATTAAAATAAAGTGCAAAGACGGATTTTTTTCGCTGTTTGAAAATGTACAGCTGCACAACACGCAAATGAAAACGTATCTAAAATAAACAGCAGGTCTGTACGTTAACTTTTTGCACACAGCACTGGAGCTGCAGAGGTTTAAAGGTTTGCAGCACAGGACGCTAAACCAACATGAGTATAAAAGTATCCAGTCGGCCTAAATCCACTGTAGTTTGGATCAGTTAAATATCTGTGTGGGGGGAGTTAGGGGTCGTAACCATGCCTTGTTTTTTATCACCCTCAAATTCTTGCCTTTTGCCAGGCTGCCATTATAAATAAGAATTTGTTCTTAATGACTTGCCTGGTTAAATAAAGGTTAAATGAATAAAATAAAATAGTTCAAGTTCAAGTTTTGGAACGCAGCAGTGCATGGCTTTTTGTAAGAACAACATTTTTTACGCGACTTGACCCTATCCATATCTATATAACGGTGTTGTCTCAAAATCTTGCTTGATAAAATATTGTTGTTATATGGCCCAGTCCTAACACCAGGCACGCCTCATCTGGGCGAAGGTGAGACCTGCATGCTTTGTCAGTTTTTGGCCTGCGGGCTTCACATGAATTTATCGCCCTACCTCACGGTGCAGTGACAAGATAAACAGCAATTACATAAATTCAGTGCCTCAGATAAACACCTCCTGGTTACTGTGCTTCCTCTTTTGTATGTGCAGCGTATCCTGTATGTGTTCAATTACATGGTTCTTATGGCGAAACGCAGCTGGTGTGTTTCATCCCTCGCGGTTTGAAGGTCAGGGTGTTGACGGGATGTGTAACATGCTCAGCTTTGATGCCAAACACTGCAGTTCACATATATTCTTTATTATCATTTCAGACTAACAGTGTTGTCTTATTATAAGTAGTTTTAGTTGATGAACCTAAACCATATGAAAACCATACTTGCCTGTCAGGTTGATACAGCCCAGTCGCCAGAAACACAAATACATTATATTTGCACACTTCTTACTGATCATGTTGATGTCTGTAAAGTGACGCAGTCTATAAGCTGACTTTGTCTTCAGGAGATGGACAGAGTGGTGGATGACGCGACACCTCGTCATGACACCTGCCGAGCTGCAGATCACTATTAGGGACCAACAACAAAAAACAGCTGTGATTTAGCGAGTCATTAGGCACCAAACCTTGGTGTTTTTTAGGGACCTGTCACTCTGCTAATAGCGGCTAACTGAAATGAAAAGTTGTTTTTTTTTACCAAAAGGTGATCTTTTCTTTACCATAACAGAGTGTTTTTTTTAAAGCTCAAACCTAACCGCACTTTAGCCAACGTATACACTTCACACATTCTCGCTTCGACTTCATCCCATATTGACATTTGGTCATGGACTTTCCAAGTACGATACGATGTGCAAGGTAACCGAAAAACTCTCACACATGGTTGGGTTTTGGAAAAAAGAACATAGTTTGGCTTTATTTCTTACGGGAAGTGAACACTGGTCTCCCGGGTGAAAGTTAGTGGTTGTTGCTCCAATCCAACACCCCTCCCGTCCACCCTATTGGATTTTTGCAGCCTTAAGGCCTTGTTTACACGGATACCGATACAAATAAAAACAGATTTTTATTGTATTTGTGTAAAAAAAAATTCCAGTTTTTAAAAAGGATATCCCTGCTCCAGGCCAGTAGGTGGTGATACGCCATATATCAAACACCACAGAAGAACATTCTGCAAATGCACAGTGGTTTGTTTTCGTCTTGGCGCTAGTGATAAAAACAATGCTTAACTACATTTTAACCTCATGTAGCATCATTAGCTGCTTTGCACTTACTAATATTGGGCACAGCAGACGTCTTTGTTCGCCGATGGAGCTGTGATGTTGATGCAGCAGTGCTAAGTTCATTTGTAAGCCCCCGAAGTGCTAACAAAACGTAAACAACCCGGCATATATCCGCCATTGTTGTTGTGGTTACCAGGCGCCTAATGGGAATGCGCGAAGTGGGTTGCAACGTCATTGTTTTCCAGAATCTCCGTCTATCCTGTTTACACGTCTCCACAGAAACAGATATTTTTTAAGACTTTCACTTTGGAAGCCGTTTTTGAAAATCTCGTCGAGAAAAGCGCCAGTTACGTGTAAATGATAGGTGCAAAGGCAGAGATAAAAACTTGTTTTCAGAAATATACGGAACTGCATAAACAGGCCCTAACTGTCATTCTTATCCCGCCATGTTTCCCACTGACGCTGCAGGTCACTGTTAAAGTATTGCAGTGACCGACAGCATATCATGTGAAAGAACAGCTTCTTTTCAACAGTGTCTGATGCCGGAAGCCCCAGATTGACTTCGGAGTGATCCGCTAATATTAATGTGCAAATGTAGCGTATCTTTAGTTTGCAGAAACATTCACGATTGGCTTGCTCAGTAATGTAGGAACAGAATAACAAAATCCAAAGTAAATGCTGTTAAACATTGTCATCTCATTCTGCAGGATGGTTCTGCTTGGATGGTTGTTTTTGGATAAACTACTGTTGCTTAGATTCAGTTCCAACATCTGCAGGCATTTTTTTTTTTTTTTTTTTTTTTTTTTTTTTTTTTTAACCAGACTATTTTCCTTATCCAGGTTTTTGGTGTAATTCAATTTGTATGCTGTCAGAGGGGATTTTCTAAAATCTTCTCTCTGGATTGGAGGTGAAGCAGTGGAGTAAAACCCAGACCTCCGAGCCTGCAGCACCTCAGGGCCAGAGCATCATATTCTCCCCAGGCAGAGGTGTTCTTTCCTGGGAGACAGACAGCCTAATGGAGGGTCATCCATCCGGAGCCTCGGGTGCAGTCTGGCTGATCAATAGGACACACACACACACACACACACACACATACACACACACACAGATACACATTTCTAGTGCATATACGTTGAGTTCAACTTATTAATACAAGGACATACCGCCTGCAGGCAAGCAAAGCCACCAGCACGCTCCCGAGTAGCTGCAAAGATGCACGCACATAAACACACATTCACAAACGCAAGAAGACACACACTCAAGAAAAAGACATGCATCCAAAGACACATAGTCATATTCTGTCCGCCCCAGCATCCCAGCTCAGGGAGGACATGCTGAGGCCTCAGTGATCTGTCTTCATAGCAGCAGCATCTGCTCTTGTCCCTGTCTGTCTGTACGATGTATGAGTGGGAGGTAATTGCAGTGCACAACACCATCACAGTGACATTAACACATGATGGGGATTAAGTGAAGTCCAATACTGCAGTACCAATGTTATCATTCTCTTTTCCCCCTCTCTCGTTCCCGCTCTCTTCTATGTTTGGTTTCGTTCTCGTCGTTCTTATGTTATTGTTTCGTCTTTCGATCTGTTTGCTGCCAGATAGATGCAGTCAGTTGGATCGCTACTTTCATGGACCACTTGCATGATAACTAGCACTATCACAGAGGCTGTCAACAGCTTTTTCAAGATTATTTCCATGGCTCCTCTGCAGTGTGAGAGTGTATGGTGAACTCGCATAATGTCAATAATGCTGTTTGCAGTGCTGGTCTCAGGCCACTGAGCTTAGAGTCCACAGACGCAGATTGGTGTGACGTGTTTTCTAATATGATTTTTTTCCCCAGGGCCGATTCTGATACTGATTATTAGTCTGCAAAGAGACTGATAACCAATGTTTCTGGAACCGAAAAATGAAAATCTTCTGATAAACTTGATGTCAAAATTTAGAAAACACAACTCAAAACTTTGTTGAAGTGTTTTCAGCATCCTTTGCTTAATTAAATGATGCAAATGAATCTGTCCTTGCATGTTTTGCAACCTGCCTTTCCTGCCTTTGTTATGTGTTATACTGTCTCCAAAATGCTAGTTAGTGGAGGGGTTTTATCAACTGTGTTGGGTTTCTGTGAGGTACAAGTTTGGTTGATTCAAGAGTCAGCAGATCGTCTGCCACGACGAGTCCTCATGTGTGAACAAGCCTACAAGCAAGTCGCCCCCTCGTCTGTGACTGGGACTGGATATCTGGCATGCTAGAAAACTGGAGAAGTGTGACACGACTGACAAAGAGCATCAGCCAATGAGAGGCGGGATACGTCCCACGTCACCACGCAGGAGGACGGAAGAAACATGAGGAGGACAAGCCGCAGGGTTGCCAACAACAACAATGGCGGCGTCCACAGGATCACGGGGAGCGCGCAGTGTTTGGACCCAGGATAATAAAGAATATCCATGCCTTTACGATGTGTCGTCTCCAAGTTTGGTGACGTACCACGTTATCTGGGGCTCTGTCAGCGAGGGCTCGGTGGAGAAATCTTGTGGTTTGCACACACAGGTCGTAACGACTCCTGCTGACAGAAACACGTCGCCAGGTATGAACACTCAAAACATTACGATAGCCTCTGCGACGGAAAATCAGGGTGAAAATCGTGTAATGTGAACTAGGCTTAACACATTCTCACTCGGCCTCGCCACGTTTGGTCATGGACTTTACACATCCAGATGTTGTTGGCGGTTGTTAAAGTTCTTGGACATTGTGTCAACTTAAATCTGTTACATGCATTGTCTGTTTGCAGAATACTCAATACAGTTTACATACAGTCTCTTTCAAAATAAACCCGCTACATCAGTACGATGTTTTTTTTCCCTTCAACAACAAAAGCACATGGTTGGGTTTAGAATAAAAGAACAGGATTTGGCTTTACAATCTCACAGGAAGAGAACACTGGTGTCCCATGTGAAAGTCGGGGTTTGTTGGACCCATCCACCACCTCTGCTGACCACTTTTGTCCTGCCATGTTTCCCCCTGATGCTGCTGGGAGCCGTGAAACAATCACGTTGAGCAGTTGTATATCATGCCGACATGACATAATGGCTTTTTCATCGTTGTCTGATGCTAGAAATCACTGACCAAGTGCCAGATTTTGACAATTTCACAGAGATAATGGGATGGTAAATCAGTGGAAACTTTATTTTACTTATTTTGAATGTCACAACTCCCACGAAGTAAGTTGTTCCACTATCAGGATTTTATCCATTCGGTCTGATAACATTTCTAAAGTCGAGAAGAGCTGCAGGATTGAATTATATCATCTGCATTCAAGTTAGCGGAGCGCTGAAGAACTTAGTGTCAATCTTTACTGTGTGGAGGAATGTGTGATAATACAGAAGCTGAAGTACACACACACACACACACACACAGGAATATTAAACATTCACAGCGGTGTAGAATTATCAAAAGTTAATAATATTACATTTTATTAAGTTTTCAATTTAATAGCTTCTCAGCACAGGAGATAGAGATCCACTTCAAGAGATGTGAGCCAATTTAAAGCACAAAAACCACAAAAAAAGTTCAAATAAAAGATTAATGAACCCTGTGGGTGTACTTGCTAAATTATCTCAGTCATTAGCACTTAAACCACTATTTAATATACATTAGCTACTGTAATTAAGCACCTCTGCAGTCAGCCCACTACAGAATCGTAACATGGGTTTGTGCACATCAAAGCACGTCAGTCACCCTGTGTCTTCGTGGCTGTTTTTGTCAGAGATTATTTAAAATCCCGTCACATATAATCTGCTGCTCCCCCAACCCTGATGACTCATTATTTCCACTAAACAGTATCAAACAAAGGTCACAACAAATAATTCTAATCTGATTGCTGTGCTTATTTCAGTAACTGTAACACAGTGGGTTTTTTTTTTTTTTTCATACTCCGATTCATATAATCCTGTTACATGTAATCCCTCGCTCCCCAACCCTGATGAGTCATCACTTCCATTAAGAAACAGTCACACATATTACACAGCTGTTATCTCCCAGAGCCTTTTATCTTGCTTTGCTCTCAGCTACTTCCCTTATCTTCATAAAAGCAAGCTTTTATCCAGTGTTTTGCTCATAGCGCTGTCTTGGGGGTAGGGTGGTGTGTGTGTGTGTGTGTGTGTGTGTGTGTGTGTGTGTGTGTGTGTGTGTTCCTCTATCAAAATCAGGTCTCATCATTAGCGCTGAACCGCTGCTATAGCACAGAGTGTTTCTGCATTATGCATTGGTTAAATTCCATCACCTGCTATGTGACTTTACAATTAGCTTCTCTTATCTTTGAAGGAACAACCTTTTGATCCAGTTTCTTGTTCGTCTTGTTGGCCTCTGTAATCTTATACCTTGTTCTTATCGTATCCCTATTGTTACGAATTGCACTATTTTCTTTCAAAGATATTTGTTACAAGTGGGAGATAAAAATGCTGACTTATCGCAGCGCCTGCTCCTATTCTTAATGCTATTCTTTTCAGCTTTTCCAGCAGTGTATTGTAGTCCCTGGAACATCTTTATTACAAGGCTACAGAAAATGACAGCGAGATACAGACCATTTGGTTGGCACTTAAATCCAGCGTGCCTCACAGAATGCATCTTGTTTGATCACGGGAGCAACTGAACCCCAGACTCGGGGATCATGGGAGCTATATTCTCACCGTGGGGGCATACAGTGACAAAGCTGACTTATACAAATGTCTGCACTTATTGTAATTCAACAGTGTCGGCTGAGAATGTGAAATGTAAATGCAGGAATGTAAGATCATTACCTGGCACCTTGAGGAATGTATCACTGTCGATGGGGATAACACAGCGGGCTATGCAGGGGTAAAAACTCGCCTCAGGCACAAAGAGGCAGAATGAAAAGTGCAGTCGTTCCCGTTGAAACCATCATTCCTGAATGGTCATTTGGCAGTTGCAGTGAATGCAGGCGATTCAGCAGAAAGTTGATAAAACCTGCCTATTCACTGTGTCAAAACCTCAATAGAAATAGTGTGTGTGTGTATATTTTATCATTTTAGTGAAAAGATAATAAATGTCAGGCTTATCAGTGCTGTTTATTTGTACTTGACTCAGCAGCATATCTGCCCGCAATATGGATTTCCATCCTTTATACTGAGGGCAAAGCCTATAAAATGTTTGATAAAGCTGCCACTGAGACACATCCGGCACCATGGATGGATATTGTGGGTCTCTGACCCCCACTGAGTCACCTCTGCCCACTGGACCTTGCTCAGAAGCCCCATTTCCACCAAACCCTTTCAGTACAGTACCTTTGGACCTTCAGACATGGTACCTAGACCCTCGGTCTGTTTAGTGTTTCACCACAGACCGTCCTTTCAAGGCCCTGACACACCAAGCCGACGGTCGGCCGTCAACCAAAGTCGGGCCGTCGGTGAGCGTCTGTCGCCGTAGTTTTTGCTGTGTGTCCCGCACTGTTGGCACTTTGGTGTCGGCGGCTTTCCGGCTGATTGAGCATGTTGAATCGGCGGCGGAGCTTGTTGGTGAGAGAGATCACTCTGATTGGCTGTGCAGGTTTTATTTCCTCGCCCCTGGAGTGAGTGAATCTGCCTGTAGTGAAACCAGGGCTAACTGGTGCTTCCTCCTCAGGCTCCACTTCACTCAGCTGCCCCACAGACCCGCTGCTTCTTCCAGCTAGCGGAGCGTTAGCCACAGCATAACCGGAGGGAAGCACAGCCAGTTAGCCTCCGCTAGTCTCTGAACTAGCCCCGGCTCTCCGTTTGGATCCAACCGGAGCACCGAGCCCTGGTTTGTTATTCAGGTTAAAGTGGGAAGAAGCAGCGGGTTTATCAGGCAGCTGAGTGAAGTGGAGCCTGCGGAGGAAACACCGGGGCCGTCTGGATGTAATAGTCCGTGGAGGTGCTGCGGTGCTCGGCTGCACAGATAGGAAACCCCTCGGCTGACAGGATGTACCACTCTCTCACTCCGCTCTCTCTCACGCAGGCGCAGAACGTACGTGCTACTTGGCTGCCAGATGTAGTCCCTGTAGTGTGTTCAAATGCAACTGACACAGGGCGACGTGAGGCGAAGTAGACGACGCAACAGTTGGCTTTCATCGCCGCGAGTTCTTTGATGTCGGTTTGGTGTGTCCGCACCTTTAAATGTGGGCAGGGTTGTTGTCACTCGCTGTATTTTCTCATCAGCGGTGACACAGATGGAAGTCTGCACCTGGATTCACGTCATCAACTCATGCATTGAGTAACATTACAAGTAAACGTTCCACCTTAAAAGTCGACGCAGTCGGCCCTGTGGCCCAATGATGCAAGAGGCAGCAAAACATCCTTTATTTTACAGTTATAGTTTACTAATATATGAAAAACTTTATGCAATATGAACAGAGGTTACACAAAACCAGCCTTAAGTCAGCCCTGAGCAGAGTGACCGTCTGCTGTTGACAAATAAACGGGCTGCAGTGTTCACAGCTCCACCTTTTAGTACCAGATCTGGGGTTATATGCGCTCTGTCTGGTCTTTTTTCAAATTCTAGCTGCTGCATTCTGGACAAGATGCTTTTTTATTTATTTTTTTGGGGGGGGGCAGACCAAACAAGAGAGCATTACAGTTGTCACGTTCAGAGGTAAAACAAGCATGAATAAGTTTGTCTGTATCACCCTGAGAGAGAAACTGTCTGACCTTGGCAGTATCTCTAATTTGATATAAAGACAGTTTGGTGATGTTTCTAATGTGAGCTCAGAATCCAACTGATGCGCGCACGCACACACACACACACACACACACACACACACACACACACACACAGACAGTTATAATTATGATTGTACAATCAGCCTGGTCAATACACTTGTGCGCTGGCACCACCTATTTGGTTTACATTAAGCCAACTCACGGAAATTAAATGCCTGCCCACACATTTAAGTCTGCTGCCAATATTAAGTATTAAAAAGTAAAATTAACTCAAAAAAGTATGTTGAAGGCAAAAGCATCATCAGGGTCAAACTCCATGCAGCGATACACATCCAGACTTTTGTGGTAAAATATCAGAACCTAGAGAAATTTGGCAGGTACAGTGGATGAGAAACAGGTTCCCCTGAACAAGGCGGTTAACCTTCAGATGCTCATTTGCTAACAGTGAAACACTGTAGCTGCCAGATACAGTATAAATATGGATAAATGTGTAACAGGGTGTTGGTGAAAACAAGCGCGTGCACTCAGTGAACCTGTAGAAGGGTAAAGATTAATTCAGAGTCGAGATATTTTGAATGCACTGAATGCAATTTCACCCCTCGCATATTAGATTTCGTAGTTTTGTTTTGTGAACATGGTGCAGTTACTTTGTGTGTATTCTCACAGTGATATTATGTTTTATAATCTTCCATTTAGTGCATTAATCAGATCATATTCGGGACAGATGAGTGTGGTTGTATCTCATTTTTCCTGTCTGAAATGGTCGCACGGTTTGTGAATGCAGAGAGGATGAAGACCTCCTGTGAAATATACTCCAGCGAATTTGCCTCCCAGTGTGGAGACAGACAGGTTATGTGGTACCTTGATGTTACTAGCAGGTGATCTAAACACCATATGTATTACCAACATGCAATAAACACCACATATATTATTTACAAAGCGTTTTTTATGTCCCCAAGTAGTTGCTGTCTTGTAGTGAAATCACTTGAGTACATGCACACAGAGATAGGGAGACACACACAGACAGACTCACACAGCAAAATACCTATGGGGGCGATGAAATCTAACCAGGCGTGTAATCTAAAGATTTCCACCAGAGGAATATTCACTTTTCCATCAGTCTGTTGCTTCATCCCTCTGTTATCACTATCCCTCTGTCGTTTATTCCTCCCTCCTTCTGCCTCGGCTCTTGCAGGAGCAGACGCTCTCACTTTCTAAAGTAAACACCACCAGATGGAAATGGACTTATTCTGTGTATGTGTGTGTGTGTGTGTGTGTGTTTGTGCTGTGTATGTGTAAGTCGTCCTCTGCCGTGTGTGTGTGTGTGTGTGTTTTACTTATTCTGCACCATGCACCTCCCTTTCTCCTTGGATTTCCTTCCTAAAAGCAAATATCCCTTTCCAATACATAGACACACGGTAGCACACACACACACACACACACACACACACACACACACACTTTAATGGACCAAAGGGCTCCCATGTGTCCACGGGGGGAAAGCCAATCGTCCCATCGTGGTATTGCTGCTTTATGAAAAATGTATGATAGGATATGATACAAAGCAGAACTCATATCTACACAGTTGTGAATTAATCATTTGGTTTTAAGAGCACTAAATAAGTCGGCCAGTGGCTTTGAAATATGATTTTATCAGTGTTTTCTTCCCTTTAACTAGCTAGTTGGGTGCTTTTGACAGAATAGGCATCTCCCGCCTCCATCACACCTTCATCCCTCTTTCTGTCTCTTTTTTATTCCATCTTTTATCTCACCTTTTTCTTTTTTTATGCCCGTCTGTCTGTCCACCCAGCTCACCTCTCTATCTCCTTTCGAAGCAGCAGCTATGACTCAGTAAACACTGGCCTAATCATTCTGCCCTTCCAGAAGTCCGATTGCCAGCTTCCGTTTTGAAATATCATCAATATTTAATTAAGTGATTATCTCTTTAGGACACAACACAGATAGGAAAAAGGAAAGAGGCTTAAAAGTTGGCTCCGGTTCATGGATAATCCTCTTGTCAAAATGACCACCCCCGCAGTGGTGTTACTGTCCACCCACCTGACCAAACTAAAGCCATACAGATAAAAAAAGAGATGGGACCAGAATGTTATTATTGACTTTTAATTGTTTTTTTTTTTGTTTGTTTTTTTTCTTTGCAGCCGGGCCTCTGCTTCCCAATCAACATATTCCTGCTGCACCTTGGGGTTCCCCAAAAAGAGGAAGGCAACGTTATTATAGATCAACAAAGGCTGCAGAGGGAGGTGGGGGTTGTTGGATGGGTCAACAAAAAGAAACAAAAAAAACATTGAATTCTTACACAACAAAACATCTGAAATATTTTTATTTCCAGCCAAAGGTCAACCTCGTTTTGTTGTTTATTTTTTTTCAATCACGACCATTTATGTCACAGTCACAGATTAAGACCAGAAGGTCAGGTATCACGGCATGAAAAGCTTCAAAGTGTGTTAAAATTAATGTTGTCACGGTACCAAAATTGGGACCCACGGTACGATACCAGTGAAAGTATCACGGTTCTGAGTAGTATCAGGATACCACAGAGAAAATGAGGCAGATGTGCCTTTTGTCATTTATAAAAAAGATAAATCACTTTTCTATGATCAATAAGTGATTAACATAGGGAGGATCAAAACATAGGGGGGATCAAAATAAAATAAATAAATAAAATAAAAATCAACCAGCCACCCTCCTCCCCTGACAAGTAAAGAACAGTCCCTTCATAAGTAAAGAACAGTCCCTAAAGTGCGGTGAGGTTTGTGGACCGTTACCTGCCACAAAGAGAGAAATGTGAACGGCTCGTTTCTCCTCTGACACGACACATACCTGTGTGCCGCCACAGCTCGGCTGTTCAGTTATTTCTGGGCAGTCATGACACCAACAAAGAGGAAATTATTGGACCTGGGCCGGACTTCTTGGTCACCGATAACCCACTATCTTGCAGTGGCCATAGTGCTCTGCCGTATTCCTGTCTGTGACCCCCGTCTGTGAACCGGCAGGATTCGCCTTTCGTTTCTGCTGCTGGTTGAAATCTGTACTCACACAGCTGCTCCTGGATGATTTCTTTTAGCGCACAAAACTATTTTTAGAGCTCTGCGGAAAACAAATCACTGTAGCATATCTAAACAAATCTAACCTACAAGTAACAATAACTTTCACTGCTCAAAGATACTCAGTA
Source organism: Epinephelus cyanopodus (assembly GCA_026686955.1). NCBI lineage: Eukaryota > Metazoa > Chordata > Actinopteri > Perciformes > Serranidae > Epinephelus > Epinephelus cyanopodus. The sequence continues at coordinate 37,283,308 of CM048930.1, forward strand.
GCTCAGCTAATACCTGACATGTCACTGGAAAACAAACCACTGCAGCAGCATGTTGAGTGCCAGGTGGCCAGCGCGCACTGTTATTGGACGGCGCATAGACACTCACCCTCTTGTGATTGGACTTTGAACTTATCCCACAGTGGTACGTGAGGTATCGTAGTACTACAGTACTCCAACATTATGGTATCATATGTACTGTGGTGTTTTAGTACCGTGGTCTACTGTTGGCACCAGTATACCGTGCAACACTAGTTAAAATAGTGATGGTGGTGACAGCAATATATAATGTTTGGCAGGACTTAAGTAATATAATATATTACCAAAAAGATTCTGGGTGATATTACTACATTTCCAATTACACGTAACATGTTACCACTTGAAAACTATTGTTTTTATTTTTTTTATTCATCCACACTGCTCCACTTCCCCCAGTGCACCAACCAAAGAAATCCCATATAACAGACTACATTGCACATCTAGGTGATGGCGCACTGTGCGTTATCATGTTCACTGTGTTTTAATTCACATACCTGATGTTTCCTGTTCTGCTTCGCATGCTTCGTCCCAGTGATCAACACACATCGGGCTTTACTTTTATGCACTTTGTTGCTTTTTATTCCATGTTGCCCAAGTTTCCAGTCTTAATCTGTGACTTCCTGTCTCCTAAAACTGTGTTGTTGTTTTTTGTTTTTTTTTTCTTTTGCTTTAACATGGCTGTAATCTTTGTAATTTTCTAACATTAACTGTGTTTATTATTGTAACCCTGACAATGAAGGTCCACTAACCCAAATAAATCGGGGCCCCTAAACCTATCCAATTTGTTCTATGCTTAAACTGAACCTTGACTGCAGTGCTGTCACATTGTATAAGAGATTCACTTTTTCACAAACAGAAATGCAGTAGATGTGCATTGAAAGCATATATCAGCACACTCACAGAAAGCAGAAGAGGTGAGAAAAAGACGAGGCACATATGACAAGGACGAGGACAGTATCATCTGCAAACAACAAGAACGTCGCCTTTACCTTTCTGAAAAAAAAAGGAACTCACGATCTCAACTGCGCTTTTATATTTCTTAAATGAAAAACTCACAAAAGACACACTGAGGTTCATCTCTGTAGAAACCACGGCAGCCTTGAGGCAAACATGCACAGCTTTCACTCTGACAATAGTTTCATAACCATGTCATGCTGATATAACAGTCAAACCTTCATCACAGACTCTCTGGAAGGAAGCTTTGCAATGATTATCTAAAACAACTATAAGGAACATGCAACTTGTGTTGATTTGTAGACAGAAGCGGCAGTCTTTCCCAGAATGAATAATGCATTTCCCATGAACACCACCACTTTGTGTTGTAAAGATTTCAACCTGGCAAGCACGTGCATTTGTTCTGGAAGAAGAAGACAGATACAGCTTATTTTTAATTCCATTTTTTGTTGTTTGCAAGTGATGAGGAAGTGAATCTATTTGTGGCTATGGAAGAGAAATTATTGTAACATAATGATGGAGAAACAAACTTTGTTTCAGTACTGTTCATTCACCAAGGTTAGAGCTAAGCCTACAACTACAATTTTGGTTGCTTTGTAAGAGTAACTCTGCTGAGAAAGGTTAAGTTATTAACATTCCCTGGTTATGTTTCATCCATCCACCCATTCATCCACTTTCATACACTTGCAGGAGCAGCAGGCTGAACTAATTACTCCAGACATCCCTCTCCGGTGACGCTTTCTTGCTCCTCCTCGGGGATGCCGGGGCGTTCCCAGGCTAGATGAGATGTATAATCCCTCCCCTCTTACCAGGTGGATGTGCCAAGGATGCATCTAAATCAAGTGCCCAAAATGCTTCAACTGGCCCCTTTCAACATGAAGGAGCAGCAGCACTCGTCCGAGCTCCCTACGGATGTCTGAGCTCCTCACCCTATCTAAGGCTGAGCTGCAGCTTGTATCTGCGATCTCGTTCTTTTGGTCACTACCCAAAGCTCATGACCATAGGTGAGTGTCAGGACGTAGCTGGACCGGTAAATTGAAGCCTCCGGCTGACCTCCGTCTTCACTATGAAAGTCCGGCACAGTGCTTGCATCACTGCTGACGCTGCACCAATCCACTCATTGATCTCAATCTCCATACTACGGCTGTAGTCAACCAAAGAAAATCTTGGTCGACTAAAGTTGCACATCTTCAACTAATCGATTAGTCGTGGGGAAAAAAATCTGCACATTATTTTTACTTCTGTGGTGGTGTGTCTGTGTCACTCTGCAGTTACACCTCCAAAACAGTCGGCGGTGGAGGACTGTGTTAAGTGCTGTAAAGTTTAGTTCAAATCAAATTTTCTTTATATAGTTGATTCAAAACACACATTAAACACACATTAAACATGGCTTAATAGAGACAATCTCAAACACAAGTACACAAACTGGCTTCACTATAACTTCCAACATTCACAAACACTTGTCTTTATCTGGACACATTTTCCCCACAAATACAACATGCTAATGTTATTAGCACAAGCCTATGGCATTTTACATTGTATAAATTAGCCTAGCTGCTAGTGATCTTTTCCTCTACTCATATAAAACCAGGGACAACAGCAACATGTAACAAAGGTAACGGCACATAATTTGGCTCCATTACAACTCACAACATTCACTGACAAAACAACTGTCTTATACTAAACACGTTTTCCAAGCAAATACAACATGCTAACATTATTAGCGCCAGCCTATGGCATTTTACATTGTATGCATTAGCCTAGCGACGAGCAGAGATTTCCTCTGCTCATATGAAGCCAGGATAAATCCTGTGAAATAAATCCCTGAAGGATAAATCACACACAAGACTTAATATGCTACTTTAGTGGAGGCTTTACTGTCTTCACAATTTATTGTTTCTTATCTGTGAAATACAAGTAAATACAAGCTTTGTTTCCACTGAGGGAAACGGTGTCAGCTGACAGAAACAGACAGGAGGTCTGTGTCACTGTGACGCTGAGCGTGAGGGTGGGCGAGTTCAACTTTCTGTCAACAGGTAACTTAGCCTGTCCCCCGCCCCCACAGGAAATAATGGATTAATCCTGGAAAGCTGTTGATGTAGCACTTTTCTCCTTATGAAAGTAACACGGCGATTATTCAACCAATGAGAGTTTGGTCGGACGAGAGCATAGTGACCAAATAATCGACTAGTCGACCAGGAGACTACAGCCCTAAAACTTTACCCTCACTCGTGAGCAAGACTCCGAGATACTTGAACTTCTTCATACCCAGTAATGTTATGTGTTAATAACAATAAGACAAGATGCAGCTCTGTAGCAACATAAAACGCTCTGTTATAATTCAGCTGTATCACAGTGATGTCCACAGTGACTAACATCAACACTAAGGGTTTTTGCTCGTGCTCTGTGGCTGTCCCTTCTAGCATTCTTTCTCTTTGCTAATCTGTCTCAGGCTCAGACATAACTCCAAAATATAATGTCAAAAATAAAATTCTCGAAAGATAAACCTCCTCCTGCTGCCTTATACCTGACTAACGTACTGATCACTGCAAAAAGTTTTCTGGAAAACCTTTACACAATTATCCAGTCTTCTAACTGATGGTCTTGCTTGCTTATTTCGGTTATATAGATAGATATTAAATTGAAACTGTTTCATAACCACTTAAAAAACCCTTGTAGCTGCTTTAATAACTGGAAAATATCCCCAAGCCATCTTACATTTTTTAAAGCTGAGCTTATTCAGTTGTTACTTCCTGGAGGGAGAATCCACTGCTACACAATATCACCCACTAGTGCTCTGTTACAGGCTGAAACTGTAGCTTTTTTGGAGGCCATTAGGCCCTGATATTGAATATCAGTAGGCAAAATAGATCTATTAAACCTGCTTTTAAACTGATTTTAATAGCAGGAATCTCTCAGGAGTCTCTAATGTAAATATGAAGGGCATGGATGCACAGTTTTCAGCCCATAAAAAGGAGTCCATCTTTGACATATTTCATCCATGTGCAGTCTCTAAAACTGCCAGGGATTCAAGTAATGTTGACAAATTTTCAGTTACAGACATTTGCAAATTAAGCCTTTATTATCAGTCTGTGTGTGTGATCATGACCGAATAATGTCATTTTGAGTGTTTTGCCATGTGTCTGTCTTTCTGTCTGTGGACAGATGTTGCCAATGTGACAGTGTCGCAACTGTGCAGGATGCAATGACCAGATATCACAATTGTGTGGCTGAGATAACAATAAAGGCTGCGTTCAAAGCTTAAACAGCATAAAATAATGGGCACAGCAACTGTGACAACACCCATTGGTTGCCACTCTCCTGTTTTGAAGCTATGAGTTCACCGTCTTGGATTTTTGGAGTCAGAAGTAACTGTATTTGGACAAGAGGGTGGAGCTAACCTTTAATGCTAGCTGTGCATTTACAGCTATAGAGTCCACCCACTGTTCCCTTGTCTCAAATGTCTGAAATAACTTTTGTGGTTCACACATGTTTAAGAGAGATTTTGTTAAGTTTTTATTTGTTTTAAAAAAGGCTGTTGCTAACAAGTGGCGAGATTAGACAACAGAACATCATCATGCCAAACATGACTTTGCAGCTTTGTTGTGTGGCGATGTCAGGATGTGCGACCATGTTGTAGTTCATTTATCGGCTAACATAAGCTTTTTACTTCTGGCTATTGCATTTATGCTTCAAAGATCATAAACATGATGTTAATTTATTAAGATTATCTTGCTGCAAAAATATGTAAACATCATAAATGATAGATTGTCACTTTGGAAGCGTATTGCATTCACTTGACAAATAAAAAAAGCCCTGTTTTTCTGAGCAATTTGTTTTCTGTTTTTCTGAGTAATTTATTTATTTTTCTGTTTTCCTGAGCATTTTTTTCCCTGTTTTTCATGGTATTTTTTTGTTTTTGTTTTTCGTGGTATTTTTTTTTTCCTGAACGAGGAAACGAGATGCTTCAAAATCTCGCGAGAAGCTCCCATCTGGCACCTGACAAGTGACGCCTGCATCCATGGTGACTCCTGCTCATGGATGTATTTTGCATCTGGCTCCTGCTCCTAGACAATTTCAACTCCAGGATCAGTAAGGGTAAGGTACGTAATTAGTTACACACAGGGTGTGATAATCTAGCTTTGTTTTCGACTGCACCCTTCTAGTGTAGGCCCATCGCTCAATGTAACAGGTTAGGTTAATAACAGGTTGTAATAACAAACGTGTATGGGTATGATTCAGTTGTCAGGTAACGTTCAGCTAACAGTTTTTTTTCCATCATGCTGGACATTGTTACTCATCACAAATTTGTCAGCTAACTAATTTGTCACAAAATATTACTCAGAAAAACAAGTGTCAAGTGAATGCAATACGCTTCCATATGTCACTGAGCTTATTTTCGGGAATAATCTAGAATCTAATGTAAAAATCCGATTGCTTTTCACTGAGGGAATCAGGGTGACTCTGACCTCTGGGTTGACCTATCGAAAAATGTCATCCTTGAGCACTTTTATGTTAACTGTGATCATGCTCATGATAATTTCCACTAAACAAAGGCTTAAAACCAGTAAAACAAAATGCACTTTCCAGAAAACCTGAACATCCAACATCAAAGAGGGTCTTTAGTACAACCAAACCTTGAACGTGACTTCTTTAGGTGACGGAAATGTTACAGTTAACTTCAATGAACTGAAACACACAGAAGTGACAACAGCTACAGCTATGCCTGTACTCTGCGTACCTGAGGTTACAGTATATCATGGTTATTTTACTTAACCTACATTGTCACCATGGTGGTGTTTTTTCAACACATGGCACTCACACATCACTAAGAGAGTCCACGCCCTTGATTCTGCATAACTTTAAGCCGTAATGGAATTTAAATGGGTGAGTTATGTAAAAACTCGTCCTCATACAGTTTTAATTTACGAGAAAATTACCTAAAGAGACTGAAATAGTTTTTAGTGTCAGGCTGTAAACACGTTTATTTCTGCTGTAAAGTTCTGTGTTTTAACATGGAGTCTGTGGGGATTGTTTTGGTTTTTTTTGTTTTGTTTTGTTTTAAATAACAATAATAATACATTTTATTCAAAGGCGCTGACTCAAAGTCACCTCACAGAACAAGTAAAAGACAGTTAAATCTCAAAGAGGTAAAAGACATCAAACATCAACACAGTAAAAAAGTGAAATCTGCAGCAGAGCAATGGCAAATAGGTGGGATAGGCCTGTTTAAAAAGGTGGTTTATCAGGCAGGATTTGAAAATGGATAATGAGTCAATGTTCCTGATGTCAGGAGGGAGGGAGGTCCAGAGGCGGGGGGCAGAGCGGCTGAGGGCTCTGCACCCCGTGGTGGACGGACGGGCAGAGGGCACAATGAGGCTGATGGAAGAGGCCGACCTGAGTGTCGGGGAGGGAGTGTTGATGTGGAGGAGGTCAGAGAGCTATGGGGGAGCGAGGTTCTGGATGGCCTTGAAAGTGTGGAGCAGAATTTTAAAGTCCATGCGGTATTTGACCAGAAGCCAGTGAAGTTGTTATAGGATGGGTGTGATGTGATGTGATTGATGGATGGAGTTCGGGCGGCAGAGTTCTGGACCAGTTGGAGCTTATGCATGGCCTTGTGGGGGAGAACAAAGAGAAGGTTACAGTAATCCAGGCGACATGTAACCAGAGTGTGGACCAGGACCTGAGCTACTTTCAAGTGGCCATTTAAGAAACTGTAGTTTTTGGCACACAAGCATTGGATTTATGTTTTGGCTCCACTGAGTGCCACTTGGTTCAAAGATGCGAGCAAGGGTGCCAGTATACTGTAGTAGTAGTAAGGTAGGGAGAAGGGAAAGAGCCATTAGCCCTTCACTCCACATCCCTGGCTCACACATGCTCTACGTTGAGGATTGGCGTTGTGGCTGATGTGCTCATAAAAACGGTCGCAAGATGGTCTCTAGTTTTAGAAGCGGCTGGGTCGACACTTTCTGCGGCTCTGCCTCGGCCGAACTGCATTAAGAGCTCAGTGCTTTAAAAGTCTCCACTGCTGGAGAAGCTCCTGTACAGCGGGGCTCCCATTAAGACACAACTATTATATCTGTGTTGTTGTTGGAAGTGATAAATCAGCAGCTCTGAATAATTTACCAGCATGCAGGAGGAGAGAAATGAGAGATTTAAAGGTCCTACACAGAGAATGGAGAGCTCTCATTTGTTTGTGTCTTTCTCTCTCTCCCACCCTCCATCCCCCTTTCCCTCACTCTCTGCCCCCGATCACTGTCTCTGTCCCCATCTGTCTCCATATCCCTCTGTGTTTCCCTCTCCAACTGGCTTTGGGAAGGAATCACACTACTTGCCTCAAACACACAAACCTCTCTATCCGCCCAGTGCTTGTGGAATCATATATCACCATGACGGGGGATCTTATCGAGCCAAACTTTGATTTGTCATGTATCAAACTATGGTGTTATCTTAATTATGTTCCCAGATGTTTGCAATTGACAAAGCTTATCTGCTGATAGTGATTTTTTGATAAGGATTATCGAAGGTTTGATAAGAGGAGGGTGAAATGTGCTGTAACCTTTGTGTAAGTGGTCTATCTAAACAGCGTGAGGTGTGGGATCCTGCACACCGTAGTTTTTCTCATGTTCTGCGGGAACCTTATATTTCCAAAAGGTCAGCTTTTCAGGATCTGAATCTACTCTCAGATAGACAGACCTTTGCCTACTGCTTGTTCTCAGTGAAACAGAAAGGTCCTGCTGAAGCCTGTCTGAAGACAGACTGAAGGCAGACAGTATCACCCAGAATATATTTCTCTTTTTCCTTTCATTCAAATCCAGAGCCATATTTAAAACTACCTACGCCAAAGTAAATGCACTGGGGTCACTGCACTAACAGTTGCTGACGCACTCACTGTACATCGCACTGGATAAGTGAATGACCTAAAAGCCTTAAATGTAAATGCAGCATGTGGGCAACATGAAATGAACAGGTTGTGGGTAATGATGGGGTGGAAGTAATCAATCATTCGAGGCCCTTCAACTCGAGAGAGGAAGTAAGGATCACGTAACCCCTGCGGAACTTGAGTCAGACTATATGCAGAGAGACTTTGTCATCATCTTTTCATACTATTTCTTGACTTTCTTATTTTAATTGTGAGCCCATTAAACTTGCAGTGTTGGTGAAACACCTCGTTTCACGGCATCTCCATATGCAACAAGAGCACCTGGTCAGGCTAAGCACAAAAACATTGTGGTTTGCCTCAGCATTCACAGAGGACACAAACACTCCTGGGTGAAAGTTCCCTCCTGCTTGCCCTCTCCACGGCACGGATTCAGACTGACATTGCCTGGCCGCATATCGTACCGCCACATCGGGACGGCTTTTCTTGCCGGTTTCTGACGCAGGAATCACTGACCAAGCAGTGACCTTTGATGATTTCAGAATGAGAGTGCGTTGAAAAGATGCATGCTACCACCACGACCTTAGCGCTGTGACCGCTAGTGCTACCAATAGTGGAATGTAACTGAGTACATTTAATCATGTGCTTAAGTACCATTTTGACATACTTGTACTTTACACAAATATTTCCATTTTATGCTACTTTATATTTCTACTCCACAAGCTCAGTTTACTCCACTACATTTATTTAACACTTTAACACAAAAAAAACAAAACAAAACAGGAGCTTTTATGATATGATGCAGTCATATACCATTAATCGCTAAATCCAGTATTAAAGCATCTGTCGCTACAGGGAAAAGGGATGATGTGGGTGCTGCAGCATCAGATCCCATGAAAGCTGCTCAGCTTTGCAGCAAAATTTTTCCAGTGACCACTCACGGTATTGCAGCAAGAAAATCCCCGGAGGCCCAAAATGCATTTTCCTCATCGACGACCACTGTCCAAGAGACGTGTGTAAAACTGGTGACAGGACACCTCCAACTGCAAACAAAGAGAGTTATGAATCTTTCCATTCTGAATGTTTGCGCCATAGTGGTTTTACATTTATAAAACTCTCCTCAAGCCGAGGAAATTTTTCATAGATTTAAAAATCTATGACATCATCACAATGTAAAATCTATAAATAAGCGAGAACTTGCAGGCAGGGCCAGCTGGAGACACACTACTGTGCAAATTCAGCAGGCCGCTACTGAGGAAATAAGCCCGGAAGTTTGAAAAGTTTATGGGCGTATGTGTTAGGTGTGCAACTCCATTGGAATAGATGCCATCTTGGTGTTTTGTATCTATTTGTTATTAAAATCTATGTGCACCACCCTCTGCTGGCGCTGTGGGACTGTGGATTACTCAGTGAGACACACCAAGAGACGAGGTAGCACATTGTGTCGCATGCTGGCAAGTGGAATCAAGTCAGTTAAGTCAAAGTAATTGTTAAAAATCCAACCTATTTTCATCCCGACTCGTCACACATCACTGCTTGGTGCATGTATCATCCTGCTGTGAAAGGTGGCCTCTGGCGTCAGTATCTGACGCACAAATCACTGACGAAGTGGTGGCATATTACGACTTCAGACTGAGAACGTGCTGGAAAAATGTGTCCCTCTTTGCAAATTGTAAATGTATGTTTACAAAGTTGAATTTAAAAAGAAGAATTACATTAGCTTTCCTGTGCTCATAAATCAAAAGGTGTAGGTCATCAGAAAGTGTACACTGCTCACATGCTACTACCTTTTTGTTTGTATAAGTCTTTTATTTGTGAGGAGTAGAAACTGAAACATTTTGGCCTTCAGAGCTCATCTATTAAGGTTCTTTGATCAGATGATGTGAAAATGGGACAGCTTAATTCAACACCCAAGGACAATATGAAAAAGACAAGTTGATGAATATATATTAGAACACAAAATGGTTCATACTGGTTCAGACAACACGGAGGAGTAGATGACTGCACAAACTGAAAGAGAGGAACCGATGCGTCAGAGTTTGAATGAGCCTCTTGAAGCGTGCTTGTTGTGAATGCACGTTTTACAGCTGTTAACAGGCCCTGCTTCTAAATTTAGGAGTTGCTCTAATCAGATCAGAGCACCAGGTTCACTGCTCTTTGCTCTTCTTTACATACATAACTACCAATTAACTTCAGACTACTTTGCTGTGTCTAATTAGCTGTGAAAAGGCAGTGTGCCGAATAAAATAGTGTTAATGACAATTGTGAGCACCAATCATGCAATTTCTGAGAGCACATAAAATAAAATAAAAAGTATATACATATGGGAAACATTTCTCAGAGATGTTGGTCCATATTGAGATGATGACATCACACACAGACCTCGGTTGGAACCAGTGCTTATTTGACTTCCTGTTGCCTTTCTATCATCTTGAACCAGTCTGGCCATTCTCCTCTGACCTCTGGCATCAACAAGGCATTTTCACCTTGATGTGAAAGTCCCAGTAGATCAGCAGTTTCTGGCACCAACAAAACCAAACCAAAGTCAGTTAAATGATCTTTCTTCATCATTATGATGCTACTACATGATTGGCTGATTAGCTATTCGTGTTAATGAGCAGTTGAACCGGTGTGCCTAATAAAGTGGTCAGTGTATTGTCATGGCTTCCAGTATTAGGGTAAAAATCCAATTTGATAGTTTTATTTTGAAATGTCTCCTAAATTTCAGCAGTTGGACTGAACTCAGTTAAGCTCAGTGGATAAAGGAAGGCACTCACACTGCCGGGTTTTGGAGGATGACTCCCTCTGGGGCCACCCGTGCTGGTGAGTGGATGCATTTATGAGAGTGTAAGGCACTTTGTATAAAAGCGTCCGCCAAAAGGCATTTGTTAGTTATTGGGATGTCAGCTGTGCTCCTTTATCAGCTGCATGAAGTCTCAGCTTGGCTCTGTTTAAACAGAGTCACGTCTGAGTGGTTAGTTTTATCAGGGGCGCGAGGTTGTGATGTCCACATGTGAGCCATCTTTGTTCCAAAACTAGGTCACTACACAAGACTTTAAATAGCTTAGCGGATGTCATTTCCACCTGCTTCCACGCTACATTTCATGTGGTTTTCTATACTGAGAATTATGTACTGTATCAGCTGCCAACAGGCTGGATGACCACCTTCTTAACATGCCTGCTGACTGGTTTATTGTTGCAGGAGTCATTAACTAATGAGTATTTAGCAGCACGGCAGATTAAGCAGGATTCAGCTGTGGGCAGGTGCCAATGTTTTGCCAGCATGATCTCATCGTCTTCCTCTAGTCGCCCAGACGTTCTGCACATCCTCTTGAGTGATCTTACATAATGTGGATAAGGGCTGAATGATTATGCAAATTCAAATTAGCATCGCAGTGTAATACAATGCAAATTTCATATACCGAAAGAAGTGTTGCTGTTTTTTTTTATAATTCGTCTATTCAGACAAATCTGCACAAACAGACAGGACTGTTGGAGCTCAACATATCCGCAAAGAGTGAGGTAACTTCAGGGTTAACTGGGTTTTCAGGACTATGAAACTTGTTCTCTTTAACTGAAAAAAAACAACCCAGAGCTTCTAACAAACTCAGAGATCATTAACACACTTTACACTTTACATTTTAGCAGGATTTGATATGATGCAAAGTTTACTTTTGTCCTCAGTGATAGTGTTGCTATTTTACACTGCAGCTAAAAATAGCATGAGACACCTACATGATGATTTAATTGGCTCCTGTTTTTATAAATGCCACATTTCGGTCAGACCGACTTCATCAGTCATTAACTACTTTTCCAGCCTTTACTTCAGCAGCAGAAAGTTTAATGTGACATATTCAGAGTTTTGTCATCATCCAACTAAACAGCAAAAATAGTCTCGGGTGACGGAAAAAAAATTTGGTTAGTGTTTTTTTATGTTTCTAGGTTTTCTGTTTTAAGATTTCAGTGTCTTTAACACATAATATGAAGCAGCCTCCTTCATTGACGGTTGTGATGATGTCGCTCGCAATTAACAACCCCGCCTCTTTCACACAAACGCACTCGTGACTGTATAGAAAAAAAAAAACAGAGTTGATTGAACTAGCTGATAACCAGCTTTGTGGTACCAGTTATCTGGATGGACAATGTTAGGCTGAGTCAAGCCAGATAACAATAAGATATCTTGGGAAAGTTGAACTGGCTTCATAGTACAGGCCTCTGGTAACTACACTCTTATACCCACGACTAATCGATTAGTTGAAGATTATGTGCGACTTTAGTCGACCAAGATTTTCTTTGGTTGACTACAGCTCTAAATATTACGAACAAAAATCCTGCCCATGACCTCTTAAAGCTTTCAACTTCATCGCTTACCCTACATGTGTTCGTGTGACACAATTTCTAAAATGGCTTCCTTCCATTTTTCAAAATCTGGAGGTGATATATATTTCCAGAATCTGAGGATCACTTCAGTTGTGACGACCCTGGGAACTCTGTTGCATTTGTTTTTGTTGATCGCTCACGGAGGAACCGAATTGAGGCGTTTTTTTTTTTGTTTCCTTTTACAAACGAACTGTTGAACTTTTCCGAAGACCCGGAGTGGATTTTTGTGTTGGATTCGGAGTTGCTTTGGTGGATTGTCCTTTGTATTTGGACTTTTGGGGGGGGGGGGGGGGGGGGGATTTGGGATTGCCTATTGCTGTTGTGCTGATATATGATTTTATATGCATTTTGACTTGGTTTGAGCGAATTTCCTTGTTTTTGCTTTGTGTGCCAATATATGATTTGCCTTTTGAACTGCTCTGAGTGTGTGTGTTTCATTGTGTGCTGCTCAGTGTTCAGGGTGTCTGTATGCCCATACTGGCATCCTTTGTGGGAGTTTGAGACAAAACAATCAACCAGAAAACAAACTGTCCAACAAACTGTACAAGACTGACTGACTTTCTTCACATCCTACATGTCAGGAGGGAGACCTGGCTGGCACCCCTAAAAGAAATAAAACCAACATAAAAGATACAAAACAGCGTACCAAACTCAAACTGTCACACTATATTTAACACAACATACGGCAATTCTGTTTGGTCCACCATAAGGAATAACACTTTCCGTTGTGAGCCACATTTTTCCCCAAAATGGGTTAACCAGTTTACATTCCCAGAGTAAGTAAAACCTATGAATTAATTTATACTGAGTAAATTTCCCCCTTGCCTCTTTTATATGTTTCCCAGTTTTTGATCGTATTTTCAACCATTCCTCATTGCTTAATTCACACCCTGGGTCCTTCTGTTAAATGATGCTCAGATTTTTACAAATATCTTTTGGTAAGCCTCTAAATATTTTTTTGAACAAAGCTGCCTTGGGTGCTATACTGGGTAATTCAAAGAAAATATTACTGGGTTCTTATCTTGAATGAATTGGACCATAGTGAGACTGTCAGTTGGTACGGCTGGGTTGTACCAACTGACTTTTTACCTTAGTTCTCCGACACACTTGGCAGACAGGTTTGATTCAGTTGGTTACAATCTGCAGCTTCATCGCGACATATCACTTAATCCTACACACTGGACCTTGGAGTGCAATTCACATTTGTATTGCTGTAAGAGTAATGTGTGCATCATAAGTAGGGCTGGGTGATATGGATACTGCATATTGATATTGCAGCTATAATGTAAGGTTGACTATTGATGCTTTGATAAGTAATCCTACGTAATGTGGATGTAATGACCAAGTGGCAAAAGGCAAATTATAGAACAGCAAGATCACAGCCTGGAAAACCAGGAGATGTGCCTCACTTCCTGTAAGGTTGTAAAGCTTAATCCTGTTGTCCTAAACCCAACCACATGCGTTTTGTCATCGAAGGAAAAAAAACCCCCATCAATCTGCAGTGTTGTAACGACGTAGTGCTTTTATTTTGAAAGAGACTGCTTGCAAACTGTACATTTCCTGTGAAAACAAAAGTGTATTTTGAAACAGACAATGCATGCAACAGGCTGAAGTTGACACGGCGTCCCAGAACATCAAAACCCAAAGCGCCCAGGGCACCTTGCACGTCATATTTTGATGTGAAAAGCCCATGACCAAGTGCTTTTATGTGAAGAGGTCAGAGTGAGAATGTGATGTTCAGAGTCTCACAGCTGCTCTCAGACATGTTTCATGTCAGGGACAAGTTACCGCGAGCTGTGTGATGAATGAAGTAAACACTCTGACTGAAGGACACCAATAATAAGCAGAATTCAGTGGAAACTGTAGCACAGCAACAGAGGAGAGCCACTCTGTAATAAACTGCATATGAACATCCACACAGCACTCAGTGCACAATTTCTGGAAAAAAATAAAATGTGAGATGTGATAAATTTGACCTGCTAGTTCAGCTGGTGCTCATTCTGCTCCATCTCTTCCTTGATATTTACTGATGTTTACATTTGAACACTTCGACCTGGCTAGACGTTTGCAGAAGGAGAGTTTTACAGCCTGCTGAGTTGTTTCCTTTTCCCAATGAGTGATTCGCAGCCACACACTTACCAGCGTCCAAAGCCAACCACAAAAAGCACCACCAACAATGCAAAATGGACACAAGAGCACATACTTAGTGCTCATGCAACCTGGGCTTACTCCGAAGTCAATGAAATCCGATGCTTGGTCAGCGTCATCTGGCGTCAGATACCAACAAAAAAAGCCGTCCTTTCATGTTGGCATGATGCGTGACTTGTCACCATTTTTTTTTAATGGCGCTCGGTGGCGTCAGGGGGCAGCAACGAAAGTTAGGGTGACAGAAGTTCGAGTAGGGCGGGCGGATGGGTCTAATAACCACAGACTTTCACCTTGGATGTGAGTGTGTCCTTTGTTAGATTGCAAAGCCAAACCCTGTTCTTTTTTCCTGAACCCAACCATGTGCATGTTTGAACAAAACATAACCACGTGTTTGTTTTCGAAGGAAAAGAACGGCAATTTGCTGTTTTATACCGTTATAATGGATTTATTAGGGACCTCGTCCCTATTGTTCCCTATTGTACATTTATTCTTCTTCTTCTTTCTTTCTTTAGTCTTTCTCCCGCCACCTCTTTGAGCTGGAATTTCACCCCCTAAACTTGCTCAAAAACTCAAATCATGCTCTGACACCCCTGACCTAAATCCAACAGGAAGTGAGATAGTGCCTCTGAAATTAACATGAGCAAATGTGGAGAAATTGTCAGCTGTGAGCTAGAGTGGAGATGGGTCTGAAATCGTCTACAACTTTTGTCTATAACTGTCTACGTGAGCTGGAGGCCGAAACTGCATGAGTCCGAGGTCCCGCCCAACACTGCTTGCAGCTTTAATTTTGAAAGAGACTGTATGCAAACTGTACATTTCCTGTGAAAGCAGAAGTGTATTTTGAAAACAGACAATGCATGTAACAGTCTGAAGTTGACACGGCGTCCCAGAACATCAACAACCAACACACCCAGGGTACCTTGGACGTAATATGTGGACGTGGAAAGTCTATGACCAAACGTGGACATGTGATGAGGTCACAGTGAGGATGTGTCGGCTAATGTAGCTCACAAAATACAAATGTGTTAGGTGACTACAGAGAAAGTTATTTACTATTCAACTTTAATTTAATGTGCTATCTTCACACTGAATTTCTGCATCACAGACATGTAGAGGAAAACACAAGGTGACCAGTTATAGTCTTGCTGTTATCTCTGATGTCCTGACGTGTTTCAAGTTTGGAGGAGTTTAATGTTGAGCTTCTGCACGCAGCTCCTGCTACGTCGTGACACAGAAGCATAAATCCAGCTTCACTGCCAGGTTATGTTTAGATGACTTGCTTACTTCACTAACCTGAAAAGCGAGGACTGTTTCTCAGTGCTCTGAGATTAAAAGCAACAGCACATACTCAAGGCTGTGCTGACAGACATAAACACTTCATTTGTTCACACAGGAACACTTATACTCAGCCTCGATGCCTGCATGCATACGCCTCAGCCCCGTGTCTCACAGCCACTCTGCACGGGTCCATGGAAATGCTCCTGTGTAATGAAGCGGTAACTTTAATAAGGACTTTACAAGCCAGAGATCTGATTCTCTTTCTCTCCCTCATGCTGTCTCTCTCGCTCACGCATACCTGCACACACCATTTAATTTAAATCCCACCCAGGTTGAGCGGTCAAGGGGGAGGCGAGTGAGGGGGGAGGAACATGTAATGAATATTGGGACATATATTAGCTGTCACAATGGGACGTCCACTTTCACTCTCTCATCTTCTTGCTCGCCTTTCTTTGAGGTCGCTCAGCCCTTCGCTCTCCCACCGAGCTGTAGCTGCTTGTCCGCCTTCAACGCCCACCCTGTCCTTATGCGCTCAGACAGTGGAGGAGGGCCAGAGGAGGGTGGAGGGAGAGGAGGATGGGCAGGGGAATGAAGTGATAAAATCACGAGTTAATCACGCTGACATTGGAAAGATGTTGAAATTGCAACGGCTGAAAACAAAGCAACTGCACCAAAATCAAAGTTTACTCATCCGTGTTTGGATTTTTAAAATTTAAACCCGATGGCATCGGTCATGAGCTCTCTGTAGTGACCCAAAGAATGAGATTGTGGATACAAGCGCTGAAATTCAGTCCCCTCCAAAGGGTGGCTGGGTTCAGCCTTAGAGATAGAGGGCACAGGAGTAGAGCTGCTGCTCCTTTACGTTGGAAGGGGTCAGTTGAGGTGGTTCAGGCATCTGATCAGGATCCTCCTTGGTGCCTCCTGTCAGAGGTGTTCCGGGCATGTCCAGCTGGCGGGGGGCCTCAGGGCAGACCCCGAGCACACCGGAGGGATTATATATCTTCATTCATTCTTTTTGCAGCAGAGAGCTAAGGATTATGCCTTTTCTGTGATCATGTCATGGCCTAATGTTACCTTATGTGCTGCGCAAACATGGTATTTATGGTATTATTACACTTGCATCTCTCCATAGTGGCTGTGGGAGATCAGCGTTTCCATAATACTGTGTATTAATCAATCTGAAATAAAAACTATAGTGGAGTTGTTTGTATGAGTCTGTTTAAATCAATGTAAAGTAGGAACTACACTAGCCAGAGCTTTTTTTTTTTTTTTTTACAGTAGAAAGCTAATGTCTTCCCTGTCATGATGTCATTACCCTTATGTTACGTTACCCAACGTGTGGTGCAACTATAGTATTTCGCCATAATAATGCCAGAAATGTTCCTGTTAGGGTCACAGGAGATTGATGTTTAAAAACAATCTGAAGTAAAAACCATAAAAAGCTCCAACATTAATTATTTTTGCAGCAGAGAGTAAAAGTTTCTGTCTTCCATGTCAACATGCTGCACACTCATCATGACCTCACTGCACTGCGTTACATGTAGTGCAATAAGGCGTCTGCCTATGAGTCGTCACATTTTACTCTCATGATGATGTCATGGCATGTTACATATGCTGCAAAAATGTGTTGTGGCATGATGATGATGATGATCCATCACAATGCCTTTGTGCTCTGCTCACAGAAATGAGCAGAGCACAAAGGCATTGTGATGGATCAAAACAATATGTTTTGTTTTTTTATTTTGTAAAACAAAATTTGTATATTTTATTCATTAATTTGACACAATTTTAATACTCTTATAAATCATTATTTTTTTATCGTCTTACATAAACTTTTAACTTAAGTTATACAGACTTTAGGGAAATGAAGCATTTGAAGATACTCCAGCAAATGACATCACAGGAAGCAAAAAGACCAGCGTAGGCACTGGAGGACCATTTCTACTGCAGAGTTCAAAGGGTTTATTTGAAGTTGTCAACGCTGTCAGCATCACAAACAATCAGTGTGACACCAGAAATTTAAGAGATGATATCTCCATACCTTAGCAAATAAGATCACGTGCATGTCGACACAGAATAGTCTGAATATGAGCTGTGATTTTCTGATATTGTAGAAGTGTTGAAGCCTTGTGTTTTACCATTTGCACATTTTTGGTGGGCTTAAGAGAGCCTGAGAGAGTGAGAGGAGAAAAAGAGACACCATCGTGGAAGGATTGTAACCACAGCGGGGGCACTTGTCTGCCATCTCTCACTGAGGCAACCTATAAGAGAGATCAGGGGAGGTGGAGGAGGAGAAACTGAGAGATGCAGGGGAGGAGGGAGCCGGAGAGGAGGAGAGGGCTTTCTTGAAGCTCAGTGGAGCGTTGATGTGCCTCTGTCCAGCTGAGAGCAAAGAGATAGAGAAGCTATCAGCTGTACCAGGGGGTCTGCAGAGGGATACATGCAGGAGAAACAGAGAGGACGGAGGGATGGAGGCTGAAGAGACGGAATGGAGGATTAAGAGACAATTGCTTTGATAGTAATTGCTATCATCATTACCTTGTTTTGTTCTGCTGCTGAGGTTCCTTTTGTTGCAACCGAGACGCCAGAAAATATGTTGGCACTGTATGTTTCTGCAAACCACAGATATTATGTCGCAGATACCTTGAACATTCATGTTTCAACAGTGCTGTGGTCAAAGTGTGTCTAAGTTTAGGTAAAAACACTAGGTTATGGTTTGGAAACATCATGTTGTGACTTAAAATACGACTTGTGTATTACATCATCTTGGCAAAAAAACACATTTTGTTGCGCTGTCACTGCTGGAAAAACAGCAATGGGTCGCTACAAGTCACCTGTGTTTTGGAGCCTAACAATCTGCAGGAGACACAGCAAGATGTTTTGCGAGATTCGCTAAAACACAACCAGTTTTATTGTCTGTTGGTCTTGAACAGTTGTCTGCAGCTTGGCAGGCATCTCGCCTCGCAGACCTCGTTACATTTTCATGTTTGGTCATGGACTGTCCACACTGAGATACGGCGTGCGAGGGTCCCTGTGTGTGTTGGTTGTTGACTTTCTGGGACCCCGCGTCATGTTCATGCATTATCTGTTTTCAAAATACACTTCTGTTTTCACAAGACATGTACAGTTTGGTTGGTTCAAATTATTTTTCCTTCAACAACAAAGACGTGATATGTTTTACATAGCTGGGTTTAGGACAAAAGAACATGGTTTGGCTTTGCATTTAAATGGCTATAAAGCCTTTATTGTCATTAGATGCACTGAAGTGATGTATTTCAACCAAGAACATAAAAACACAAGACGCAGGTCATTCAGTGAGTGACAAAAATGCAATAAACAGGTAAGTGCTCAGTGGCTGGCAGAGTAGCAGTGTTATTTGATATTTGTTTTATTTAGTGTGCTAGTGGCTGTGGGAGAGGCTCTGTCTCTGAGCCTGGTGATTCGTGTTGCGGCAGCTCTGTAGGATCTGTCAGATGGCCACAGTTCAAAGAGTTGGTGACCAGGGAGAGAGCGTCAGGGTCAGGTGGTGGTCTTTAATGATGTTTTTTGCTCTGCTGACGTAGTGTGAGGTGGCGAGTTCTTCCAGGCGGTGCAGAGATTTTTTTTCTGCAGATGTGATGACTCTTTGCAGAGCTTTTTTATCTGCAGCAGAGCAGCCTGCACACCACAACGAAATGCAGTATGTGAGGGCGCTCTCGATGGTTGTCTTGTCGAATGGCACCAGCAGCTTCTTCTCCACGTTGTTCCTCCTGAGCACTCTGAAGAAGTGAAGTCTCTGTTGTGCTGAGGAAGCCAACAATGGCAAATTTCATTGTTGTCCCACCATGTTTCCCCCTGACACTGCCGGACACCATTAAACTATAACAGTGACTGGCTGCGAATCACGTCGATGTGAAAGGACACCTTTCTCATTGGTGTTTGATTCCGGAAGTCACTGCCCAAGCGACAGATTTCAACAACTTTGGAGTGAGACTGCCAGATGACAAAGTCAGCAAACTCATGGTTTGCAGAAAAGTAAAATGACATTGTGTTGCTGGTAGGCATCAGGTATGATCACTGAAGCTGCACCAGGCTGATTTGAATGTGAGGTCACACCTTTGTAATCGGCCTAAATCACAAACCACTGCTGCAGTAAAGGAAAACAACAAATTCTACCTGCAGTATAGCGAGAAGAAGAACCTTTGCTTCTGTCTGGTTTAGATAATTCTCAGTTCTCTCTGACAAATCCCCCAAAATTGAGTAAAATACAAAGTGTTTGTCAGCAGCTTAGTGAACACTTGGTCCAAAGAAAGCTGAGCACACCTCTTATCTCACAGGGTCGACGGTGCAGCTGCGTTTTGTGTAAAATAGTTCATTTCATGGCGGCTACGTGGATCTGACCGTGTGTGTGCTGCGATTAAATGTATGTTGTGAACCTTCCCATTATTAAAACATGGAGATTACACATCCTGAATGGGCCCTCTATTCTTCATATTAAAAATTAATAGAGAGTAGAGAAGAACGGAGGAGGGAAAGGGGGGAGGATGGAGGAGATGTGATGGCAGGGGAGAAGATTAGAAGAGGCGAGAGCAGAGGAAAGGGCCGAGCTCTTGGTTTTAAACACAGGACCTAGAAGGTACATTAGAGCTATCAATAAATCAAGAAATAAGAAAAATCAAGGAGAGGTACGCTATGTCTGTCTCTTTTTTTTGTAGGTTTTTACCACGTTTCAGCAGCTGGAAATAGCTGTATTTCTTTTACCTTCCTCCAGAAATACTCTCTTGTCATACTTTTTTCTTTTGTTAAATGTGTGCAGTCTCACTGTTTCCATTTCTTACTGCCGCTGTCCCATTGGTTGACATTATGGGATGAGCTTTTGCTGTTCTGGCGTCAGAAATGTAAATGCATATTTATCATTAAAAAAGATACAACAATGGGCCTTAGCCACTCCATTATTACAAACTTCAAATCTAATTACATTTCAACAGCTATGTAATGCTTGGATGGCTGCACATTCAATTATGAAGGCTTTATGCTTTATTACAGGTGGTCTTCATTGCTTTATTCATTTTTTTCATAAGCTTCTACATTCTCATGGATAGACGTCTAATTGTTTGTTGTTTTCTCATGACCAGCAAAAGACGATTTACAGGGTTTTTGTAAGAAATGATTAAATGAAATTTAATTTTAAGAAAATACCCTAAAAGCATAATTTATGTCATGTCTCTACAAGGCAATGCAGTGTCTCAAGATCACCTTGACAGCATCCACTTAGACTGAAGGATGAATTGACTTTGGTGGTCAAAGGTCAAGGTCAGTGTGACCTTGCATCTGTTGCATTCTCACGATCATGATATCTCGAGAATGCCTTGAGGGAATTTGCTCAAACTCGATCCATCTTATTTGTGTGTGTGCAGTTTTGCTAAAGGGCCTGAAGGGAATGTCAGCAAATTGGCACAAACATCCACTTGGACTCAAGGATGAACTGATTAGAATTTGATGGTGAAAGGTCAAGGTCACTATGACCTTTGATCTGTCTCATTCTTGTAAATACGATATCTCAAGAGGACCTTGGGGCAGATTCCTTAAATTTAGCACAAACATCCACTTGGACTCAAAGATGAACTGATATGATTTGTATGGTCACTGTCATCTAACAACATGTTTTGGGCCATAACTCAATAATTTATGAAAACTTCTAATATGATGACATAATATAGTGATGGCATGACTTGTTGTTGTTGTGTAAAAACAACTTTCTGGCAGTCAGTCAGTGTCATATTTCAGGAACAGAGAGGGAGACATGTGGTCAGAAACTGTGCTTCTGTGATGCCGTGTGAAGAATCCGTGTTTCAGAATATGTAGCTTTTTTGCGGCAACATCAAGATTTGAAGCGTAGTAATCTGTCGTGGCCACATATGCCTGAACAGACCTCGATATAAGGAGGTGGTAATTCCAGTTTCCATGACATTTTCTTGTGGTAATTGGGCGTCTCTGTCTCAGTCAGGCATTTATTTTTGGTGGCAACATTTTCATGGATGTTACAACATCACCAGTCAGATAAAGTTCTCATCCTTTTGTCCTCCTGCTCTCTTCTCTTAAAACTTCTCTCACAAATTTATATATGGACAGTTTTTCCTATTTATTGCTAACTGACCTTTTATTACTGCACATATAAAACCTAACAAACTCTCTTTAACTTGTCTGATATACTGATGCCCTTGTTTTATTGATATTAAAACTAATCTATTTTTTTTTTTTTTTTAGATAGAGCCTGCTTGTGTTTCACCAGTAAAAGGAAAGTTAACAGATGTTTAATGAAGTGAACCTGAAAGCAGCTGAAATCTTTAAGAGACGTGTCCTTGATGATGGTGGTCGACCTGCCTTTTGTGGCTAAATTTAATTGTGGAGTCAGCAGTAAGGCATCCGGGTAACGTAGGTATCACAATGTATTTCATTTTACTGTAAACTGTGAGCCTCAGCGAGACACCAAGAGAGAGAAAGATATATTGTCGCATTAAGGACATCATCCCAGGTGATGGGCTTTATAATAGTACACCATAAGAGGCGGTAAGATTTTTTTTTCCAGCCTTATTCTCTCACTTTTCATCGTTAACACTCCCAGGTGATTCTCTCAGAAACTTTCCCTCTCTGGTTTCCTCTATCTTTTATCATATACGCCCACATATAAAGTTGCTTCAACTTCTCTCAGCTCCGGTGGGTTTTGCAGTTCACTGATAAATCTCAGATCCTACTTTCTATTTAAGTAAAATATGTACAAACTTCAGTGGGAGGTTCACCTAAACATGCCAGCAATAAAAGAGCTGTTTAAAATCACTTTTTAACTGCATCCATCCTGCAGCTGTTCACTACTTTCTTTCTTTTTGATGTTAGCCAATATAACAACCAGAGTAAGATACAGACGCTGCCCATAAATCCAACAGTCAATATTCATTTATATTAGAATATGAACACTGCTGTATTTGATGATCCTCTGACACTTGAGTCACCAGATATGTGGTTGAGTATCTGAATGTTAACAGGTTGGCTGCCAGGAAATTTGCAGAGCACATTGCTGCTCTTCAGGAGTCAGGAGATAAACCCACTGTGGACGTTGCTGGTCCCAAGAGGATGAATCTTGATGAATGATTTCAGTGATGTTTTCTCCGGCATTACATGAAGCATGCTACCAAGCAGATAGACCCTTAAATTTTTTTGTGATGCAATTATATTTTTTTTCCAGCACCACCATCAGGACAAATTTTACTTCAACAGAAATGATGGGTCATCGTTTATTCCCATCCAACACTTTAAGCATTATGAGTTGTAATGAACATTGCTGCGTCTCGGGGCCACTTGTGTAGCGTAGCACATTTAATTTTGTTTTTTCAAACCTCAACCGGCGCAGACATGGAAAGGATTTCAATATTTATAGCTCTGTCTCGATTCTGTGGTGGTGAGAGTGCTGTTGTTAGGTGGTGGAGTGATTTGTCTGGTTAATTCTGACTAGTCCAAACCCACTGAGTGCACAGTTGCCCACGTACAGTTTCACATGGTGTGTGTTTGGGACACAGGTCATAGGAAATTGCAGATTAAATAGTCAACTGAACCCATTAAGAAGAGCAATGTATTCAGACAGAGTGTTTGTGAATTTGATAGTACGATTGCTTTGTTGAAAGTACAGTAGTACCATTGCCAATAGTGGGATAGTTAGTGGGCTAAAACTGTACATTAGTAGTTGAGGTAGCACGTTGAAAGGCAGATAGTTAAAGTGTTTATATGTTGTATTGACTTCAAAGTGGGGCGCACTGGTAGTTCACATGGGAAAGGTGCGGTCCAGTCACCTTGAGGCGTCCTGTTCTACATATCTACCAAGTTTAGTAAAAATCCATATGGCGGTGAGGCCTAGATAAGAAATGAGCTCTCTAGCGCCCCCATTTTGTTTGATGGGGTCAATAATGGAGGGGTCCCCTCAGATTATGTGTGGTCATATGCCTACAAAGTTGCGTGTTGATGGGTGAAACCCTTGAGATGTTATACACCTTTATGTGATGAGCCACGCCCTCCGCAATATTCATTGCCTTATAGAAGCTCAGTGTTAGTAAGTTTTCCAACTTTTGCCAAGAGGAAACTTTAGATATTGGTCCCTAGATTATGTTCACCCAGTTTCATGCAGATCGCTCAAACTTCCTAGGAAGAGATCCATTTGAAGTGTTTTTCAAAACATTCACGAGTCATTGCTGTTTTATCAGCGACTGTTTTGGGATCAAACGTCAGGTTTGTAGCAACCTGATCCCTGTTTTTTCAACTCATTGACCTCGTCGCATATCGACATTTGGTCATGGACTTTCCTTGGACGTCCATATGACGTGCAAGGCTGCGTTGCTTGCTGATGTTTTGTATGGGACGCCGTGTCAACTTCAGCCTGTTACATACATTGTCTGTTTTACACTTCTGTTTTTACAGGAAATGTACAGTTTGCATACAGTCTCGTTTTTTAAAAAAACACACTACGTCAGTACAAGACTGCAAATTAATGTTTTGTAGTTCCATTAAGCCAACACACACATGTGGTTGTTTTAAGGACTAAAGAACAGAGTTTGGCTTTACAATCTTACACAAAGCAAGCACTGGGCTCTCAGGTGAAAGTCAGTGGTTGTTGGACCCATTCTCCAACCCTGTCTCCCGCCCTACTCGGACTTCCGCTGCTTTAACTTTCATTGTCGTCCCCCTGCATTTTCCCCTGCTGACACCGTCGGTCGCCATTACACAATAACAGTGATCAGCTGTGTATCATACTGGCATGAAAGAGTGTTTTTTATCCCTGGTGTCTGCTGCCAAAAGTCACTCACCAAATTCCAGTTTTCGAAGACTTTGCTGTGAAACACTACATTTCCTGCCAGGACTGTTTCCCCAAAACTTCATACTTTAATCCAAAACATGGTCTTTTTCTAACCATGACCAAGTTGTTTTTGTGCCAAAACATAACCACACGTTAACCATAGTGTTTTTGAAACATACGTTTTCAACATGTCTGCCACATAATAATGTACAAATGTAACGTGTGTGCAGTTTGCATAGATGTGCAATGCCAGTTTCCTGGTTAACGTGCTTAAGCATATGTAGGCTTTATACATTCTGTGTGTACAGCATGTATTTTCTTTGTGAAGAAAGTACGACATATAATTAAAAAATAGCACAACCACTGTTAGGCTTTGTTAGTCTATTTTTGAGATTGCTGGTGAAGATTGAAATTATTGAGTGTGAAGCTGTGAATAACTGTAGGTGTAAGGCTTAAAAGACGCCCACTGGCTCTGTTCTCATTATACGCACTAGCATTTCACGAAGGACACATACTGTAAATCAGTTCTTGTGGATTGATAGAGCCATGTACCTTTTGTTTTATCTCCATGTTGAGATTAAGGTATCGTTTGCAAGACAGGCCCGAGTACAGTCGGAGGAAAATGTGCAGAGAGGAGACATGAGACATATTTTAGTCATGCACAGCAGAAATATCATCATGAACATCATGAAAACCTCGAAATAGTCCAAGCTTGTACATTTAAAATCTGATTAAAGCTCCAGTAGGAAACATTGTTTTGGTAAAATTGAGTAAAAATGTTATAATATCCTCTAAGCATAATGTAAATCAAGTGGTCTGAGACAAACAATAGGTTTCTGCACCTCACCATGGCTCTGTGTTCAGCCTCTAAAGAATCAGTATCGTGCCGATGTGCATCAACCAATCAAAGGTCAGCTCAGATCACTGCGTTCCTGTTGGCTGTTCTGCTGCATATGCGCGTTCCCGTGCCGCCGTTAGAGGGGGAGAGCAAGCGGCAATGGTGAACAGTGCACCAGGTAAAATAACTATTCCAGCATTGGCTACAACTGCCTACATGGCTAAACAACTCAAAAAAAGGAAGACAGGACTCGGTTCCCCGGAGCCCTGGAGGGAGGGGAAGGGTGAGGTGGGGCCGGGCCCGGTCGGAGGGCGCGAGGGTCGGCCGTGGGAGCGGAGTCGAGGGCTCTCCATGGAGAGGGAGAGCCGAGGCTCCCAGAGGGAGAAACAGAAGGATAAAAGTAGGATAAAAATAATAGTGTGCTCATCGGAGACGAACGAAACTACTTGTAATTTTGCTGCCTCTTGGCCAGGTCGCTTTTGAAAAAGAGATTCTATATCTCAATAAGCTTCACCTGGTTAAATAAAGGTTTCATAATAAAATAAAAACTCAGATGAGACTCAAAAATCAACCGTTTTCAGGCTTTCTACCTGCTGCAGCTTTAAGTTGACAGTCTTTCCAAATTTAGTTTTTATTTGTTGTTTATTGAGACTTTGCCAGAAATGTCAAAATGTGACCAATAAAGTGTGCAGCAGTTAAACATTCAAATTTTGATGCAATTAACAGTTTACTCATATTCATCCATTTGTCTCACACATAATCTCTCATGAAATCATTCGGAGCTGTTCTCCAGCTGATGATGACCAAAGGCTGATGGTATATTATCAGTAACCTTTACTCTGTTCACTGCGCGATGGCTGACAGTGTCTACCACAAGCAAAGAATTACTCACTATCTAGTTTACAGAGAGAAAACACAGACTTTATGAAATCACAACAAAAAGAGGCAAAAAGACAAATGTGTGCAGATGAGATAAAAGAATAAGAGGCTTATAGAGCGAGCCAAACTCAAATACAAACGGAAAATATCAAAACCACATAACGGCATCAAAACCTGCAGCCGAATGAAACATGGTGGGAAATTGTAGAGCGACAAGATGCAGAGGTTAGTGTTTCAAGAGAAAGCCAAATCACTGGAGGAACATTTTAAATGCAAAAGATTTATTAATATCAATGGGAAACATCACAGCAACTCCCATTTTCAGATGCATTCACCTTACCATAGACTGTATCGGACTGAAACAGTGTACTTTAATTTTCCAATGTACTTTAATTTTCCTTCATCACGTCTGTCGTAGCACATGCCTCACACCTGACGACACTTTATCGCCTCCACAGAATTCATGTTGTTTCTCTATAACCTTGTATTGAATAGAGCAGGATGAGCACTCTCAGCAACAAGCAAAACACGACACAGACAACAGAGAGTGTCGATGAGGAAGTGACAGTAAACACACGAGGACTCAATGCTGCCTGTATGGCTGACTGTATACAGTATCCACCTTTGTTAAGGAACATATTGATTTTCAAATACCTGACCGTGAATCTCACACAACAGAACTCTTTTTTTTTTTGCCCCTCAGTTGTAAATGTTTTCATGGTGCAGGTGTCCATGGGCAGGGAAAGATGAGTAACACCATTCAAGGCCCTGAAGAATCCTTAGTGTTGCTGAGTGTTTACAGGGCAGCTATGTCAAGAGCGAGCGCTGGAGGTGAGGCAAGGTAAAGACTGTGCAATACAGGTTCTTTCAAATGCAACAAGCAGAAGAGGTGAGCGTGTTCACACCTTCTGGAATAATACATAAGTTTTTTTTTTTTCTGATCTGATGCTCCTGTTGGCAGGAGATATGATACAAATCACTGTTGACACCATGGGTAACCCTTGAAAAACAGACCTCCCACGGGATCGGTGTTAGCATAGCTCTGTCTAAATTAGGGCTGTAGTCAACCAAAGAAAATCTCGGTCGACTAAAGTCGCACATAATCTTCAACTAATCGATTAGTGAGGGAAAAAAAATCTGCATGTTATTTTTACTTGTGCGGTGGTGTCTCTGTGTCACTCTGCAGTTACACCTCCAGAACACTAGTCTGCGGTTGAGGACTGTGTTAAGTGCTGTAAAGTTTATTTCAAATCAAACTTTATTTATGTAGTTGATTCAAAACACACATTAAACACACATTAAACACACATTAAACATGGCTTAATAGAGACAAGTACACAAACTGGCTTCACTATAAATAGCAGAACAGACACTTGTGTTAATCTGGACACATTTCCCCACCAATACAACATGCTAATGTTTTGAGCACAAGTCTATGGCATTTTACATTGTATAAATTAGCCTAGCGTCTTGCAATCTTTTCCTTTTCTCATATAAAACCAGGGACAACAGCAACATGTAACAAAGGTAACGGCACATAATTTGGCTCCATTACAAATCACAACATTTACTGACAAAACAACTGTCTTATACTAAACACGTTTTCCAAACAAATACAACATGCTAATGTTATTAGCGCCAGCCTATGGCATTTAACATTGTATAAATTAGCCTAATGACGAGCGGAGATTTCCTCTGCTCATATGAAGCCAGGATAAATCCCGAAGTATAAATCCCTGAAGGATAAATCACTCACAAGACTTAAAATGCTATTGTAGTGGAGGCTTTACTGTCTTCACAATTTATTGTTTCTTATCTGTGAAATATAAGTAAATACAAGCTTTGTTTCCACTGAGGGAAACGGTGTCAGCTGACAGAAACAGACAGGAGGCCTGTGTCACTGCGACGCTGAGCGTGAGGGTGGGCGAGTTCAACAGGCAGCGTCAGGAGGAAATGTGGCAGGATAACAACAAAAATTAAGGCGGTGGAAGTCTGAGTGGGGCCAGCAGGTGGGAGGATTGGTGGATGGATTTTAAAAAACCCTGACTTTCACCCAGGAGGCTGGTGTTTGCTTCCCGTGAGATTATAAAACCTAACCCTGTTCTTTTTTCCTAAACCCAACCACAAACATGTGTTGGCCAAATGTAATTTGTAAGTCGATTTGTAGTGATTTACCAATGTACTGTAGTACATTTAGCCCTAGAAAAGGCACAGAGAGGACTTGGTTAGGGTCAGGGAAACCCTGTTTTTGGTTAAAATGACACCTCTTCTTCGTCATGGCGTCAGTAACGATTGGTTTGAGATAGGAAGTGATTGTTTCAACTTGTGATTGGAGATGGGAATGAACTGCAGCCGACCATGTGCAAGTGTGATGTCAGTAAATATACAGTAGATGCAATGATATGGTCGCAAACATACACATTTTTTAAAGTAAAATGTTCCAAAGATGTAAAAAGACACAACTCGAGACATAAAACAAAACAATAAAATCCTGAAATCCAGCGTCCACATCAAAACACAAGTACAAAGACTATTTGATGTTGCAGTCGACCATTTCTGCTTCATTATCATCAAACTTCAAACTGAATCTTTAATTTCAGATGCAGAAGTGTGCAGATATGAGCAGACATGAGCAGTTGAGGCAGTCGTAAATTGAACAGGACTGGCAGTTCATGTTCCACTTCCTCTGATACTGAGATGAACATGTTACTTTCTCCCAAGACAGACGCAGCTTGTTCTCACGATCAGCGTCTCTAGTGTGACACCAATCAAAACAACAGCGAGGCGCCCTTCACTGCTAATGTGGCTCTGATCGGCTTTTGATATCCTCTTCTTGTAGGAAGAACACTGTGTTCTCAATAATGCAAGGACTGGGGAAGTTGTGGATATCAAAATGTATTTTTCAGGGCATTAACGTGGCAACAGTAACAGTAGTGGTGGTGAGATAATGAACCTGTAAACTCCTTATTCCTCACAGTCCTGACCACGCAAAGATTTCTCCTCTGATTAGACAGGCTGGTGTGTTTAGGTCAAACTGGCACCGCTGTTGCTGTAACAAGCTGGAGCAGCGTATAGTGCCTCCAAATAAACATCATTTATGTTTTAATGTTCAATTATGTTCATATTTTTCTCTGTTCTCTGCAGTCTGAGGACTGTGTTCTAAAAAAACACACACCGCTTAGCATTAATATATACTTCCTCTAGGTGAGGGGTTAACAAAGCTACAGCCAATCCATTTCCCATCAATGCCGACATTTGTGTGTGTGTGTGTGTGTGTGTGTGTGTGTGTGTGTGTGTGTGTGCGCGCGCGTGTACAGTGGCGTTAAACTGAAGAAAATCTATCCAGCAAATCAATCATTTTTCCATCATGAGCAGATTAAATGACCACATGATCAGCAACTCTTAAGAACACACACACACACACACACACACACACATATATATAAATAGGCATCAAGCACACACATATGAAAATGTTGGTGTAGTGTAAAGCTGCAAACCCAGTGGAAAGTTACATATGATAGCTTTTGAAACACACCATATGACACACAGCGATGGGTCACTGAAACATAACTGGCAGGCATCTTGCTAAAACATTCCCATTCCAAACTCGTCATTTATCAACGTTTGGTCGTCAAATCAAATCAAACTTTATTTGTATAGCGCTTTTCATACATTAAAAATGCGACACAAAGTGCTTCACAAAATAAAAACACAAATACTACAAATATTGAAAACCCGCCCCTCCCATCCCACATATAAACACACACACACACAGTCAATATAGTCACATGACAGGGCACTGAGGAACCAGGTGAGGAAAAAACCACCTATGGGGAGCTCATCTACACAGAAGTGTCACAGTCTACGGCCACAGGGAGCACCGCCACGGAGACCATCCCCACCCAGACAGACTGGGGTGGACTCCACACACAACGTTCCCCTGGGTGGACACTGGAAACATTGGAAACACTGGAGCAAAAAACTAAAAGACTAAAAGGCAATAGGATAAAAAAAAAAAAAAGATAAAATGCACAAAAAATTTAAGGATTTAGAGAAATTAAAGATTTACAGATTAAACGAATGAAGATTTAGAAATTTAATAATAATAAAATGCATAAAGGTTTTAAAATGAATCATTTAAAAGCATTAAGAGATTATAAAAAATAAAATAACATATAATAGAAGAATTAATTAAAAGAGTAAAATGAGTCATGAGCTGTCCTCATTGAGATACAACAACATCCAAGGTACCCTGGGTGTGTTGGTTGTTGCCGTTCTGGGACGCCGTGTCAGCTTCAGCCTGTTACATGCATTGTCTGTTTTCAAAATACACTTCTGTTTTCACAGGAAATGTACAGTTTGCATACAGTCTCTTTCAAAATAAAAGCACTACGTCAGTACAACACTGCAAGTTGTTGCCCTGCCGCTTTTCCCCCTGATGTCGCCGGGCATGGTTAAACAATAATGGCAACCGGCCTTGTATCATACTGAAATGAACGGAGGGCTTTTTTGTAGTGTGTGTCTGACACAGGAATGTACTGACCATGCATGCACCAGTTTTTTTGACAACTTCAGAGTGAGACTGGGTTGCTCTCGCCTGTGCGTCACACCACCCACTGTCCCCTCCACCTCCAGATCACAAAGTCAGCTCATGTGATGTGTCGCTTTGAAAGACGCTGATAAGATACATGTGAAATGTGGAAAGTATTTGTGGTGTGCAGCAACAAACAATGCCAACATTTTCTTCTAGTGACTGGGCTGTTAGGGCTCAGCTAGCTACTCTACACACACACACACACACACACACACACACACACACACACACACACACACAGCTGTAATTATGTGGAAAGTACAGTGGCCATTCCTTTTCATCGATGTCACCATTCTGTAAATGGTTGCGGCAATAAAGTTGATCTAAAGATTCAGGGGGTACATGAGAGAGGACAGTAATAGTGTTTGATTATCTGTCTCAGTTTGACTTAGCGTGTGTGTGTGTGTGTGTGTGTGTGTGTGTGTGTGTTCCAACAACCATCTTAGAGAAAAGAAAACAGTAATAAATAGTTACAGAAGCACACGGTCCTGAATCGTTTCTCTAACGTGTGGCCAGTGAAAAACAGACACACAAACACGGGCACGGAAGCACGTGCGCACGCATACACACAACGTGCTGCCTGTCATGTCCGTTACGGTGTGACGGAGTGTCTGTCATGGTAACTGGCAGATAATTAGCCAGCTAGCAAGACACAAAACCAACATCCCGTGACACAAACATGCAGACACACATGCTCAAAGCCAACACCAAACACACTGCAGCAATAACACACACACACACGCTACAAGGCATGTGACACATATTAGTGTGAGAGAACAACATGTTCTCTTGTGAAAACACAATGTCTGTGTATCCCTGTGCACATTCAGGATAAATAAAATAGAATTTTAATGCAGAACGTGAATGAAGCACAAAAGGCTCATAAGTTATTACATATTTAAAATAATTTACTTTGCAAAGCCAATGTGAGACGAAAGCTTTCAAATCCTCTGACACAGGCACAGGCACAACAAACTTACTTTCCCTCCTCTTTCTCATTCAGTCGTCTCCTCTCTGCCTCCGTCTTTATGCAGCAATCACCCTCAGAAACATGAAAAATTAATGGATCCCTTAAACATTTAGAACACCCATAAAGTTTACTTTTTCCAGGTTCAAGGTTTCTGTGTGGCTTCGACCTGAAGGGCCACCACAGGTTGAGCTACAGC
This sequence comes from Epinephelus cyanopodus, assembly GCA_026686955.1. Lineage (NCBI taxonomy): Eukaryota > Metazoa > Chordata > Actinopteri > Perciformes > Serranidae > Epinephelus > Epinephelus cyanopodus. Next base: position 37,315,285 of record CM048930.1, read on the forward strand.
ACCATACACATTTTAAAATCCAGGATACCCGAGCCGCATTCATTATCCCTCCTGAGTGACCTCTGAGACAGGCCGTCCTCGGGTATAAACAAGTTTAACTTTTTAAGACCTTTTTAATACCACCTTAAATGGAACTGAAGATCAAACTTGTGATGGAAATACACACCAAAAGTGAAAATATAATCATTTCAAGTCAACACATGGATGTCAGTACAGACTGAAGTGTTAGGTAAAATGACACTGGTGATACTTGAAGTGGCTTGCAAGGTCTTAGTTTAAAGGTGCAGACTCATTGTGTGATCTACAGGGTACAGGTGTTGTATTGAGGTCTTTTCCTCCATTAATAGTGTTTCCTTTCGGTCTCTGACACTGGATATTCTCACAGTGACGTGACTGAAACACCTTTTAAAGGGGAACTAATGTTTTTTTCAACCTGGGCCCTATTCTCAGATCTACTTTTGTCTAAATGAGTGACAGGATGTTCAATATGTGACATTTCTCCAGTATGAAGCTAGGGCTGACCTGCCTGCAGCCCGTGAGTGCGCTATATTAAATAATAGGGCACTCAGACACCGTCAAACAACGTCAAAATACGTCCACTAAAAGTACATTTTTTCACACAGATAGACTCGGATTGTTAGTATAATTATCCGACAACATAACGGAAAGGAGAAATTAACGTCTGTCTTTAGCTGGATTCAGACATGTTCCTCTGCCTGTTGCTGCTCCTTCTCTCTCCTCGTCCGCTCTTCAGTTTCAGTGAGCTCTGCATCCGTGTTCAAATAAATACGGGCGCTCATCAAATTCAAATGGCTCATCAAGATCCAGTTGGTCAAAATCGGGTAAAAATTCAGACATGTTTGTTGTGGCAAGTCAAAGCACTCTGAAAAACTCTCACAAGATTTGAGTTGCTGCAGGAAGTTACCGCTGGAGTGACCTTACAAACGCGAGGAGTTACTCTGTTTGGAGTAGTCATGGCTGAATTTTTACCCGATTTTGACCAACTTTGACGCAGAGCTCATTGAAACTGAAGAGCGGACGAGGAGAGAGAGGGAGCAGCAACAGGCTGCTAAAGGTAAACACAGACGTTCATTTCTCCTTTCCGTTATGTGTCAGATAATTATACTAACAATCTGAGCTTATCTGTGTGAAAAACATGCACTTTTAGTGGACGTATTTTGACGTTGTTTGACGCTGTCTGAGTGCCCTATTATTTAATATAGCCCGCACTCACGGGCTGCAGGCAGGTCAGCTCTAGCTTCATACTGGAGAAATGTCACATATTGAACATCCTATCAGTCATTTAGACAAAAGCAGATCAGAAAATAGGGCCCAGGTTGAAAAAAACATTAGTTCCCCTTTACAGCCTTGTATTCAACACATTATAAGCCTCTTTAAGGACCTGTGGCCACCCTGCAAAATTCACACTAAGATCTACCAAAAATGGCAGAAAGAATCATCATTTAGGACTGTTCCCAGCTGGGTCACAAACTGTTCTCTGTTCTGCACTGTGGTCGGAGATACAGGAGCTTAAAGTCACACACAAAGAGACTCAGAAACAGTTTTTATCCTAACACCATCAGGCTGATAAATCAATACATGTGTAATAGTTTTGCTGTTCAGGTGCAATACACTATTTATTTTACATGTTCAACAGCTTGATACAGCATTTTTTTTTTACACCATTTAGCTCGACTGTCTGTGTTTTGTCTTTTTTACTTGCTTGTTTTATTGACTAGTTGGCACCTGACTAGACGTAGCACACCTAATCTCATTGAATATTCTTTGTACAGTGTCAGTAACAGCTTTCTGTGCTTTTCTACTTGACTCACTAGCAGCTGGCTTTATTACTGAATTTAATAGTCAGTGAATATGTTCGAAAACCACCACTACTAAGGTTTTTTTCTTTGTTTGGTAATTATGAGATGTAAAACAACTGCTATTAATGAAACCATTTCAACCTCCACAACCAACACAGCAGGCTCAGTCGACACTTTTTGCCAGACAAATTATAAACAGATAAAAATCTATTACTTACCCACCAAGTTTTTCATCATCATCCGTAGGTCTATATTAATATTATCCACTGACAGTAGTCCAGATGATCAAAACCCAGCAGAATATTTAGTCCCAACGATTTAATACAACCATAGATATTCACAAGCTGCTGTTACATCATTTCAAACACTCATATTTCTCCACATATTATCCATAATTTCTGCCATTCTGCATGTAGACAAACTGACCGGTGAGCTGCCATGATGGAGGCAAACTCCGGACCTTTTGATTGACACCTCACTTGAGCCAATGAGAGCTTCCAATGCTGTTACTATGGCCAACCAGGGCCTCAGCTGAAGGGACACGCATCCCTGACATTTCCACATTTGAAAGCCAGCGAATCGGCCCATATGCCACAAAGTCCGATGGGTCTTGTAGTCAGTTGCATTCCAAAGAGCCTCCAAGGAGACTTACAGGCCCCACAGACTGTTTTAAATGTACAGAAGTAACAAACAAATTGTTCCTTTGTTGCCTTACTTATTTTAGTGTGTTGAAACTTATATAACTCAATGACTGAAAGATTCACACCAGACTCTGACTGTTGGGGATAAAACGTTTCGTTACCAGTCAGATGGACAAGCATGTACAAACCCAGAAACTGACCGAATCCAAAATAACTGTGATGGCTACAGCTGTATATTCGAACTTAAAGCACAATAAAGGAAACAAAAAAAAAAAAAAAAAAAAAGACTTGAGCTGGCAGGTGTTTTTTTTTTCCTTGCAAATCATAGTTCTCATTTCCAAAGAAGCAGAAGGATGTTTGGCAGGTATGACCTTCCTGCTGAGAAACAAAAGCCTGAGGAGAATAAACACCTCTGTGTCTGTCACAGAAAGAGACAGTTTGCTGTGTGTGATTTATATTGTTGGAATAAAAGGCTTATGCAGCCTATTCAGAGCTATCTATCCATCAGGTTTTTGCAGGCAGCAGTCACGTTGCTCAGCAACTCTGTACATCCCACCTTACAGGCAAGATGGGATGTTTCATATGTGCCTGTAGCAAAAGAGCAGTGGTTCTTTGCAGAGGAAAGGAAATTAATTTTAGCCACTTTATTCACAGTGTTGTACTTTTGTCCAGTAACAAAGGGAAAGGGCTGCAAGTAACAATTATTTTCATTTTCAATCAATTTGTGGAAATTTTCCTCAATGAATTCACAAGTTTTTTATTCTTTAAAATGTTGGGAAATGGTGAAAATTGTCAGTCGGCATTTCCCAAGGTGACATCCTCAAACGTCTTGATTTGTCCACAACACAAAGATATTCCATTTCCTGTCAGAGAGGAAAGAAACAAGAAAATAATCACATTTTGTCTGATCTCTTTTGTTTGACTATTCTCGTTTCACACTCAGTACATTTAAATGCAGCTTGAGAAAATCAAATTATTGGCTTAGTCCAACTGAAACTGGACTTTTAAATGCACGTAAACAACTTGGTCTATCTGTAGCTCGACTAACACACCTTGGTAATTCAACTGAAAATCAAACTATTGCTGCATGTATCCACTTAGTATGACTGGAGTCTGCTCATGCACCACTTTTTCTTTCACAGGCTTTCACCCAGAAGAAGAAAGAGATAATGTATAGCAGTGCAGTAACTCCCGTAAAAAACAAACACCATGGCGACCGAGATGCAGAAGACAAACTTCTGGACTGACAAGGAAACTACATCTATCTCTGCCATCTTCATTCATCGTTAGCTTCCTCTTCGGGTCAACTGGAACTAGTTCAATACGCACTATATTAGAAAGGACACAGCGCCGCCTATCGAGGCAAAGTCTGACGTACTTGGTCAGAAATTCGACTTTCTCTTCTGCATGTATACACAGACAAGATGAGAAGTACGACATAACTGATAAGCCAAGCTATGAGCTTAGCTGGTTTCAATCCGAAGTTGTCGAGATCCAGCACTTGGTTCGTGACTTCAGGTGTCAGACGTCGTTGCAAAAAGCCGTCCTTTCACGTCCGCATGATACACGGCATCAGGGGTAGTGTGGCAGATGACAATAGAAGTTAAGGCAGTGGAAGTCCCAGTAGGGTGGGTGGGAGTGTTGGTGGATGAGTCCAACAACCACCGACTTTCACTCAGGTGTTAACTCTTGTAAGACTGTAAAGCCAAACCCTGACGCACAGCTCGCTGATTTACTGACTAGCAGGCTGCCTCACTGAATGACTGCTTGCTGCATGGTGATATAGCTGAGAGGATTACATTGGAACACTCTGTCCCTCCCTGCACCTTCTGTAGGCCATCAGCCCTGATCCTCAACTCCTCTTGACAATCACTCCTTCACTACTCCACCTCTCCGTCTCTAAACCTCCGCTTGTCTCTGTCTTAATTCTTCTCAAACCTAGCTCCTTCTCAACTCTCAATTTCAACATTCGATCCCCTTTTTCTGTTTTATTTTCTATCCCTTTCATTCCACTTTTCTGTGCCTCTCTCCTCGTCCTCTCTTCTCAATTTCTTATTTCTCAGAATCTCAGTCTTTACAGTATTTTGTGGAGAAACTAGTAACCTTTCAGAAACAGCTCTGCAAGTTTTTTGTGTATTTATGTGTTGGTGAAAGGTGGAAACACTTTCTGGGCAGTGAAGGACTTTTGGACATTTTGATGATAAAGCATGAGGGAAAAGTTGGTGAAAGAAAGTAATTTTGACTGGCAGATCGAAGCCACTTCAAAGCTGCTTCTCAAGGCACCTCTGCAATGACTCAAGGATTCAGCTGTCTGGAAGCTGACACTTGAACTTGAACTAAGAAAGTGCTGGTTTGCACTGGGATTGGTAACAGTCGTCTTTACTTCTGTGAACACTGAAAGGTGTTTGCCTGTTGAATTAGAAACACTAACTACATTTACTTGCAAAATGCCTTTATTCAGAAAAGGACAATATTCCTACTGAGCTCAAAATACAGAAAAGCAAACGCAGCCTCTGTTATAGTCCTTCAGCCACCTTCTTGCATATATCCAAAAACGCATTGATATCTGAAGTCTTCCATGAAGTTTAAAAGTAGGTGGGTCCTTCTGACCAGAGATGTAGACTTTCCTTTTGAGTATGCATCTCTACCCCACAATCCGACAAACTGTTGGCGAGTTGGTTTGTGTACGACACACAGAGCTGACTGCAAACAGGCTCTACGCCCTTTGTCACAGGCTTCAGATTTCCTTAATTTTCCGGCTGCTTTTGTGGATTTCGAGCTAAATACTGTATCTGGGGTACGTGTAATAGTGATACTCATTATCTGGAGAGGTTGGAAGGAGACATACGTTTCTTCTCTGTTCCAAAACCAAAATCAAACCCTGAAAAATGTAGGGTTAGCTAGCTAACCACCATAGATATAGCCTACTGAATGTATACACATGCTGCTTTTGCTTTTTATTGATAATAACAGTGAATAAAGTACTGACCTGCTGTACAAGAACCAGGGAAAGGAAGCCAGGAAACTTTGCTGATATTTGACCAGCTAACCAGGTCTCATTTAGAAGATGTTGAAATCCAGTGCTTGGTCAGTGACTTCCAACATCAGACCCCATCGAATAAAGCTGTTCTTTCATGTAGGCAAGTAAAATCAGTGGAAGTCCGAATACGGAATACGTTTGTTGCTGAAGGAGAATAAATTTAAGTAAACATTTCCTGTGAAAACAAAGGTTATTTTGAAAACAGACAATGCATGTAACAGGCTTAAGTTGACACGACGTCCCAGATCATGAACAACCAACACACCCAGGGTACCTTGCACGTCATACCTCGACATGGAAAGTCAATAACCAAACGTCGATATATGTGAAGAGGTCGGAGTGAGAATGTGTTTGGCTTCCCCCAGAGCTCCTCATCCCCCAGCAGAGGTATGAGCTGGCGGCTGCACATTCGGAAGCCAAACAGGGTTCATCACCACACTGTGATAACTAACAGCTGGCTGAATATCAGCTAAGTTTCCCTTTATACTCATCTGGTGTCTGAGTCTCCAGTGCTGTGGTGGTTCACTTTTGAACTGTGATCTGTAGCCTCCAGTTGGGCTTTATTTCTTAACTATCTTCATCATTTTAACCTGTTTTTGCACATCCAAAGACATGTTGCAGACCCTTCTGTCGCCTTCTCTCTGAAATCGCTTTTTCATTTTTTAAAACATTTATATATCTTCCGGGATTGCAGTTAGTTACAGTGTTGGTTTCATGCTCGCTCCAAAAGCAAAAGACTGCCATTTACATGAACTTAATCAGATTTGCAATTATTTCTTATCCAGAACAATAGTAGCATATCAGTGTGCATGTAAACCTACCTGGCGGTACACTGGTGTAGTGGTTAGCACTGTCGCCTCACAGCAGGACGGTTCCTGGGTCTCCCCCACAAACCTCAAGAGGATAAATAGTTATGAAAACTGAAATGAATGTAAACCTACCCACCATCTTGGTAGTGTAACAAGTAATGGTAATACTAGGACAGTGTGACTAGCATGTATTTTTAGATCTTAAATGCATTAAAACCGGTAGGAGATATTCTTATAGTCAAAGGTCATATTCAATCATTTGCTTGAACTTCACTCATTACGTTTGAGTTGCACAATAGTCGCCATCATGGGTTGAGAACTGCTTTTGTCTGTAGCTCTTCGCAACACAACTGATTTAGCTGCGCTACACAGAAATGAGACTTAATGACTCTATATCTGTCAAAAGGGAACAAAACTCTGGACCTCAAGGACCATAATTGCGTAGTACCTCGGGTACTGCGCGAAGGCATAATGAGAGTCAATTCGCCATGGCAGAAGAGAGCAGCAGCGTCAGACGGCCAAACTCCTTCCAGGAGGAAACTGATGTTTTTCCGGGAGGTCCAAGCTCACAGTGTCTGAATATACAGAACTGTGAGCAGACCTCCACGGGCTGATGATGCAAAGGTAGCCTGGGAAGAGGTCACCACAATCGTAAATCAATGTTGCGTTTCTCTCGTTTCTCTTTCTCTCTCGCAGTCTCACTCTGTTTCTTTTCTTCTGACATTTCTAAGAGGACAGATGCTGAATATATGCTCCCTATCTGATGCTGTGGCTGTTTGTGGTTGGCTGAGAGGGATGTGAACTCATTAGTTTGCAGCTGTGTTCATCAAATCAGGTTGGGTTTCCATTACGCGTGCCAAATGTGCCAAACGTGCCAAACGGCGCCAATCCACTTTGATCTGACATCAGATGTGACGAGACAGTCGATATAGAGATACATTTATGTGCTGATTGCAGATAGTTGCATTGAATAGTGGTGTTTGTGGTGTTTATTGCATCGTTAATGTGCCTGACATTCTGGAAATCTGCCTGTGAGGTTTTGGTGACGTGCGCACACTGTCAGCCAAACTTCCACTTACACCGGCTGCGCTCCACCTGCACTGACAGTAGACCTGGTTTCAGCTGGTTGAGCTTTTAGCGCACCTTCGGCGAAGCCTTTTGGCACAAAACTGTCACTGCGCCAAGCTGGATCTGTCGACACCTCCCCCTGCTGCACCGCCACACCCATCTCAGCGCACTTCGGTCTGCCAAACTACCAAACTGAGCGCGCCTCGGGTTGCACTGCTCCAAACTAGCTCTGTGCGAAACTAGAGCCCCTCGTGTTTCCTTACTGTACCATTCAACTTCATCATGTCATTTTCTACTATGCAACCCTATTTTATCACTCAAGCAAAATATCTTATCATATGCTCCTGCTGCACTTGTAATCTTCCAGTAGGGCTCATTAAATCCCAGACTCCTATTATGTTGTCTCCTCTCTCCACTGTCAGGTCCCTCTGAATTATGGGGGTTTTGTTGCCAGGTAGATTGAGAGGGTAGTACGCCGTAAATCGATGTCGAGGTGACATCCTGTTTTAATTAACCAAATTAGGGTGGTGCAAGAGATGCCACGCTGCAGAGATTATTGTCACAACACATTTCTTTTGAAATACAAAACAAAAAGATGCAAAATGTACACAGAGAGAGGGAAGCAGAGAAAAGTGAATGAGATCCAAAGAGACATGAGCTGAGAAAACAATGACAGAAACACAGAGACGAAACTCCTCCAATCATCCCCTCTGCTGCATCAAAGACAGACCAAACAAAATCACCTGGATCCCTCCTCTGTTCCACTGAGCCCTGCTGACTTAGAAACCGCTGTTACTGCTGCCATGATAGACTTCAAGGAAATAACCCGTCATTTTCCACTCAGCAAAATCATCCATTACGCTCCAATCGAAAAGCACCAGGCTTTATCTGTCTCAAAGACGCTGGGAGAGAGAGGCGTAGGGAGAGATAGCGGGGGAGAAAATTCAAATATATTAAAATGTGCTAGAGAGACAAAGAGAGTGCATGAGGGAGGCAGTGGGTTGCAAAAATCAAATCAAAAACCCAATTGAGTGGCACAAAAGATAGATATACAGATATAATTTGGCTGATTTAGTTTTGAGTCATCTGTGATTTTGTCCTATCACTCACAATAAATATGGAGCCATCAACAGGCCAGGAGAGAGGCTGTGATGGAACTGTTGGAGGCTGCTCCTCTCGCTATTCCTGTGTTTTTGAATGGTCCAGAGAAAAAAATAATAATTGCAAATTCCACTTTGAGGACACGTTTCCTAAAGTCCTGCAGTATGAACAGTGTCTATTTTTAGCATGTGTGAAAATTGGGCTCTTCATCCTGACTGTGACACGTAACATCTCTGGAGTTCTATAAATAGACCCTTTTACATTAGTGAACAGTATGATGTTTTTTGGTGGGTGGAGCTTAGCTGGAGACAAAGCTAGTTAGCAAGTTCTGTTGGCTTGTTTTCAACAATAGAGGAAGATGATGCAAGTGGTGCATTTGGAAATACTCAAGTGTCGGAGCACACACTCTGGCTCAGACTGGATCATCTGAAATCCAGATCCAGAGCACTACACTCTTGAAGTAGCAGAGTGCTCCCTCTGTGGAGACGGAGCAGCAGAGCGCCGAGCAGAGTGAATGTGTGATTAACTTAACCGTTGGTTCATTCATGTAGAAATATAACGCTGCGTTTCTTCCACCAACAGGGCTCTCATTTTAGTGTAGAGCGTCAGACTGAATTTACCAACGCACCATGTCAGGTCACTCACTCTTACTTGAATAAGTAAACACTGAGCAACGGGACCAGACTGGCCGACCCGTATGCTCTCACTCAGTGGATGGATGATGTCACAGGAAGCCAATCTTACAAAGGAGGACCACACTTGTTTGTTTTGCTATGGAAGCTAACGTTAGCTAATGTGCTAAAAAGTTAGCGTTTCAGAGAAATCCAATATTCCTCTTAATCCCTCCCCAGTTTCTGATGAGGTGGACATGATAACCCTTAATACACATAACGTTATTCATCCCTACAACAGGAAATACTTTTTCCCTAACCTGATATGAAGTGTGCGCTGCACATGTGAGCATTTTTGATGATGGCCTCCGTCCAGTCCTTTGGTCTTATCACATTTAATTGGAACTTTGTAAAACAAGTTAATGACGTGCACAAATACTGTAGGATTCAAACGTAACCACCAAACACTAGAGTTGGGTTGATCTCCACTTTTGCCAGTCTGGTCCAGTCTGCTGTACGAGCTTAAAGCAGTTTGATTTAATGCAAACCTGCTGAACTGAACTGGCATCTGTCCTTATGAGACGTTTTTGCAAATTGCCAGAGGGCTTGCATTTAGCAGTCCAAATGAATAGTGATGTTGCTTTGTTTATGCCGGATGCGTATACAGGCGACTGCTTGCTAGCATGTCGACCATAACTATAAGTAATAAATTCAATGTGTTGATTTGCCTGAAAAAAAATTGAAAAAAGAAAGGTACATAGACTGTGTTTGTGGTGATTTTAACCCGAGCTGGTGAGCTATATGGCATGACATTCTCCTGCTCTCAGCCCCCCATTTTGCAGTCTTTCCTCACATCCCTCTTCTCCGTCTCTTATATAAAGGAAATGCCATATAACATAACCTTTAAAAAAACTGCAACTGACCTCCATTCCCCGCTGGTTTGGCGTCCTGAGGTTTGCTGTTTGTGTGAATGGTGAATATTGACATTTTGACCCAACTAGGGACTAATGTGTTGTTGAATCTATGTATGCTCTGGAACCCCAGTGTTTACACACACACACACACACACACACACACACACACACACACACACACACAAAACACAAACCACACTGATGCTCATACAGCATAGATGTACGTAGGTAACACCAATATTCATTTTAAACACTCATAAATAGTCCATAAAATATAACACATCATAGAAGCTGTATATGTGCACAAACATGCACACACACACACACACCGGTTGCACACATGCTTCACGAGACAGACACACATGCACAAACACACAACTAAAGATGCAGAAATGCACACACACGGAGCTCAGTCTGCCTCCTTTCATTCAGGTGTGTGTTTGGGGATTTGATCAGAATTTCAATCCTTCTCCGCAGACACACACACAGTGATTGACGGCTGTCGTTTTTTTTTTTTTCATCCCCCTCTCACTTTGTTATTCCCCAGCTGTCTTTCTTTTCACACATCACCCCCTTCTCTCCTCAGCTGTCTGTGTTTCTGTCTCACTCCGTCTTGCTCTCTTTCTCCCTGCTTAATATGCTTAGTTGTCGACCACAGTGCAGGCTCAGTGTTTTGTAAAATTACTCACTCGCTGTGGGTGCGTCTCTTTTCTTTGTTGTGGCAAAGAGTTTGTGCAAGTATGATGCATCTGTACGACAGTCGTGTGTGTGTGTGTCACCACATGTTAAAGCTCCAGTGTGTAGGATTCAGCGGGATGTACTGGCAGAAATAAGTGTTTTCTTTTGTGTATAATTATCTGAAAATCAATGCCATCGTGGCTTTGTTACCTTACAATGATCTGTTTATATTTACAAAGGCAGCAGGTGCTGTTGCACTGCCATGTTTCTACAGTAGCCCAGAATGGACAAACCAAACACTGGCTACACCCTGGACAGGTCACCAGGCTGACACATAGAGACAGACACCATTCAGACTCACATTCACACCTATGGACAATTTAGAGTCACCAATTAACCTGCATGTCTTTGGACTGTAGCTCCCGGAGAAAACCCACAAAGTTTTTTTGGCGAGGAAGAGACCTCTGTTGATAATTCGGCTCCTGGTTAAAATCTCCTGAACAATAAACACTGGAGGAATTCTGACTCGGAGTTCATACTTGGCAGAGGAGTTTAAACTGGTTACAATCTGTATCCTCACTGCTACGTGCCAATAAATCCCCTCAGTCTTCCACACCGCTCTTTTAAATATCGCACGGCTCTGATCGTTCAGTTTTCATCTCAGGCTGTTTGGGCTGTTTCACAACAGAGACACAGATGTAGATGATAAACGTCTCACCTGAGGTGATGTCAAAGTCCAGGCTGTCAGAACACTGTGGCGTCTCTGTTGGGTGTGGTTACAGACACACTTGAAACATTCAGACAGGGCAGAGAAGTGTCACTTTTCAGCCTGGTGCTAAGCTGGTGTGGAAAATGAAAAACAAAACAAAGCAAACGACAGTGACAGCTGGTTGGGAACAAACCATGATCTTTTCTTGATGCTGTAAGAACGTCACACTGCCTCCTGATTTGTCTCTGAACATATGGGTTGTTTTAAGTTGTTAGAACAAAGAAATAATTCTGTCTGAGAGAACAAACTCCACAATGTGTCATCTACTGTCTACATATTTTCTGTAATTTTAAACACAACATATATCGTAATAAAATGACAAACTAAGATGTAAAACAACAGATCTTTTGAGAAAATTATGTTGTAACAGAAAATCCTGCAGCTGAAACGACAGTGAACAAGAGACTGGTAACATGTCGTGGACTCAGGTATTTTTGAAAACAGATATTTATATTAAATGAATAAATAAAATCTTAGTTTCAAGGGGTCAGTTGAGGTGGTTCAGGCGTCTGATCAGGATCCTCCTGGGCGCCTCCCATTTGAGGTGTTCAGGGCACATCCAACTGGAAGGAGACCCCGGGATACACCCAGAACACACTGGAGGGATTATATATCTCACCTGACCTTGGAACGCTTTGGGATTCCCCAGGAGGAGCTGGAAAGCGTTGCTAGGGAAAGGGACGTCTTGAGTACAGTGCTTGTCCCTGTGTCCATGGCTCCTGATGAGCAAGGACCCGAATTTTACAAAATAACAACTCGAAACGCTCGCCGGCCAGTCAGAATCAAATCAAGCCGAGCTGTACCAAGCTGTCAAAATTTGGCGTACACTGAAATGTGATGCAGTCATGAGACCTCCAAGTGCTAACCAAGCATAAACACACCAGTTTCTCACCATTGTTGTTCCGTCAGTTGTTGCTGGAGCATGCTTATAACACAATGATGGACATGTGCAAATTGAGGACATGATACCATCATTCCCCAAATGCTCTGTTTTATGTCCATCCATCTATTTTCAACCGCTTATCCAAAGCTGGGTCGCGGGGGCAGCAGGCTGAGCAAAGTAATCCAGACGTCCCTCTCCCCAGCAACACCGTCCAGCTCCTCTTGAGGTGTTCCCAGGCCACATGAGATATATAATCCCTCCAGTGTGTTCTGGGTCTGCTCCGGGGCCTCCTACCAGTGGGACGTGCCCAGAAACACCTCCAATGGGAGGCGCCAAGGAGGATCCTGATCACAAGCCTGAACCACCTTTTAGATTCTTCCAGATAAGTGTCGTCAATTCATGTGAAATTGCAAATACATTTCACTGACGTGCACAAATTAACTCTAAAATTACCAGGCATTATGCTTTCAGGGTTGTCCATTTGTCTGTATGCCTAACCCATACTGTCCATTTGGAGTCAGGGATGAAGTGATTAGATTTAGGTGGTCAGAGGTCAAAGGTCAAAGGTCACAGTCATCTCGTCTGTCTCATTCTTATGAACTCCATATCTGAAAAATGCCTTTAGGGAATTTCTCTGATTTGGCACAAACGTCCACCTGGACTCAATGATGAACTCATTCGAATTTGTCGCTCCGAGGTCACAGTGCGCTCATCTGGCTCATTCTCATGAACGTAATATCTTGAGAATGCCTTGAGGGAATTTCCTCAAATTTGGCACAAACATCCACTTGAACTCGGTGATGAACTAATTAGAAATCAGTGGTTGAAGGTCAAAGGTCACTGTGACCTCACAAAGCTCCACAATATATTTCAGACCTCTTAATTGCTTACACTCCCTCACGATTTGAGGTCAGCTGATCAGCTCCTCCTCGTAGATTAAAAACACGAGGTGATCAAGCTTTTTCTGTGACGGCCCCTAAACTATGGAACGAGCTTCCACTAGAAATAAAGTTGTCCCCCATCCTTCTTACTTTTAAATCACGTCTTAAAACTTAGTTTACTTTGGCTTTTAACACAGTGTGGAGTTGTGTGATGTCTGATCTCTGTTCTGTTTGTCTTTTTTTTAATTCTAATTTTATTGTATTTTTAATCTGTTTTATGACTGTTTCTTATTCTTCTTTTTAAATCTATTTCTTCTTTTAATTATTTTTAAATTATTTTTATCATTATCTGTATCTTTATTTTAATCCTCATTACGCTTTTCTTAACCATTTTGTCTTGTATTGTAAATCACTATGCAGCACTTTGATAAAACTTTTATGTTTTTAAAATGTGCTATATAAATAAAGTGGATTGGATTGGATTGAAAGCATGTTTTTAGACAAAAGTCAAGAACTAATCCACTAAGATAATGAAATTTCACAACAATATCAAACAGGATAAAATGATGACGTGATGGAATTTAACACAAAAGGTCAAAGGTCAGCTTCACTGTGACATCATAATGATCTGCATAAAACACTTTTCTGGCCATGACTCAAGGTCATATCTCAGGACATTTGGTCAGATACCAAATTGACTCTCATCTTGAGACTGTGCTGATTGTACAGATCTCCTGTGCTGCTGGGTTTAAAATGTGTGTCAAGCATCCATGTTTTCACAGATGTGGATGTAAACTGAAGGAGAAACTTGAAACCACAAGGTGCTAATTCTTCTTTTTTCCCCTCTGCATATCTGTCTCAGAAATCTAGTATCAGTGAGGCTGCTCACGTTCACAAATATCAGACTCTACAATTCAAAATCTTAAGAATTAATCACGGATCCTCACAGAAAGATCTCGACTGTAATAAAAACTCCTTCATCTATTAAAGGCTGCTGGTAGAAAGGCTCAGTAGAATTCATCTGACTGATTTAGTTTTTTAAAAGTCCAGTTTTTGCCTCCTGTAAAGCTCTCAGAATGTGCAAAAGAAAAATTGGCAGGTTGCCACTGTACAGATTATGTGTTTGTTTCATTGTACCAGTTCAGCTCTGTGAGAGGAACATTGAGGAGAAATACGCTGCGGCGGCTGAGGCAGCAGTAATGGAGGATAAGTGCAGGGCAGAAGCAGGATGGTGGGATCCTGATGACTCTGTGTGTGAAATATATTTCAAAGTTTCTCTTTAAGTAGCTGCAGCTATATCTTTGCCGTATAAAACAACGATTGTCCATTTCCACAAAATGGCCCTATAAAGTTTTATGGTATTGTATCATTTCTTTTTATGATATCGTATCAAATACTGCGGGCTACTTTAGCTCATTTTACTGAGATGAAAACAAAAACCGTCTCTTCTGAAACGAGATGATGCTAATGGAGTTATGAGGCAAACCCTTTTATCGCAGCAAAAATAGCAAATAACAACAGCAACAACAACAGAGTCGAGCAGAATGCCTGTAAACCCGTCTGGAAAGAGGAGCGTTTTAGTCAGTGAGCTTTACTGGCTGCTCTGCAGTCTTGGTGCCAAAAATAAGTCCGTCTTGCACAGTCCGCTCCCTGCCTGCTCCCAGCTGCTCGGCGCACTTTTGGTCCACATTATTTTTGGTTACTTTATTTGGTGAAGGCACACCCATGGCAGCCAATTTCTGTCTTCATGTTTTGTTCGTCTTTCCACTTTTATTGTTCATTTTTCAACCAGCCGACAGAAAAAAAAAAACATTCCAATTGCACTGATGCCAGACAGACAGAATAAAGATTAATGACCGATTTTGTAACCCAAGACAGTTACTAGTCGCCCATGCTGAAGTCCTTTGCTTTACTCTGGTGACTGTGACTTTATAGCCACCTGCAGGCTACAGCTAACTGTTTCATCTGCAGTCTCTGAAATGATGTCGCACACTGTCAAGCTACAATTACAGTTAAGCACAGTTAAGTTCTGTTGCAAAATAGCCAGAGAAGAAGCAGTGCTCATGATCACACCAAACATGTCTTTATAATGACGTTTGTGCCGCAGTGGAAACAGCTCACACAGTTCTGTGACTGCAGATCAACATAACATGACCAAAAACCTTTCTCTGCTGTGACTGTGACTGTCAACATGATGAGGTAGAGGCTGAATGAGATTAATTTTGGCAACCCAGCTGCAAAATAAAATGTTGGCTTTGTAGGTTTCTGCAAATATCAAATATTTTATCTTTGTACATTACATTACATTATTATGAAACAGATATGTTGAGACTTTACATTTCAACTGTTCTGTGGTAAATGTGTGGTTTGGTTTAGGCACAAAAACCCTTGTTTATGGTCAGGAAAAAAATGTTTAAAAATGAATGAATAAATAAACAAAAAATTTGGGTCTAAAAAAATGCTGGAGAAGAATATTATTAGAATGGAAGTCACCATTTGCCCCCAAAGCATCTCTGTGGCTTAGAGACCTCATGTTTTTCTTAAGAGAAAATTAAATATAGTCTAAGGGGGTGATCTGGAAATTTTAAGACTGTCTGGGGCCCTATGACTGAGTATATAAGCAAAGTGAGGACCTTTCAGAATTTTTCACCTGTGGTGCACATGTTGTCAATACTTGTTGACATTTTACTAACTTAGGAATTGTTTTGGATTACTTTCCATTTACATCTCCCTCTATATTGTCACTGACTCTAATGTCAAGAAGGATGAAGGTGAGCGTTTATTCTTATTTTTTAGTTAATTTATCTATTTACTTTTTTCCCTTATCTTTATTTATGTAATTGTTTATCTTTTTTGTTGTTGTTTTTTTTTTTGTAGGACAGGCGGGGTGGGGGAGTTGTGTAAAAGAAAAAGGGGGGAAAAGTGTTATCTATGTTCACTAAATTAGTGAACTGTACTTATAAGATGAATAAATACATTTGTGGAAAAAAAAAAAAAAAAAAAAAACAGCCATGGGTCTCTCGGTCTTGAACAATGAGCAGGCATCTTACCTAGGTGACACGTACATGACATGTACAACGGCAACAATTCTTCTCGCGACTGGGCTTATTTTATTATTCCCAAAAAAAGTGTGTTATTTTAAAAATCCTGATTTATTTGTATATCACCTCCCAAAATCACATTTATAAAGTGATATGAAGATGAAGGCAGACAACTATTGCCTCCTCAGGTTGTCAGTAATCTTTCTTGTGTGTAAAACAGTCAAATCAAACTGAACAAAACTTAAAGAAATACGATGTGAAAAAACTAGACTGCATTTTAAATTCTGTTGTTGATGTTCCCCAGTTCTTTGGGCTGTGGGTAATAAACAGACTACAACATTTGTTTCCTCCACTTCGTTTAATTTTTACTAACACAGCAAGACAGTACTAACATATCCTAACCCACAAAACAAGGGCAGGTAGGAACCAATTACGCCCAATCCCAATACCCCCCATGGCCCTCGAAATGAAGCAACGAGGGGTAGAAATCTTTCCCTGGGAATTGGGACACCACACACTACGTCACTGCGTCGGTTACATTCATGCATACGGAACCATTTTAAACAGGAAGCTGCGAGCCATCTACATTTCCAACCGGCATCTACAGTGAAGTCTCCATTTGAGTTCATCCTACTTATCGCGTTTGCTGCATTCATCATGCTTCGTTTGATGAATGATGGGACTTCTGCTAGCTAGATTGCTAGCTAACATTACGAGGCAGCATAGTTATGCTAGCTGGCGTGTTATCGTAATGTGAAAAGTCAGACAATTTTGCAGAACAGGACGGATGACACAGTTCAGACGTAGTATACGGAGCTGGAAAGTCCCTACAGGGCGGGCAGGGGCGGTGCATGGCTCCAACAAACTCCACACTTTCACCCAGACGCCTGATGTTTGCTTACCATCAAGGTCGAGCCAAACTATGATGTTGTTTTCTAAACCTAAGCATGTGGGTTTTTTTACTTCCCAGTGTTGATTTCGGTGTCCTGCAACATCAGCAGCAGAAGCAGGAGGGTACCTCGCACGTAATGTGTAGACGTTAAAATCCACTGATGAAGCAGCGATCTGCGATGACTCAGGATGAGAATGTGTGGGTCCTACGGTGGTGTTTACCTGCAAAAGATCATCGTATGGACGACTGTGATCGTATGTTGATGATGCATGCTGATGTTTCAGATGGCCTTCGTGCCTCTGTCTCTGCAGCTGATGTTGTTTCTGTGGAAACACAATCTGTTGTTGTGAAACCAAGTTGTCAGCGATAGTAACCGCATATTCTGAGGTGAGGAGGAGGAGAGGAAGGGGGAGGAGACGGAGGGGAGAGACGGGGAAGAGATGAGTAAATTCTGACTAACAGAGGAGCGAGGGGAGCACAGGGTGGGAAAGGAGTGGGAGATGTGTGTGTACTTTTCTTGTTTTACTATTATTGCTTAACAGCAGTCAAACTGCGTATTTTTAATGTTGGTGAAACGGAGAAATCTTGAATGCAGCAGACTGTTTTGAATATAGCTCATTGTGCAAAGCAAGATACAAATAAGCCTTCACAGACGGGCGAGAGGACGAGAGAATTGTGGAATAGACAGAAGTGATTTTGTTTTAGTGGAGTTGGCCTAACATCACTTCACAGTCCATCTGTTTCCGTTGTTGATTCTGTTGAAATTGAGAAATCCTCAGCTCGGGTCCTTGTTGTGCAAAGTTAAGTGCAAACAAAAGAAAGGCAAGCAGAGGATAGAGGAAGAGATGAGAGGAAAAGAAAGCAGGGGAGTGTTTACTTTTACCAATTAGCCTGTCAGAGCTTCACAGCCCATTTCTATCTGCTGTTGACTTTGTTGTGAAATGCCGGAGTGAAAAAAACTTTTGAGCAGAGCCTCCTCTCGGGCAACATAAACACATCTTAATGCCATCAGTGCCTTTCAGAAAGCTCAGAACTCCAAAAGGTCAACTGGTTTATTTTGCCTTTGATACCAATATATTTTATGACATTTTGCAATGCTATGTCCATGTTTTGATTCGGTCCCAAGGTCAGGGAGGGAAATGTCTGCCGTGCATCGGGGAGTCAGAGTCAACATGTGATTACAATAAAGAAAATAACTGAAACTTTTTGGAAGAGCAGGGAGCAGGAGGGAGGAAGGTGGGAAGGAAAAGAGAGCAAAAGTTTACTAAAATGCTTGTTCGCAACAAGAAGCAAATTGAATTTGACGTAATCGATTTGAAGACTCTGCCAAAGAGTACTGAAGCTGTTATGGAGGCTTGTGGCCCAACACGTCCACACTTACAGGTTTTCATTTTAAAACTGCATTTTAAAACAAAAGCAATCTCAGTACACGCAAGTATTTTTCAGAATGAATCTCTGTCCATGTTAACAAACCTGAAAATGCATATCACCTGACCATTTACATACACCAGGCACACGATCCTTCTATGCAGTTGTTTGCTTATTAGCAGGAAACACCACAGAGATGTTAAAAAGTAACGCTGAAAACATACCAGCCCCGCTGCGGCGCGTCATGTGATGCATGTCATGCATGTCATGCTGCAGTTCGTCAACGGTTGACAAAGTTATTACTACTTTTACTGAAAGATCTGAACTTCCTCCACCTCTGCATCAGCTTAAATTCACGTGAGCCTCTAATTAAACTTTTCTCACCTGAAGAGCTGATCTCCACAACTATGACCCACCAGGGAATATCTTTTTAGCCATTGTCTCTATAATGACGGGATTGTGGGTCATTTAGTTTGGGATATTTCTTGACCTTACCAGCAAGTATCTTATCATCCAGTCTTTGTCACACATGCTACAGCTACAGGGTTCTCTTTATGCATCTATGGTGAGGAGAAGGAGTGCTGACGTGCATGTAGTCTCCGCTGGTGCAGTAATAGTGGTGCCATGTCATTGTTATAGCCAAAAATTCAAAAGCCCAATTAGTTTGAAAAAAGTCCCACTGCATAGAAAGCCCATTTCTCCAACAGCCCTTTATCGCCAAATCAAATGTCCATTGCTTCTTCAAAATTACACACTCTCTGCAGTTGGTTTCAGATCTCCAGCTGTGTTTGATCCACCAAGCCCAGTTTTTTTCAGGCACTTTGCAACCCCCTAACCTCTGCCCTCCAACTTCTGTGCCACCAATTGTAGGTTTATAAGGGGAGACCTTTGGATAAAGAGGCCCAGATCCATGCCTCACCAAAGTTTACAGATCAACACCCCAGACCTACAAACAATTACACCCTGCAAATCAATCTGTAGAACCGCTAATGTCTCACTCACCACCAATGATATAATCTCTCTGCTTGCCTCTATACCAACAGGTTGCGCTGGTGACTGGGCGGGGCTTACTGGGCAGAGGGTCCCCCAGAGAGTACATGCCAAAAAACATCCGAGTGGTAGGGTAACACCAATGATGAGCGGGACTCAGAGAGTCAACATGACTGCAACAAGAGCCCATTCTGAACCCTCCGCTCTGAAAAGCTTATATGCGACCACGTTGCCCACCCGCACTGCCCCTGGAGCCAGCGCACCTGCAAACCTCCGTCAAAACCGACCAGATTCCCCAAATACAAACCCCTCCTCATTTCCCCAAATACATTTCAAACCCACATATCACATCACCAAACCCCATAGAATGTTACAGGACTGTTTTTTTTTTTCAAACCAAGGGAACTGGTTATGATTCTGGGCGAATCTGGGTGTATCGTTTCCTCAAAAGCACCAATTACAACAGACTCAGAGAGCTGACCAATCAGAGCAGACTGGGCTTCTTGGGAGGCGAGCCATGACCTCAGACAGAGGTGCTGCAGCAATGGGCAGTATAAGAAAAAATAATGTGTTTCTTGAACATTAAAGCACCTAAATCTATTCCAGTAGATATTACAAATATGACCCTGAAAATGTGCATAATAGGGCCTCTTTATAGTCACCCAGTCTTCTTTTTAAAGGTGCTTCAGTGTGGACATTTTTCCTTTGTATGAGTAACAGTCCCAGCTGATCTATCACAGAGGAAAAAATAGCAGACAAAGGTTTGTGTAAGACCCCACTAATAATCTGCAGAGGAACAGAGTGACAGACGGGAAAGAACAAGAGACAAGGATGTTCAGAAATGAGACAGCGATCGTCATATCACATCAGATCACATTAGAAAGTTGATAGTGTTCCAGTAGGAGAAATGTTGGACGCAGGTTGTTGTTATCCGCAGACACAGCCAAGCAAGCCTTGACCCCGTGAACTTGCGGTGTCATATCCATCTCATCACTCCTCCAAGAGGGGGTGGACCTTGAATGCAACCCAGTGCTGTGCAGCGTTCATATCTGAAGGGCAGAGACGGGAGTGGAGGAGGATTTTTACTCATCACATTCCACATCTGGTGCAGAATGATAAGCAAGGTTTTAGTGATTAGCGGGTCAAAAGACGTCCAGATATTGAGGGTAAACTTGGGTCAGGAAGTAAACATAATTTGTTAGACATCTGTTTGACTTATAAACATCGTTTTTGTGCTTCACACTATAGTCATTAAATATCTTTGAATTCAAACTTCACTTTTCATATATAATAACCTCAGTTTTTATCTTGACATCAGTCATGGCTGCATTAGTGGTTGCTGGAGAGCAGGTTTCGAGCTGGCTGCACTCATTTGAACCGTAAATCCTGACACTTTTATGTTACTCTGTGAAAGGGAATGCCCATCTACATTACAGACCATAAACCCATCTAAACTCCGAGTTTAAACACCCGTGAGCTGCAGCCTTTAGAGACGTATATCTGGAAATATAATTGAATGTTGTTGTATTTGTGGTTGTGATGCTTTATGATGATCTTTGACAGGAGGCCTTCATTTACAGTTTATTTTCTTTGCCACCTTTCTGGCCGTGACATACGAACATTCAGACTGTGTAGCGTCTAAAAGATGGCCACTGACTGGCTTTCTCTCCCAGTAAAAGCCTTTTTAAGGCTCCTCCGAGATTAATAACGTCGGACAACGTGCTTAATGATAGCGTGTTAGCTTAATGAGTATTTGGGGTTCAGGCGAAAGCACATCCAATGACTTCGGCTCTGTGTGCAGAGAAGTTTTCGTAGCTGTTCTGGCAGGCTTGGGGTTGCTGAAATAGGGTTGGTTAGGAGGACTCTGGGAAAGGTAATGGGTGGTGAGGTAATTTCGACAGACACAGGCACTAGAATGGTGCCATTATTTGCGTCAGAGAGTCAGAGGGAGGTAGAGAAAGGGAGAGAGAGAAGGACATCCAGAGACAGACAGTCAGAGACAGAGGGTGATTAGGGTTAGACATGGTGCCACAGCTAGGCTGGATCTATAGAAATAGCCTCTTAACATGATGTATGAGGTACACACAAAAAAACACACTCACAGAGCTGGTGATGGTAGCATTGAGCTGCCAGTAAGGCTGCAGGGATATAACCTGGTAAGTAGTGTTATATATCTTGTGTCTGTGCGATCAGGAAACACTGGTATTGTATCAGAGTTGCAGACCTCCTGCATGCATTTAGGCTGAATTAGGAATGCTGCTTTGTTGAGTGTGCTTACACACTGCAATTGTGTTTTGGCCTGCTTCTCTCTAGTTTCTTTTTCCCCCATCTGTTACACAGAATTTTTTTCTTGGAACACAGTATTTTACTGCTGAGAGGTTATTGCTGTTAGAGGATCAATTCACCCCCCAAAAAATATGAAGCAAATTCTTGTTTTCTTCGAAATACAGCCTCTAACTAAACTATAGATTCAATCATACCCTCTGGATTAAATATTGAATATACAGAGTTTTAGTGCTCTGATTTTCTGAAAATGGAGCATATTGTTGGTAATAGGAATATAGCAGCTAGTGTGTGAAAGGATTTAAATCAATGGCCAATCAGATCAACGCTTTTACATGCACTGTGGTGCAGAGCATTGCAACTGTCACCAAGGCGTAAAGTGAGTGGCTTCATCGCATTAAATTCAATCCTTTTAGTGTTGTCTGTTCAATATTTTTTTGTTAAATGGTTTTTACTGGGCTAAACCTGACTGAGAACTCTGCTCAGCTGGGAGCTGTCCTGCAGAGAGTGATGCTGTGTCCTTTATGTGCTGACAAAAAAAGCAAAAAAAAACTACTCATCAACAAAGTCCACCTGCTGTTTTAGCCCTACGTTTCTACCATAGTTTACCCTTAATCATGCATAATTATTGCATCACCATGTGTTGGCATTGTACATTTCTGCAAACCACGGGTATGTTTCATTTGCATGTTATTGTGTGTTGTAACATTGAAACTTCAGACAGAAGAACCACTTAGTTATTGTAAGTTAAGAATATGTTTTGGCTTAAATTGCCCTGTTTTAGAAGTACAATCCCTGCTGGCAAAACAGTGACAGGTCAATACAAAACACATGTTGGTGCCTTGAAATTGACTCGAAAAACATCAACAGGTTGCTACAAAACACCCAAATTTGGTGCCTAGAGAGCTGCTGGGAAAACACTGACAGGTCACTACAAGACTTATACATTTGCTGCATAGAAAGCCACCAGAAAAACAGCATTGAGTTGTCACAAAACACCCTAGAAAGCCACTGGAAAAAAGTGATGGGTCACTACAAAACAATCATGTTTGGTGCCTAAAAATTTGCTGGACAAAGAGTGACTGGTCACTACAAAACTCTGCTGTGGTGCCAAGAAAGCCACTTGAATAACAGCAATGGGTGGCTACAAAACACACAGGTTTGGTTCTAGAAAGCTGCTGGAAAAAAAGTGATGGGTCACTACAAAACACCTACATTTAGTGCCTAGAAAGCCGCTGGAAAAACAGTGACTGGTTGCTACAAAACAACCACGTTTGGTGACTAAAAAGCCACTGGAAAAACAGCAGTGAGTTGCAACATAACTCTTACGTGATGCATAGAGAGCCACTCAAAAAACAGCGTCAGGTTGCTACAAAACCCACGTTTTGTGCCTTGAAAGCTGCTGGAAAAACAGTGACAAGTCACTTCAACACACCCATGTTTGGTGCCTAAAAATTTGCTGGAAAAAGAGTGACTGGTCACTACAAATCTGGTGGTGTAATGCCGAGAAAGCCACTTGAATAACAGCAATGGGTTGCTGCAAAACCTCTACATTTCCCTTAATCTTAACCACTTTTGTTGTTTGATGGTCTGGAACGGTGGTCTGCAGCTTGTCAGGCATCTCGCCTTGGTGCCATTTATCATCCTCTAAACCTCCAGTTGACAAAGTCAGCTCACTTTAGAAACGTTAATATGAGCCGTAGGAAACATGCAAATGTTATGTGTTTGTGGTTTGCAGAAATCTACAAGGAAACATTTTCTTCTGGTGACTGGGCTGCATTTTTTTTGCATAAAGGCAGCAGCAGAGGCCTCCTTAACATGACAGAATGGAGCGTGGAATTGACAGGCTGCCAGTGTGAAGGCCTGCGCTGATAAGGAAGGGAGATAATTAAGAATTGATGAGAAGTTGTCCTTCAGATGATGGGACCTGGATGCCTTCTGCAGCATGGACCCAGAGTTACACGTAGAAACTGCAGACTGGAGTCAGTGCAGCTTTTTGGGCTGGCCCTCACTGTTGCACAGTGTTCACATCAGGAAGCCAAGTGAGAGAACACGATACTACAAGTTGTAGCTAACAGCAATTTCTGACAACTACAATGTCTCCTATTTGGTGAAAAAATAAGTACAGAAATTCACATTAACAGGTGCCAAAAGCATCTGCAGTTCAGTGTCAATAAAATCAATGACAGTCATACATTTCATTCAGCTATCTAAAAATGGACGACACAGTTTAGACGGTGTGCTTCTATCTGGTTTTCCATTTATCTGGTGTGACTAAGTGCTGCCACGTTGAATGCAGCATTGAGCTGGAATACAACAAAGAGGAGTCAAACATCTATTCCTGTTCGCATGAAGATGGTCTGAAAGCCGTTCAAGGCTACCCACAATGCATCACACACATGCAGCAGGTGTCTCTTCCTGTGTGGACACTGTATATTGTGTAACAAGGACAGTTTGGTCATTTTGAAACCGCAGTGTTGCCACTCTGGAGCATTTCTCCCTCCCTCTCTGAGAGACAGGAGGTCAGAGGAAATATGGATGAGCATGGAGACAATGACATAAAAGTAGCGGGTCTGTATCTTTTTGATTAGGGTCCATTATGTGCTGAATTACGTGATGTGGATTTGCAATTCCAGTTAATAAAGAAAAAGATTTTTGTTCGACAGCAGTTCATTTTTAACACATTTTATGACACGTCAAGCTCTGAATTCCTGATCTTATTTTTTCTGGTTGTCCATTTGTACATGCGTACATTCAACTGTCTGTCCGTGTGTCCGTGTGGGAATTTCTTAAAATTTAGCTCAAACGTTTTGTTTTTTTTTAAGTTTTTGGAGGTGAAAAAGGATATTATTTTTTTTCAAATTTAGGCTATATAGTGTTTTTTAGCACAAAATTTGATTTTAGTATAGGCACGTCTTTGTTTTTGTAGAGATTATGTCGTTGTTGGTGGGTATCTGCTGTCGGCCATAGCGACGGTATTGGTGTTGATTTTAGAGATTGGCCGAAGCCCCCGGGTCAAAGCATCCCTACATATATATACAGTATGTATAAGCTCTGTGACATTCATGAAATGTAAAACTGATACGTTATTGCTCCCTTTTTTTTTTCCAAATTGGGGGTTTGTTGTGTTTTTTTATTTATTTTTTTGGTAATTTTCTTTTACTGACTCATGGTTACTGTGTATCTCATTTGCATCACTTGGAACAATGTGTCAGTTTTGTTGTTTCTGTTGTTGTTTTTTTGTTTGTTTAAAATTAATAAATTAAAAACTTAAAGGAAAAAAAAATAGCTCAAATGGCCCTTTTTACTCAACGATAAATGTGTAACATTTTGGTGGTCATATCTCAAAGGTCAAGGTTATAGTGACTTTGTCTGCCTCATTCTTGTGAACACTTTAGCGTGAGAATACCTTGAGGGAATTTCTTTAAATTTGGCGCAAATGTGCACTTAAACTCAATGATATCGGTTTGATTTTGGTTGCCAAAGGTCAAGGTCACTGTGACCTTGCGTTTGTCTCATTCTCATGAACGCAATATCTCCATAATACTTTGACAGAATCTCTCCAAATTTGACACAAACGTTTACCTGGACTGAGGAATATACTGAGTAGACTGAAGGGAAAAAAGGTCAAGTTCTGTACGATTTTCAAAACCATAACGCAGGAATTCATATGCTATTATTATTATTAAACGAAGAGATTCTGTACTGGTCTGTACCAAAATGTTGGTTATTTAATTGAGCTGTGGACCCATTTTGTAGTTGTGCTTCTGTCCTCATCAGCACCAGTGCACAAACACCCCCACATGTGTTCATCCCATCAACACTGCCGAGATTAACATCGTTAGCGCACTCTAGCAATTACATCATTACATTCACATTTCTTCTGTCCTCAATTGTGAGAAGAGACAGAGAGAGAGAGGAACAACACAAACGATGTTATGTACTTGAGAGCTGACGAACAGATCCCGTCTCAGCGAGTGATTTTTGCTAATTGAGTGTTGAGGTC
Organism: Epinephelus cyanopodus; assembly: GCA_026686955.1. NCBI lineage: Eukaryota > Metazoa > Chordata > Actinopteri > Perciformes > Serranidae > Epinephelus > Epinephelus cyanopodus. Next base: position 37,341,080 of record CM048930.1, read on the forward strand.
TGCCTCCTGCTGTGTCGTCAGTTCATCTCACTACTCTAAGTGACACTTGCATATTTGCATATCTGTTGTATGATGTGGTTGCACCTTATATTCAGCTGCCTTTAACAAACAGAGACACACACACACACACAAAATCAGATAGCAGTGTGTGTTTGTGAGTGTGCAGTCAGTCACAGAGGTGGGAATGAGGCCAGGTGAATTGGGGGAATTACTTTGACAACAGAGAGAGAAACAAACAGTAGAGAGAGTGCGCCTGAGAAAGGGGTGGAACAAGAGAGAGGAAGAAAGGAAGAAAAAAAAGGAAGAGGCCAAAACAAACAGGAAGAAATAACAAAGAGCCAACAACTGAAGTAAGAGTGAGAGGTGAACTAAAGTTTTCAAGCCTCTCAAGGTTTGATGAAGAATTCCTTTTTGCCTCAGATGGGATCCAAAGTTTGTTTATCCTTTCTAAAGCGGTTTCTTGACTTTCAACAAACCGCCGACCATCCTGCCTATTGTGGAGTGGAGTGAAATGACCTTTCAATCCGAGAGTAACAGAGTGTGTAATGTTGTTGAGATTGCGTGATAACTTTACCCTCCTAAATTTGCCATTGAAGACGGTTTCTTTTGAAAGTGCAGGTAAGATAAGGCAATCCCTGGCTCTTAAAGCCATTAAAGCCAAAAGGTGGGAAGCGTGATTGCTCACAGCGGACTGACGTACAGATTAATGTAAAAAAGTGACGGGATCCTGATTAAACAGGGTGCATTTTGGCTTCCTGTGGAGGCTTTATGAAGCATTTTGCTTGCTCAGCACCTTGTATGTTTCTGCTCCATGCGCCTTGCATTATTGCTGGAGTGCCCTGAATGCCTCCACTTAAAATTAAAACTTCAGCAAAGAGCACAAAAGCTATTTTTTCCAAATGTCCAATGAGATGAATTAAGAGGCGTCGCAGGCAAGCTGCAAGACATATCTGAAATAAATGTAGTCTTTACTACTGTCTTGTCTTACCCACCGTAATTAGGCCGAATTACTGACAGCAGGTTGTCAAACTGTCCATGACTCACTCTTAAATAATCCTTGAACCGACCATCGTCTTGGCAAAGCTTCTGAGCCAGCTGGTGGTACTCCCTGTGATCTTTCCATTTTTCGAGAGTCTCACGCACCCACATGGATCTCTGTCTCCCTGTGGCCATCGTACTATTTGGAAACAGCCTCTCCTCCTGAATCAGAGCCAGATCAGGTGCCCTCTGCCTGTCCATTTCTATGGCCCTGTGCCGGCGACAGCCATGGCTGAAGGCATCGTGTCTTCCGGTTGTTCGTCGGTCCATCCCATATACGTGAGCATGATTTCTCAAGGGCCCCGTTTCCACCCAGCCGTACAGTACGGTTCAGCTCAGGACGCATTTTTTCTGTTTCCAATGTGAAAGTTGTGGATGGTACCAATAAAATTGTTCCTTTGCGTCCCCATGTTTGGTGCCCCCTCATAAAACATAAAACATTTGGCCATGATTTAAGAATTAATTTGCTCATTCCGGCATAATTTCACACGAATGAAGTGATGACATTTTATGATTTAAAGGTCAACTTCACAGTGACATCATGATGTTTGGCACAAATAATTTTCTGGCTATTATTTGATCATAACTCAGGAACACAAGTGGAGACATTTGGCCAGATACCGAATTGGTGACTCTAATCTTGGGTGTCCATCTTGAAACTGTGCTGATTGTATGAATCTTCTGTGCTGCCGGGTTGAATTTGTGTGAGAAGCATCCATGTTCTCACAGTCATGAATTTAAACTGTTTCAAACAACAGCGAGGTGGTAATTCTAGTTTTATGCAGATTTTAAGGTGTATTTTAAGGTAAGATAGTGGTTAAATTGAGGACATGTGGTTTGATGTTTGCAACAACTAAAGAAAAATACACACTCTGTCTGACTAGGACCTTATGTATCAATAAAGGTCCATAAAGGCTGCGTTCTCAGCTTCAGGACGTCAAATATCATACACGTTTCCATATATAATTGCTGAAGGGCCTTTAACTGGTCTTAGAATATATGAGAAAGACTTCAGAACTGATCATATCTGGGTTTCAAAGCATTTCTGTATGAATTATGTTGCACTGAAGCACAGACTTCAAATAAAAATTGGTCAAATGTCACCCGTATTGCAATAACAAAATAGGATGTAGTAATTAGCATTATCTGTTTAATCAGCACTGATGTAGCAGTTCTTGAAGCCGCGAGCTCTCAGAGATGTTTGACCGGCTGCACTCGATGCACAATAACACAACAATATGCGTACAGTGTGGGGTTTGTAAATTTAATAATGAAATAGCTTAATCAGATTATGTATTCATGTTTGCTGTAATCTTTTAATCCCTAATCCAGATAAAAGACAGTAAAATCTGATACCGAATCCTCCCTTGTTGTGTTATCATTAGATAAAAGTGAACAATGAACAAAAAGCAGACTCCCTTTGTGTGTGTGCTGTGTGTGTGTGTGTGTGTGTGTGTGTGTGTGTGTGTGTGTGTGTCTTCTCACAGAGACGACAAGTGACTACGTCTGCACTCTGAAACACAGGCTACAAAAGGGTTTAACTCGTCCTCGTGAAAAACTCGCCATCAGTTTAAACCAAGATTTTAAAAAAGGACAAAAAGAAACATGAATAAAAAAGCTTAGGAACAAAGTGTACCTGTTTGTAGTCAAAAGCCACATCTCATAAGCTGTCACGTGTTTAATGTTACCTGTAGTTTAGTGCTTTGTAAAGAGAAAGAACACAAAGACGCAGCAAAACAAAACACCATGTTCAACCTCCCCTTCAATGTTTGTGCCTAATGGATGTGCAAATGGACCAAATCTGAAATACTACAAAGGAAAGAACATTTTTTGCATGTTGTTTCACACAATGTCTGATCTTATTTTGACACACACAACATTCAGAAGCCGGTCAAAGCATGTTTTACAATAAGCCTAGTAGTACTGTGACTAATGGACTTAAGGAAGGGATGATCCCTGAGACGCCTCTCTGCAGAATGTTTTGTTATCCATAACCTCACAGGTCAGAGTCCTCTCACTCACACCGGAGCCACCTGCCCACAGTCAGAATTAGCTTTTGCACTGATGATAAAACTCTTTCACAGGATGTCTAGGGTGTAGGGCTGACACTGGCCGACATGGAATATAATACGCGTGTTTTCTTTAGTGTGTAATCACCTGAAAATATGAGTCATTGTGTTTTCATTACTTTAGGATGAGTGGTTTATATCTACGTAGAGACTGGGTCCTTGTCGACAGAGATAGTCATGTAGTGCCACCAGGTTTTTCACTTGGTGAGAGTTGGTGAAATCCGGCCCCTGGGCAGTGACTTCCATGTCGTCCTTTCACGTCGGCATGACGCAGCTGGTCATCGTTATTGTTTAACAGTGCACAGCAGTGTCAGGAGGAAACGCAAAGGGACAACAACAAAAGTTAAGCAACTGTCTGAGTAGGGTGGGCAGGAGGGGCGGTGGAAGGGTGCAACACCTACTGACTTTGACACTGATGTTCGCTTCCTGTTAGATAAAGATAAAACCAAACCCTGCTCTTTTTTCCTAAACCCAACCATGTTTGTGTGTTTGCAAAACTTAACCCGTTAATTTGTTGTTGAAGGATTAATATGTCAACTCACGGTGTTGTACTGGCGGAGTGCTTTTATTTTGAAAGAGACTGTATGCAAACTGTCCATTTCCTGTGAAAACAGAAGTGTATTTTGAAAACAGACAATGCAAGTAACAGGCTGAAGTTGACACGGTGTCCCAGAACATCAACAGCCAACACACCCAGTGTACCTTGGACGCCACGTCAATATTTAAAGTCCATGACCAAACGTCGACATGTGACGAGGTCTGAGTGAGAATGTGTGGCCAGATCTGTGTGTTTTGTGAGTTGTAGACCTCCGTGGATAATTCGGCTCCCAGTAAAAATCTCCTGTATGTCCGTAGTGATCCAAGTGTCCTGAGGCCCCGACATAAAAAATTGTTTGGAAAAACCTCATTTGAACTCTGTTTGTAGCCTCATTGTAGCCTGTAGCTCTGGCTGCCTCTCTGGGCACTGGCTCACGTGTGCGCTCTTGCACGCGAGACCAGTGAAAGCACGTGAACACACACGAACGCGGTTCCCATGTCTCACTGTCTCATGCAAACGCACTGGAAACTGTTACACTTATCCTTCCCAACCTTAAACAATATACTTACTTGCAGCTGTGAATATATTTTATATTATATTATATGAATATTTAGAGCTTCAGACCAGTATATCACACTCTCTCTGGCCAATCAGAGTTGTGTATTATGTACTGTTTTATCACAGGACTTAAACTCAAAATAAATCATGAATGAAGACAATATAAGACAAAATAGTTTCAGAAAACTTCAAAACCTCCCAACAGCCCCGGAGGGTTCCAACAGTATTTTAGGCTGTATTTCTCTCTTCTTTTGTTTTTCATCCAAGCCTGAATTTGATTGTGCTGAAATATTGATTGTCTTTAAATATTAAAGAAGGTGTTGTGATTCAGCGCTCTTTGCTGTGTACTTTTGTCGAACATTTTGTCTTCACATTATCGGTCACACAGGAGTGTCTCTTAAACTGAAGCTGAGGAGGTGAAGGTAGAAGTGTTCTGCAGTACGTCAAGAGCGCTGCAGTGTCCTAAAGCCGGGGTCCCAAAACGATCGACCACATAGTCAGTCGGGACCCTCGTCACTTAATAAGAGCACTAATATGAAATATAATATCTGGCAGTAATTGGATGGTGCTCTTTGCTAATGGTTTTACTCTGAGAGCCATTAAATACATGCAGGGAAAAAAAAAAACCCTCTTCAGTTTTAAATGAAACGGCTTCATTAATGTGCCGTTGTTCTGATTTGAGTTCCAGCACAGGAAACTAAACCACTACCCACTGGTATAAAACGAAACGTCAGTGGCGAGTTGGGAGTGTACAGAGCTATTTTAAAACAATGACACCTGTCAGACAGACAAATGAAATGACGTGTCAAATGCCCAGTGTTTGACAAGCGACACCTGCTCCAATAAAAGTGCGACGGGGCTGAAAATAAAATTCACCATGAAATATTCAGTTACGGAATGGCTTAAAACTTTTACTTATGAAACACCACGTCAGAGGTTTCAGATGTGTTTTAAAGTGCTGCGCCAATTTGAGGTTATATGTGCTTTGTGTGGGATTATATTCATTTCAATAGTACCTGGCACTTTTTCTCAAGTGTCAAACACAATCTCTTGAACAGAGCGTCAATTCATTATACATTTACAATATTTTGAATCAGTCTTGACGGATGCATATGTAGCCAGAGGTCGTTTCCCTCCCTGCGACTGCATGGCACTGTGCCGCACTTACTTGCTGAGGGCTGCAGCGCGGCGCGGTGGAGCCTTTGTTCGGTGTGGTTGACAATGTGGCTGATATCGTTGCACATCTTTGGCACTCTCCTCATCCATACAGGTATTGCGCTTTGCTGCCTCTCCTTCCATTGATGTGCATATTGGGGACACAGGTCTGTATTCGTTGTAGTGTGGCTGACGGCTGGTGCTGGGAGAGACCGATCTCCTGTTCAGAGCTCAGTTGGGTGTGATTCGGTCCACGTTGTAGTTCGGCGTTTTCTGCATTTGCTCCGTCTCGTCTGTCACATGGCTCCCAGCTGATTGTTGTTGTGCTGCAGCGTGATTGGACCTTTGCGGCTCTCGCCCTCCTGTCCTCTGTGAGGCTGCGCCCTGGCTCATCGGTATGTATGTTTACAATTACCCTAGAAACTTAGTCTGACCCTGTGGATTCATTCAGACTTGTGTGACCTTAGTAGCTTAAAGCAGTCCTAATAAATTACTCAGGTGAAATTCCCAAGGCGGTGTTGTTGCAATAAACTTTCCTCGCCTTCCCACGCCACATCTGTATAAATGGCCTGGGAGCACCAAACCAATTGCCACAATAAATGCTGGCATTGGACGCTCTCTGCAAACTATGGATTTGTTGCACATCGGGTTCCTGAGCCAAGTCCCCCACAGACGGAGTTACCGCCGCTCTCATTTGTACGTGAGTTGGTCTTAATAACATACATTTCTCATTGCCTGAAATGAATCACAAATAGTTTCAGTGCAGTTTGCACCTGTGTGCCTTTGAGCAAAGTGTTTTCCTCTCTTACTGCTGTTAGTTTAACTTCTCAGTAACCAAAATATCCAGACTGTATAAAGCAGGATTCCTTCATAAGCAATGAGTTATAGTTCAAATGAAGAAGCACATGCATAATATAACCACATGTTCTGTAGATAAATTGCGTTGCATTGTCCCAGAGCTCACACCATATGGCTGACTGTTAAGTTGTTCTGCAGCTTTTTCATTTTTACTCTTCAACTGAAGTAATGCATTTGCTAACAAGACACATTTCTCACAACATGACATTACAGTGTTTAAATGCACAGAGAATCTCACCTCCTGCGTTGCGAGTTATCTCTATCTGGAGTTTGCGCTGATGCTCTTGAGCTTTCAGATGAATCCGATACCTTGAACTCAGGTTGATACCCAAGGCTGCAGCTCTCAGAATGATCCGTGCTAATGTACTGACCATCTCGTGTGCTTTGTTCCCTCGGCTTTTCGCACGGTGTCAGTCACCAGCGCGTCTTTTTCAGAGAACAACAGCTGGTTTGTGTGGTAGAGGAAAATGAAGGAATAATCTCCAAAGAGCCACACTTCCCTGCTGCCCTCACTTTTCTTCCTCCTCTTTCTCTTCCATGTCCACCTCTGTCTGCCCTTTTTTACCTTTCACCTCTCCTTCTTCTCCTCTGCCATTATTTCCAACTTTTTTATTGACTCATAAAACCAAAGGGAGGCTAGTTATAGTGGAGAACACCACTATGAGCTATGACAGCAGCTATGATTTTTATTTTCTCTCTTCAGCTTACATCACTTAATTCATTAACAAGTAGGGGAAGCTTTTGGTCAGTGCGGCCGTAATACTGCCAGGGAGTTATACTGCAAAGCGGGCCAGGCTCGGTTGAGATTTATGGACTTGTGGTGCTTAAATATTCAACAGAAAATGTCGTGCTAAATGTCATGTAACAATATTTAATGCACATGTAACATTTGCAGTAGCAGGGTGGAAAAGATGTAAGAGGGGCCACTGGAACACGGAAAGGTCCCAGGTTCGATCCACAAAACGTTATGTCTTCTTTGTCCTTATGAGACCCTGTCCTGCTGTCTGATCACTCATGACGAGCTGCACACTTTAAAAGCATCGACTAAATGCATCACATGGTGCGACTGTGTCACAGCCGACCCAAGTCAGTTTTACTAGCCCGGTGTAGCTGCACAGAACAGAAGTAGTGCTGTTGACTAGAGATGATACGCCGTCTCATGGTGGTCACTTCCTGTCAGCGTTGCAGATCAGAAGTACAGAGAGTTGTTGACGAAAGATGATACACAGTCTCATCTAGTTGCATTGGTGTGAACGAGCAGGTTTTTAGAACATTGCAGAACGGAGCATTGCAAGTAGCTGCCTGTTTCAGCTTGTCTCATCGTGAATCTTTGATCTGAACTGGGCTTTAGCTTCATTATAAGGCTCAAATATGTTTTGTGGCTCCACACATATTTTTATTTTTTAATTATTTTTGGTAAAAAAATGGTTCTTTTGATGGTAAAGGTTGCCAACCTCTGTCCTATATTGTGAGTGTTGTTTTGAACCTCCAAAACAATCCTTTCCTGCTCTTAATAAAGTGCTTTGAGGCTTTCAGCGCTTTCGACAAAGTTGTTAGGACAAAATACTGGAATATAAACATTGTTATGTTAATAAGAAATACAAACCAAGGGACGTTTCATTTTCCTCAAAATATATCTGCTGTTGCACAGTAATGGAATATTAATATTATACCAAATGGGCTGTTAAAAGTCCCTGCCTTGCCTCTTTCGCTTTCACTATGCTGATGTATGAAAAACTTTATGGATCAAACACAAAGCTTCACTGTTACATCCTCCCCTTAATCCTCTGGTTTTAACAGACACAATACATTTATGATAAACTCCAAACACAAAAGCTGTATTGTCTGAAAACACTCGCCCTCCTCTGATTCCTCCATTCGCTCCCAGCACTCCAGGGACAGTTTGACCACACAACACGAACGCACTCCCTCTTTCTCTGTCTCCGCTGCGAGCCAGAGGTCTTCTGTCTAATGAGCTTTACGCATAGACCATAGCTCCGCTCAGCACATGACTTCACACAAAGCACTCCACATTCACAGGCATTTACCCAGAATAGCTAGAAAGACAGAAAGAGAAAAGAAAGAAAGAAAGAAAGAAACTAAGTCTGAGATGAGTCTCCTGGTTAATTGTCCATTGCCCTGGGACTCCGACTCAACCCACGGCTCATTAGCTAAGAGTTTCAACCTCCACTGACACACATAGAGATGATTGCTGCGTTTTATCCCCTATCTGCAGCTTTTTACAAAGTCATTTATGTAATTAAATATTACCAGTTGTTGTTTTATCACCCGATGATTAAAGCCGACGGCTGAAATGCTAAAAACCCAGTAAAGAAAGGAAAAATCACTGATGCCAGAGAGGAAATTAACTGGTACGTCTCAGTGAAATGAAAATGACTTTGTGCGAAGTCTCGACAGCTCATTAAAGACAGAATGAGTGATGAGTCTCCTCAAGTGATCTATAACAGTATCCAAAGCAAACGTGTACATAAGGCTTCCTTCCTTTTTGCATACTTTGCATAGACTTCCTGTAAACGTGAACATGTTAAATCCGCTCTGCAGTAAGTGTTTAGTCAACACTTGACTGGTGTTGAAACTACTACGCCTGCTGACAGCTACCCTGTCTGCGTGTGTGTCGTCATTAAAAAAGTTTTTTTCTCTGTTTCCGTACGTGTACAAATTGGCCGGTGGGGTTAAACTTGTTGGAATCTATTTATCATAATTACCAACTGTACAACATGTAAAATGCATTATACACTGTAAAATATCACAAGTTGATCTCAGTAAAAATTCCAATAAACAAATTGCCTTGATAAACTAAAAGTAAGTATTATTTAAAGTTATGTTTACTTTAAATGTGACTGTCAAGTTAATGTCAACTTATTGTGATGTCATTGTATTTTCAAATGCTTCATATCCCTAAAATATCTTAAAGATAAATAAATAAAATAAAAAATGAAACAAAAGAAAAAATGAAGATGTGAAAAAAAATGTCATTGCAATAAAAATATTACTTAACACTCTGTAAAATTATTTTAACTTTGTACATATTTTAGTTTTTGAGATATGCTGTTTTGTTTTTTTACTTTTTAATAGTTTCATCTGCAGTAGAAATATTTCCTCAGTGCCTAAACTGATGTTCTTTTAGTGTTTCATATCCCTAAAATCTGTACAGCCTAAAAGCTATAAGGTTATAGAAATAAATGAACCATAATAACCGACAAAGGTATTGAAATTTCATCATAATAAAAAAGAAAACGACCTGCTGACCTGCTTCTTTGCTCATCTGACGTCACTGCACGTTTTTACCGTCTTCGGGACAGCTTGTAGGATAACGTAACTGACGTCATGTCAAGGGGACGTAATGTCCCAAAACACAAAAAGTCTAGAGAGAAATGCAAAAACTTTCCTGGTTTTGCACGCTGGGTTTTTGAAATTAAACGGTCCCCTTAAATTATAACCCCCTTTTTGTCACTTAACACTTTTTAAATATTTCCTGGCACCACGTTATTTCTTGCTTTAAACATTATTTGCTCATTTGGGCTTATAAGATTAAATTCAAACAAGCCAGGACAGGGTCCAACTTATGTTCTTTCAGACATTAAGAAAAAAGAAAATGGAACAAAGCAACCAAATCATCCCAAAAAATCTGATCATCATTGTGTGAGACAGAATTCATGGATCACTCACTGACATGTTGTGTAGCACTGGAAAATCAAAGTGAGTCCCGATTAAACAAATCATGTTGCATTTTTTACCAGGCTTTTGTGACTTTGAAATTTGAAAACTTAAACACATCAAAATGAAACAACCCCTCTAGCCTCATCTGAGCACCAGAACATGTCAGTGTTTAGATGACAAAATAATGTAGCTAAAGTTTGACCAAAGATAAAATATGAAATGATTGGAAACTCGTGGCTGCAGACAGGTAGTGAACACGTTTATCAAACTGAGCAGGGAGGTGCGTCCATATTTGAGACGAAACTTATTTTACACAAGAGCAGACTTATAAAATTGTGTAGAGTAAAGATCACAATATTTGATGAGTGGTAGCCATCTGGTTGGGCAGCAGCACAGCACAGTGTGTCATCATGTATTGTCACCATCAGCTTTGCTCTCACATGTTTGGCAGACGGTGATCCATTTGATGATTCCAGGCAGGGCACTCAGTCTGTTGTTCCTTTGGTGATATCACTTACTGAAATAAATATTGGAGAATGACATTAGTCACAGTGACATCAAAGTCTTTGTTGAAATCTTTTGGAAATGGCCGCACAGTGTTTGAGAAATGCTTTAAATCTCCCGAGCTGGCAGAAGTCATATCTCTCCAGCCTTTATTAGACAGTGCGAGATATCTGCTCAGCTGGAGTTAAAAGCCGATAACTAGCAGTTGCTGAAGGAAAGCACAAATCCTTTTGTAAGTGGCAGCTTCATCAATACAGCGCGCTGGGAGGCTAAATTATTGAGGATGCAAGGTCAAAAATCTGGATGCGTCAATGAGGAGAATCAGAGGAGAAGGCAGAGCTCAGCTCCTCTTATGGATCGTGACCAAAGGTCGTTCGGTCTTTGAATTTAGAAAAAGGCAACATCGTATTTACTGTGTGTACCGGTAGAGGAGCAGACCAAACCTCTGACTGCTCTCTGTCTGACCAGTGGGATGGTGAACATGAGTATGTCTTTCCTTCTCTGGCCATCTCTTCTGCTGCTGGGGGAGTGGCTGGCTGAGGAGGACTCCAGAGCTGGAGGACTTTGAGTCAGTGGGGAGAAAAGCCACTGTAAGGGTTTCAAACTCACGCTCGCTGGCAGGGGAGAAGTCCATGTGGACTGAGATTTTGGCATTGCATCGTCCCTGAGGGCCTGTTGGTGGTCCCTGTGCAAAGCCCCCATTGACAAATGGACAGGTGACCTCCAGTGGAGGACTGACATGGGGCCATGGCTACAAACAGATATCAGGTGCACAGTTGTCGTTTCTGCTCAGAGGCAGACACACTTCAGGATCTGTTCACCCAGTGCTCCAGGCTCAGCAGGGTGTTCAGACGGCTCCAGGACTGGTTTCAGGGTTTAGGGGAACATTTCTTATTTCCACTTTTCACTTACGGTCCGCAGTACGCAGCAAAGAAAAGATCCACACACATATTAACTGATTACTTTGCATCAGGATGGTAAAGGGGAAGCTGGCAGCTCGGAAAACAATAACAGCAGTTGGAGCATGGATGGTTTCTTATTGTCAAAGGTATAATATGTCCAGATATAAGCTACTGGCAAAGTATATCTCCCTCTAATGCTGCCATTTCTTTCCCCCACTCTTTACATTGCACACTGTGTACAAGCAAAGACCAGAAATCTCAAAAATCAATAAATGAACAGTGATTCGCAGCCAAAGGAAGTCAGCTTTATGTCTCATTGGTTCAAAAGCAGCTTTTTGGAATTATTAAGAATTAAAAGCAGCCTCAGGGAGAGAGAAGACAGGAAGAGGGGGAGAGGAGCATAATGGAGGTGAAGAAAGGAAGCTGAGAGAAACAAGTCTGGTTGTGTTTGCACAGATTCTGACACCTGTTGCTGGCGGGTTAATATCTCTGTCTCACATACAGAAGATATGTGAGGTGGACAGAATAGAAGAAACAGAAACACACAAAAGGCTTGCAGTAATCTCGTGAAGCTTGTTTTTTCCACATACATGGAGGTGTCGAAGGGTATTTTTGTCGGTGTACTTGTGACTGCTGATGTGCCAACAACACTGTGTTCCGACACCTGCCATTTTTAGGTATTGATTTATGGCAACTTACAGATGGTTGCTGCTGAAATCTTTACTACATCATTCATTAAGCGATCGAAAGACTAGAAATGCTCTATACAAGTGTAAGTCCATTTACCAGTTCTCCATTTACCTGCTCTCATGTTTTTCTGTCTTTGTTGTGAGTGACATATGATACAGTAGCTAAAGGAGCCGCAGCGACGTCACCACCGCTTTTCTAAAAAGTTCAGATATCGTCAGCTAGAAGCACTCTGAGCGGCTGCACAAAGACGCTCTCTGAAAACAGGTGCTGAGTGTGTCATTTTCTCTGTTGATGGCTGCAAACGCTCTCTCCTCACCAGGAACAACTGGAAAAAAGACGTTGGCACTCAGGAAGAAAAAAATACAGATGAAAGATTTGCAACGAGATGATACTGTTTTAGAATGTTGTAGAGAAACGTAGCAGCAGTGTGAACTGGCCTGTCTGAGCTCGACTCAAGTCAGCAAATGCTCATCTGCAACTCTCCTGGCCAAACCGTCAGTGGCTGGTTTTAAAGCTTGTCACCTGTTTCAGCAGCCAATCAGCTTGAGGTGAAGTCTGCTGGTCAAGTCAAAGAAGCCCCTTTTACACTGCCAGATTTTTGGCGAATGTTGGGTCGTTTTACCGGCAAGCTGCGAGCGTTTAGACACACAGAGCCGGATTGGCGAGTTGATCCGAGGTGCCCAATTTTCGCCTGGTAGGGTAGACATATTGGTGGAACCCTTTTAGTTTAAACAGACCGAGGCGGCCTTTTCCCCACAAATACAACATGCTAACATTATTAGCATAAGCCTTTAACATTTGACTTTGCAGCAAACAGAAACATATGATTTCATATCATATGACGCCAGGATAAACCTCACATGAGACAGACAATGCCGTTTCGTGGAGGCTTTATTGTCTTCACAGTTTATTGTTTCTTATCTGTGAAATAAAAGTAAAGAGAAGTTTCCACAGAGGGAAATGGTTTCAGCTGACAGAAATACACAGGAGGTCTGTGTCACCACAACATATCGTGACATTTCTTGGGAGGTGCATGTCAGGCTATGGCATTGGCTATGAGAGGAGCACATTTGACACAGAAGGATAAATCCCGCTTTGATCAGCCGGGAACCTTCAGGGCCTTTTCTGACCTCCAGCAGTCTTATTGCAGGTGCAGGTATCTGCTACTGAGCTGAAGCATCACTTTAAATTTTGAGTATTTTCTGCATTCTTGAGGTAAATGTAGGTTTTACTTCACTACATTCATCTACAGGCTGCACCTGATGTATGCAACGTATCAAATACAGAAGACGGGGTCATAAAATAAATATTCACACCATCAAATATCATGAGTTCATATTCATTTTATCGTCTTTCATGTTTTAATTTAGAAATTTCTCCTGCAGTTTTCACTGTAAATCACTGAAGTAGTTGTAGTAGTTTTAACGATCCCGCTTTGTCATTTCAATATTTAATTGACTTTTTTCTTTGTAGCCTTTGAGTTTGGTTTGAAGTTTAAAAAATGTCTTTAAATTTTCATTTTGGGTAAAACTCTCCTCCACAGCAGCAGCAGAGGAGGAAAGAGCGAAGCAATAAAAGCGAGAAGAACTCTATCTTGTGTTGCCATTCATGTACCCAGCGCTGGACTTGACAGCCTAATATCCAAGTTAAATACAGTCTTGTAGGTCTTGTATAATGGAGCGTGACTCTGAATGGAGACAGATGACAGATAATGAATGTGGGTTAGAAAGAGAGCGAAGACGATGATGGAAACGCAGCAACACTTCAGGAGTGAATGAGGAAGTCGATCCTTGAGCTGCCTGCCTGGATTCAGACACAACCACTTACGGAGTTGTTAGGCTAATGCTCGCCGTACGGAGACCCAGAGAGACGGGAGGGGACCAGCGTGGGGAGAAAAGAGAGATGCAAAACGGACAAAAGAAAACATATTAAATGAGACAGACTGTAGAGGAATGTGTGGAAAATGTGCAAAGAAACAAGACTGTGCAAAGACGCCTGTTCAGTCAACCACTTGTGGACTTGTCAGACTAATAGTCATGTTAAATACAGCCGCACAGGCAGTGCATTGTGGAGACTGACTGTCGTATCTAGGCCATCATAAAGAACCATTAAGACTGGCTAATAAAGAAAGTTCCCTCAGCCCAGAAAATGAAGTCATCATAGCAGTTAGAGGATGGCCTGAGGCGGGGATGAGAAAGAGGAGATGGAACGAGGGAGGAATATCGGAGGAGATATAGAATAGAAGACAGGGACCGAGAAAGAGAAAGAGACAGAGTAGAGGTAGATGAAGAAAGTTTGTGTGTGTGCGTGTGTGTGTGTGTGAGCGGAAAAGAAAAGAGAGTGAAAGAACGAGAACAAACTGTCCCAAAGGACCACTCATCCAGGATCTAATATAGTCGTATTCCCTCTGTATGTCTGTTAATTACTTCCTCTGTAACCATAACAGTGAAAAGCGTGGGCTGGTAGGAATACCTGGAAAATGAACCGCCAGCAGAACAAACTGTATCTGGGTTAATTACTTTATCTGCCGCTGCGGCGATGGAGAGCTCCGTTTCTTGCCGACTGCCTCCAGCGTCTGCTCAACGTTCTGTCACAGAATTTCACAAAAGGAGCAAATATGTGGAGATAATGTTCCTCCACAATGGAAGTGACGATAGAGTCAATTATTTTCACTTGTCTGTCATGTAAGAAGATAATGACAATGAATACAGTTTGTTAATGAGCATCTTAAGTTGCGGTTGAGAGAAGAAACGGCTTTGCTAATGATTTAAGATGTTTCATACATGATCAGGAAGGAACTTATTTGACGAAGCTGAAGAGGGACCAACTTACTGACTTACTAAAACTGAGCTTCTATAAGGCAATGAATATTGTGGAGGGCTTGGCTCACCACATAAAGATGTATAACATCTCATCATCATCTCATCATAATAGTATAACAGTGCAAGGTATAACAGATTATATTATGTATTGTAGTACAGTATTGCAGTAGTGAGCTCATGTGCTCAAACGCCAGAGCAACGCTGTGCAGCACGAGCGTGTTCCTGAGCCCCTGGTTTTCAGGGTTCATTGGCTGAGTCCTCAGATAAACTGAGTTCTACTTTTGGAGTGCAACAGCACGCGCTGCATGTCATATGAGAGGACCAACCAGTCACAGCCGACAGATGTGGAGATCTTTGCCTTCTTCCAAATATGCACCAGCCTGTGTTAAATAGAGAAAAGCTGATCATTTTAGCGCAGGGCTGGGGCGATAGGCCTTCACACTTCCACAGAGCACCTGGAAGAAGATCAGCTCTGCACTCAGGCTGAGATATGGTGCCTTTAAGGCTGCTGAGCAACCTCAGACGCAACCTGCCACCACACTCTTGGCATAAAAAAGGCACCAGAGTATTGCCCAGCGCCTGACCTCGAGATTTCCAGGTGGTTAAAGATGAGGCATGTGTACGATCTCAAAAACAGAACGATTACTTTCTATCAAATCAAAATCATGATCTTACCCGAACCTCACCCAGTGTGTTTTTGTCGTGGTACGTATATCTTTTTTTCATGTGTATGTTTCTAAATAACCTCGAACATCTTTGGCATTCATGTTTTGCAAGTTTTTGTTCCTTCACTGATACCATATATTTGTGATAAGCCAAGATGACCCAGTAATACTGTCCATATTGGTAGAGCTTTTAAGGTAATTTAACACGGTTTTGAGGAGACCATGCTGGCTGATTCTGGCTCACCTCGCTCTCCATTTAGATTTGTATGAGCAGCCTACACTCTCACCAGCTCTCATCAGTCACATATCATTTGCTTTCATTCATTCCTCCTCGCTTTTCTCTCTGCATCCACCTCCCTACAAAGTGTCTTTCTGCGTGCCTCCATATGACTTTCCTTCCTCTTCTTCTCCCTGTCAGTGAGAACTGATCTTATATACAACAATATGCTGACGAAAATCTCTGCAGAGCACAACATAAAAGAGAGTGTGAGCATGAAAGAGCGAGGAGAGACAGAAGGAGAGTGGGAGTGTGCTCTAACAATACAGCGCTTTATTAAAATGTCAAACACAAAGGACTACAGAAAAAGGGATATTACTGGTACCAAAAGCATATTAGGCAGAAGTAGATTTCTTGGGAGGAAAATGTCAGTAGAGCTTAATTTATTCTAACCTCAGACATCCAAGCTGACTGCTGCGCTCAGCTGTCGTGCTTTAAACAAAGGTTATTAAATTAACAAATGCCTAAATATAAACACTGGACGTGATTGGATCAAATTGAGACAAGATTTTATACAACTGAAGGGGTCAGATACAGGTGTATTGTATGGTTGCAACATTATGGATCAGAGATAGCTGCTGCAGTATTAGAGCATCGTCATGATCCAAGTGATCTTTGATCAAATAAAGGGCAGACAGTGATCAGCAAGCCTTAATACACAGTTAGCAATTAATCACCTGATACCTACTCTGTGGAAACAAAGCAGCATAGAAGTCGCATTACTTCTTGATCACAGGAAAGAGATATACTCACATTTGTATATAATATAAGCACTTCTAGGAGCACCAGCTCGGTCTCTTTAGTGTGTTTCTTCAGAAGCTAATTATCTGTGTATTTACTGGGTCTTCACCACCTCCCACTGTGCAGGAGCACATTCAGATTCCTCTGAGGGTCAATAGATGCTTTCAGAACAAAGAAGTCACGGCAAAAAATAAACCTTTTCAAAAGTACCAGTGTTTTAGTTAACTCTCTAAAAGTTAATCCGTTTCCTCCATCTGTGTGTAAAACTGAGAGGTCTGCATTTACCAGTTTGAACAGTGGGTTGGATAACTGATCAGTCGATTTGATCAGAGCGGATCAGATCGACTTTGACATCACTCACTGGTTTGTGGACTCCTGTTTTAAAGCATCAAATTAGCTATTTTGTTAGTTTTTTGGAGCCAGAAGTGACAATATTTAGATGAGAGGTTGGAGCTGTGGAGGAGCGAGGGTTAGATCTGACTCTGTGGTGATGCCAGCAAACAGCCTGTCACTCAAAGCAGCCACGCCCTTAAATATATGTGTAACTTTGGGCCTTGATAAAATGCAAGAAAAAAGACCAAAACTGTTTCTTGTACCACTGTTCACATGGTTATTTCTGCTGTGACGTTTGGCATTATAACGTCAGGGTCTTTGGGATCTACTCTGTTTTGGAGTCAGCCTCAAGTGGCCGTTTGATGAACTGTAGTTTCTGGCATTTCCACATTGGCGTAATTTTTTCAGCCATGGAGGTCGCCACTTAGAATCAAGCATGCACAGATGTTACTGAATATTCTGGCATGGGTCATTTTCTGATTAAGGTGTACACATGTCACAGTATTCTGGTTAAAACAGGCATATGCCAGGAGGTCTCATTTGGAATATTCTCCAACCGGAATATGACCTTAATCGGGTTATGCACGTGTTTACATGACGTGTGTGCAACGGGAATATTGAGGATATTCCGAATAATACAGGAATATGGTGTGTATGTAAACGTCGTCAGTGTTTACCTGACTGACAGGTGTCTTGGCCTTATCACAGTAAACAGTAATGTTATTTGCTGCTTCTGTTTATCTCCCAAAAGTCTAGTGTGCAGGATTCAGTGGCATCTAGCAGGCAGTACCTGCGGCAATCATGTGCTTCGCTGCATCAAACTATGATGCTCTAGATGCCCCTCTGGCATCAGTTTTGGACGTGTCAGCAGTCAGTTTCCATTGTTACCTGCATAACAGAAACTTCCAATGCAGTTAAACTTATTTTGTTAATTAGCAATGATTAGTTTAGTTTAATTAGTTAATTCGTTTAGTAAGTTATTTTTTTTTTTAGATTTACACAACAAAAGTATTTGCTTGGGTTTAGAAAAACATCATGGTTGGGTGTAAAATGACTTTTGGCTTTACATGAGATACAAAGAATGGTCAAAGAGTGGTGAAAGTCCTGTCTCTGTTTGACCCACCCAGACCTCCTCACTCTTTACACTATGTCAGTTGCTCAGAGTTTCTGATAATGAAAATGTAAGAAGGTGCCTCAGTACACTGGTATCAGACACTGAGGGCCACAGACCAAGCATCTGTATTTGTCAATTCGGGAGACAGAATGAGTTGCAGTTTAAGCCTGTTTTGTTCACAATGCTATTCTCCTTAACTGGCGATCAATAACACAAATTCATTCAGTTTATCCTGTCTGATTTGTGGATCCAACAAGTGCCTCCATCTGGATGCTGAACTGCCGTGGTCTCTGTAAACCATTTCACTTCTAAACGTCTGAGCAGTCACTAAAGCGGGGAAAAAAAATCCAGAAAATCAGCTAAACCAATTTAACAATAGGACTCTGAGAACTTGTGGTTTTTCTGTGTTTACTAAAAGAAGGTGTGCTGTACGGTTAGGCAATAAAAACATTACTTTAACACAGTTATCACATAAACGGGAAGTGTGGGAAAGAGAACGACGGCGACGATGTGTGAGTGAAATGGAATGAAAACATTGTGAAAGTTTGGGATTTTCTGGGAAATTTTCCTCCCTCCTGGTTTCCCTGCCAGAAGAAAACACATCAGCCAGCGATTTCTGTCTTCAGCTGCAAAGACATGATGAAGATAATAAATACTACAGAAATATTATTAATGGAAAGAGTCACATTTGTGTGATTTTGCTGGCTACGTCTATGGAAAGTAAACATTTAATCAGTCATAAGTGTCAAAGACTGTGTTTCTTTACCTGGCTCATCTCCCACTGCTCTCAGTGTCTCTCTCCATCGAAGAGAAAAGGGATCAGGAGACTAGGAGCCAATCAACAAATGCACGAACACACACACACACACACACACACACACACACACACACACACACACACACACACACAACCACCATATGCCTCGCTGTTCAGGGAGAAAAATAAAAAGCTTCTACATCTTTACCTTAACAGCACACATCCTCCGTCATCCTGGTTTCCAAAATAGAGATGCTTCTGTGCATCTCTGTCATGAAAGGTGTTTTTTTGTAAATTGCTGCCTGGAGGAGCAAATTCTTTATGTCTGCTTAATTCTTTGAGTCCAGTGCAGCGGAGGCACACAGTAAGGACAGGCTGTAGATGAAACCAATATCCTCAAGAAAAAGAGATTAATAGTTATTCCACATGACGAAAAACAAATTCCATAACAAAAAAGTTCAGGATAAAGTTTTCGTTCAGTACAAGAAGTCTCAACAAATATAATAACAATTCTCTCTTTCAAAAGAGAGCCTGTGACCTGAAGGTCACCAGTTCAAACCTCAGATTGTCAAGATGGAGAAAACAACGCAGACATAATCATTTCTGCAGGGGCTCATGCATACTAAAGCCATCTTTTTGGGGTCATCGGAGGTTAAAGGAATACGCTATCTGAGAGAAAGGCCCATTTTCCAACTTCCTCATTAAAAACATTATGTAGACACAGACGCATCCCTGTGTCCCAAACTGATTGTTTAACCCTCTGTTGTAAGATAAAACTACGGTAGTTGTTGAACTACTGGATCCAATTCAAATGATGTGTTCGTTATGAAATGTTGACAGTCTGTATTACCAAGTAGGTCATGTTGTTATGTGTTAGATTGTTAGCAGCATCTCCAAAAAGAAGAAAACCCAGTGAAGTGTCTCTGATATGTTGGCCACATGCCAAAGGCTATGTGATTAGTTTTTGGTGAACAGCCAGAAAAACTAGGATTTCTTAACATTGCATGTGGAGAAAGTTTAAAACATTTTCAACTCCTTCACTTGCTCAGATTTTTAAAAAATGATGGTACAGATCTGGATCCAGGAACTTGAGAACTTTGCATAGCTTGGTGCAGGTATGTTTTCTCTGATTGTTTTTCTTAGATAGAGTCTGGACTCAAAAAAAAAACAAAGTAAACTCAGTCACTACATTGGTACAACACTGCAAATTGACCTTTTTTTTGTTTTTCCTTCAATAACAAATTCACGTGGTTGAGTTTAGCAAAAACTAATAGGGTTTGGCTTCACAACCTTACAGGAAGCGAGCACTGCTCTTCCAGGTGTAAGATGATGTTTGGTGGACCCATTCACCACCTCACTTGCCTGCCCTACTCAAACTTTTGCTGCCTTAACTTTCATTGTTGTCACTCCAGAGCCCTTTTTAGACAGGAATTGTGCAAATCTGCAGGAAAGCCCAATCAGTGTTTTTTCAGCATTGGCAGTATAAAAACAAAATCGGGGAGTGCCGCAAAATGCCGCCTACCTACTTTTGTTTGTCCAGAATGTGTCTTTTTCGGGGCAATGGGGGGCGTGAGCAAGTAACAAAACGTGTAGCTCAGCGTGTGACGTAAACAGTGACGTGGGAGGGAAGCCGCGGCTGGTCAGTCCTTCGGCGATTCTCTCGTAAGTCGGCCCGTCCTTCACCGTCCCCGTCATCTGACGGTTAATGGCCTCTTCGTTTGCGAGGACAAGGAGGGACGCGCAATTCCTTGTCTCCCCAGTTGCTTATCTTTACAGTGTCTGTCAGGTTTGTGTTTCCCCTCTTGCTACTAGCTGCTCGCTAATTCCTGCCATCAGCTGTTTCCTGTTTATCCACCGCCAGTGGCTCGCACGTGTGGCGTCATCAACAGCTCCTCCCACAAGTCATCAACAGCTCCTCCCACAAGTCATCAACAGCCCCTCCCATTGCAGAAGGCTGCCTCGGCCTTTTTAAACCAAAAAGGTTCCACCAATATGTCTACCCTATGAGGCGGAAAATTGGGCACCTCGGATCAACTCGCCAATCCGGCTCTGTGTGTCTAAATGCTTGCAGCTTGCCGGCAAAACGGCCCAACATTCGTCAAAAATCTTGCAGTGTTAAAGGGGCTCATGTTTACCCCTGATTCTGCGACAGAATAACAGCACCTGGCTGCGTATATGCCAACGTGAAAGGACAGCTTTTTGTTTCATGTCTGAAGCCGGAAATCACTGACCGAGTGCCGGATTTTGACAACTTTGGAGTGAGACCAAGTTGAATACTCAAATTTTTTAAGGCTGCGATGACGTGACAAATGCACTGATGGGAGTACATGATTAAGAAGGAAGAGGTTCTGTAAGGAGGAAGGTTGGGGTGGTGGATGGGTCATAAAACACTGGATTTTCCCCCGGGACCTTCCCCAGGAGACTGCTGTTCAGAGCTGTGTAAACCCTGAGGGAGCTTTGAGTCATTTTAAGGTATGTCATCACTATGCCAAAACTTAACCATGGTAACTTTGTAATATGCTTTGTGGGGCACTAATTCATAGGGTGTCATAGGAGCCATTGTGGGTTATACGTTATTGAAGTAAATGCAACTTTATTTACTTAAAATCTCCACCAATTGACTGCACTCATGGCTTAGTGTATCAAGCAGTCATAGAATCTTTGGTTTGAGTCCAGCTTGGAAAGATTGCTCCGTGTTTGTCTCAAAACTGCGTCCAGACAAAACACAGCAGCACTATACAAAATACAAGTAAATTACTTAAAAAAATAATCACAAATATCTAGGTTGACACATCACAAAACATAGTCAACAAAACTGAGAACATAGTCAGCCTGTTTGTCTGCCATTGTGTGCAGGACTGTCCTTATTCAGGGCTCTCGGGGCTCTGCTCTGCCCAAACAGGACATGCCATAATTCTCCTAAGCGCTATGCATGACAAACAGTCTTGCACACAATCGAATGCCTGAATGAACACGAAACCTAATCTTGCATAGCCAGACGTCTGTCTCATCAACTTCAGTGAGTCTGGAGAAATTTAAGCACAAAAGTTGGTTAAAAAAAAGAGCAGAGACACAGTGAGTTGCCTTTGCAACTTAAACCAATAAAATAACAGAGAACTTCTTTGTCCCCGACCAAAAACCAATAAAAGCTGCTGTTGTGACAGGAAAAAGTGAGGAAGTCGGAGAGAGAGGGACACACAATGTGGGAAGACAGAACAAAGCGCGAGAATTTGGCATGAAAAGGAGAAAAAGTGATGAACAAAGAAATATAGTAATGAGTCAGGCTGACAGCTTGTTTTTTAGGGGGGATCAGAACATTTAGCACAAAACTGGTCCTTCAGTTGCAACAGGCATCACATCTTCATTTATTTGTGACACTTTATTGAACAATCGAGGGAGCACTCAATGTGAGATGCTTCATCCATTCTCATCCCGAACTCAAATGCTGCCACTTTGTCAGAGATTTCGGCATCACACACCCAAAGCCACCTCTCGCAGAGGTATGATATGCTGCCGTCACTTTGTAACACGGCCAGAACTTTTCACGGTGTTATAATACACAAACAATCAGCAGGACATCTGCTGCAGCTGCGACACGGACAGGCGGGATTAATAAATAACGCAGCCAGATGGCACCAGTTGTGTCACTGGATGGAGTCAGTTTAAAATGCTGCCAGTAACGCCTTGATTCAAAGATCTGGAAACTTCCTATAGGATGACTGGGAGGGGCGGTGGATGGATTCAACAAACCCTGGATGTTCACCCAGGAGGCGGGTGTTTGCTTCTCGTGTGAATGCACAGCCAAACCATGATGTGTTTCTTTTTTACCTAACCGCGGGTGATTGTTTCACAAGGAAATAAACATATCTTTTAAAAAAACATCTAACCTGCAGAAACTGTTCATTTCCTGTGAAAACAACCCAGTCACACCCTGAAGTCACTGTGCACAGTGCCGTGAGAGGGACAAAGGTGGGACAAGAGTGAAAGCTAAGTTGACAAGGGATGAGAGAAAGTTGGTCAATCATGAAATCCAAGAAATGCGATCAACACTTGCAGACACAGGGAAAAAATTACAGCTTCTATCCATCCATTCTACTTATCTGAAACTAGGTCGCAGGGGCAGCAGGCCGAGCAAAGTATTTCAGTCTTACCTCTCCCCAGCGACGCTTTCCAGCTCCTCCTGGGGGATCCAAAGGCGTTCCAGGGCCAGATGAGATATGTAATCCCTCTAGTGTGTTCTGGGTCTGTCCGGGGCCTCCTTCCAGTTGGACGTGCCTAGAACACATCTAACATCTTGATCAGATATCCAAACAACCTCAAGTGACCGCTTCCAACGCGCAATCGCCATATTAACGCGGTGGAGAGGTTTGCATGTCCCTGTGATCCTGGGAGCTGTGTTGTCCGGGGCTAATACCCCAGTCTTGGGCCATGGAGCCTGAATGAATGACATGGAGCAGCCACCCTGTGGACCCACCACCTGCAGGGACTGGCATCAGGGCCGGTTGCATTGTGTGCTGGGTAGCGGGCACGTGGGTGTGATGACCCCTGGTGTCGCAGACCGGAGAAATAATTACAGCTCTCCCTTAAAAACCAGTTCTTGAAAATGTCGTTCTCTCACATTTAGTTTGGAGGCCTTTTTATTCATTTGAAGTCAGCTAAAATTCAAGTTTTTGTTTTGTCTAAATTTCTCATGAAACAAATATCCAAGCTGTGGGAAACATTGACAAAATATCCATGCCATCCATAGTTCAGACCACAGACTGTTTTTCTTTATATTTCTGTTGCATATCTTAACTCCCCCTCATCATTACGACATGAGGACTTTTTCAGAGAGCACTGACGCAGTGAGAGGGAGACAGCATGCAAAAGAGAGAGGGGTGTAAAGAGACAGTGTGAGACAGTAGAGAAGAAGAAAGATAAGAGTATTTAGCCCATTATTTCCATAGGCTAGGTCAAAGTGAATAAGAGTCAGTGAGAGAATGAAAAGTCGTCTTCAAAGACCGGAGTAGACTCGCCTATTATTCTCTGTCTGAAAAGTGACACTCCACTCTAAGTGTTCCGCTTTAGGATGGCCTTGGGAGGTTAGAACCATGAATGTCAAAGTTGATTTCACACTCTGTAGCTCTCTGGACTGCGTGATAGATGTTGCCGCTGTGCGCGCATATACACACTGACACACACAAATGTGTGTGAGCACATACTGTACGCACATAGAGGTGCAAGGGAACGTCTGTATGAACCCACAGAGACGCACAGCAGGCGTGCAGAGGTGCATATATGCACACATAAACATGCGTGGGAAGTAACACACACAGTGTACACACACTCACACACACACCAAGCAGAGATTATCCAGCATTACAACCAAGGTCAAACACCAGCATTTTAGTGTGTTAAAGGTACACCGACACAGCTTTAGCTCCAATTTAATAGCGGATAAATTGGGAAATGTCATGTAAAAGGACACGACTTTTAAATATGATGTCACATACAGTAGGTTGCTATCTCATACTGAAATCAAAACTTGAAATGAAGGATTTGAAAGGAAAGGGAAATATGTTTCAGAATAAAGCGTCAAGTCATTTTTGCACTTTGAGTTTTATATGGATTAAATGCAGATGGTAAAGCATAGATATTACTTTGCTTTAGAGGTACAGGTAGGTGGATTTTGGAGCCTTTGAACAGAGCCAGGCTTCCTGTTTGTCCCTGTTATAGTCTTTATGCTAAGCTAAGATAAGATAGCCAGCTGCTGATGTACCTTGATATTAACGCGACAGACATATGAGTGGTAATGATCTTCTCGTGTAACTCCCCACCAGAAAGTCGATAAGCATGTTTTCCCAAATTTTTGTAACAACTCAATTAAAATCAGACCAGTTGGATCCTGTTGTATTTAGCTAATAATGCAGGTTGTCCAGTGCAATTATTTTTGCAATGGTGTTATTTATTATTATATTATTTATTTTTCTTTTTTTTTTTCTGGTAGTGGTTAACAAATTGTCTCTAGGTAAGACAAAACCATCTCCTACGTATGGAATGTTATCTCCTATGTAGAAAAGCAGCGATATCTTGGATGCAGCTACCTTAGCGTTAAGTTCGACATTTTAGCTCTAGCAAATTTTTTAAAGCCAGAGGTGACCATATTTGGACGAGGGGGTGGCTTTGTGGAGGAGCGAGGGGTGGATCTGACCAAGAAGATGAAGACACTGTTGGCAGTGAGCCTGTCACTCATGTGGCCATGCCCTGGAATATGCAAAACTCTCGGCCTCAGTTAAATGTGAAAGGTTGAGTTATACAAGTTATACAAAAAAAAAAAAATTGCCCCCTTGACAGCTGCTGAAATTAGCGTGAGAGACCAAAACCTGTTATACCAGACTGTGAACATGATGATTTCTCCTGTAAATTTTAACATGGCAGGGCCTTTGGTGATTGGCTTTATTCTGGAGCCCGCCTCAAGTTCATTTTATAAACTGCAGTTTTTGGGACTCCCACATCTGCTTTTCAGTCTCAGAGGTTGCTGCTTGGTGGAAACATAGTGACAGGTTGCTAAAGAACACCCACGTTTAGTGGCTAAAAAGCCTTTGGAAACAAACCCAGTCATTGTCAGCGCTTGGTCAGTGACTTCCAGCATCAGACACATCGTCATGATGCACCAGGTATAGATAACAATAACAGCGCCTGGCAGTGTCAGGGGTCTGCAGCTATGCAGCCACTTGCCTCCATGTCCTCTATGGACAGCGGTGCTATACATGGTGCTGAGACAACAGGTAATAAAAACCTGGCCTGTTGGCCGATGGTTGAAATATGTGTGGTCAGCCAGTCAGAGTCTTTCTTTCGCTTGCTGACTGGCTTGCAAAGTCCACTGTGTATATGCTCACATGGGCATCTAGATGTTGCAGGTGGTCGATTCTTGTGCAAATGGGATAAAATCCTGCTGAGACCACTGCACATTATTTATTTGTTTATTTATTGGTTAACTGAGAAAGTAAAATCTTTTGTTTGTGCTGCTTTTAGCTGAACTTTCACTGCCCTTTGTATCATGCACAAAAGGCTTCATTCTGCATGACTTTCTCTCAAAACACAGTATGAAGCTTAAAACTTGGATGAAATATTATCACCAACATACGAGATACCACCCTGAATGTAGGAGGTGGTTAAGTTTTGGCCAACATTGCCGACATTTTTCTTCCACCTTTCATCTCGGGGCTTCTGGAGGTGTTGAAGGTAAGAAGAAACTTA
Organism: Epinephelus cyanopodus; assembly: GCA_026686955.1. Classification (NCBI taxonomy): domain Eukaryota; kingdom Metazoa; phylum Chordata; class Actinopteri; order Perciformes; family Serranidae; genus Epinephelus; species Epinephelus cyanopodus. The sequence goes on from CM048930.1 coordinate 37,367,021, forward strand.
AACATTTATTCAAGATCTTTTGGTAAAAGCTCACCAAAGTCACAAGAAGGAAGAAACAGGAAGTCACAGAGGACAAAACAGAGACAGTATGGATGGGAGACTCAACCCCATCAGTTCAAAACAGGAAAATGTAAAACACCAACATATGGCCAATCACCTTTGGCTGAACATCAGCAGCTGCTGCTGATGCTGTTACGTATGACAGACTGTACAACTAAGGGCAACAAAAACAGCTCCTGTACAGAATTCTATTTAGAAAATTACATT